>JAKCPB010000589.1:0-233547 GCA_021442155.1 Cymbidium sinense
AAGAAAAACCTAAACTAAAACCTAAAGAAATCTAAACCTAAATTCAAACTAAGTAAACCTGAACCTAAATAAAAAATAAAATAAAAATAAATAAAACATACTAAAATAAAAGAAGTAAAACCTAAATTAAATAGAAAAATAAAATAAACCTAAAAATAAAAAACCTAAATAAAATTAAAAATAAACCTAAAATAAAAATAAAATAAGCCTAAGTTAAAATAAAATAAAAAGTAAATAAAAACCTAAACCTTAAAAATAAAACCTAAAAATAAATAAAAAATAACACCTAAACCTTAAATTAAAAAAAACATAACCCTAAATAAATAAATAAAATAAAATAAACCTAAGCTAAAAATAAAATAAATTAAACCAAAATAAATAAAACCTAAACCTAAACCTAAAATAAACTAAACCTAAACCTAAACCTAAATTAAATAAAATAAAATAAACTGAAAATAAACCTAAGCCTAAACTAAAAAATAAAACCTAAAAATAAACCTAAAATAAAACCCTAAAACCTAAACCTAAAAAAAAATAAAATAATAACCTAAACCTAAACCTAAACCTAAACCTAATAATAAAAAATAAAACTTAAACCTAAAAAATAAAATAAAACTAAAACTAAACAAAAAAAATAAACCTAAACCTAAATAATAAACCAAAATAAAAAATCTAAACTAAAATAAATAAACCTAATATGAATAAATTAAATTAAATTAAATTAAAAATAAAATAAAAGAAAATATATTATAAATAAACTAAATAACCTAAACCTATCGGTTTACTTAATTTTTTTTAAAAAAACCCCTTAACCCTAAACTACAAAATAAAACCAAAAAATAAACCTAAAATGAAAACCTAAAACTTAATCCAAAAAAAAAAAAAAAAATACAAACCTAAACCTAAACCTAAAAATATAACATAAAACTTAAACCTAAAAAAAAAAAAAACTAAAACTAAACAAAAAAATAAATCTAAACCTAAACCTAAACCTAAAAAATAAACTAAAATAAAAAACTTAAATTTAAATAAATAAACTAAACTAAATAAGATAACAATAAATCTAAATAAAAATAAAAATAAAATAAACTAAATAAACCTAAACCTACTAGTTTACTTAATTTTAAAAAAATAAAAAATAAAAATAAAAAACCCCTAAACTCCGAACCCCAAAACCCTCAACCCTAAACCCTAAACCCTAAACCCTAAACCCTAAAACCCTAAACCCTAAACCCTAAATTTTGTTAAAGAAAAAAAACTTTAAACCCTAAACCTTAAACCCTAAACCCTAAACTCTAAACTAAAACTTAAACACTAAACCCAAAACCTAAACCCTAAACCTTAAACACTAAACCCTACCCCTAAACCCTAAACCCTAAAACCCAAAACCATAAACCCTAAATCCTAAACCCTAAAATAAACTAAAACCTAAACCTAAACCTAAACCTACACTTAAACCTAAAAAATAAAATAAAATAAAATAAAAAAAAATTAAAATAAACCTAAAAATAAAAAACATAAATAAAATCAAAACTAAACTTTAAATAAAATTAAAATAAACCTAAGATAAATGAAAATAAATAAATAAAATGTTAACCCAAAAAATAAACCTAAAAATAAATAAAAATAACACGTAAACCCTCAACTAAAAAAAAAAAAACCTAAAAAAAATAAAAAAATAAACAAAATAAAATAAACCTAATCCTAAACTAAAATATACTAAACTAAAATAAATAAAACCTAAACCTAAACCTAAACCTAAACTAAATAAAATAAAATAGAGTAAAAATAAACCTAACTTAAACTAGAAAATTAAACCTAAAAATAAACCAAAAATAACAACTTAAAACTTAAACCTAAAAAATAAATTAAAAACCTAAACCTAAACGTAATAAGGAAAAATAAAACCTAAACCTAAAAATAAAATAAAAATAAAATAAAAAACTAAAAATAAACCAAAACCAAACCTAAGAAATAATAAACTAAAATAAAAAATCTAAACTAAAATAAATAAACCTAATATAAATAAACAAAACTAAATAAAAATAAAATAAACGCTAAATAAAAATAAAAAGTAAAATAAACTAAAATAAATAGAAAATAAATTAAATAAAGCTAAACCAATAGGCTTACTTAATTTTTGTTTTTAAAAAAATACCCTAAACCCTAAACCATAAAAGCACTAAACCCTAAACCCTAAACTCTAAACCGTAAACCCTAAACCATAAACCTACAACCCTAAACCCTAAACACTAAACAAAAAACTAAACTAAACTAAAAAAAAAACCAAAAACCTAAACCCTAAAACCCCAAAACCTAAAACTAAACCCTAAACAAAACCAAAAAATAAACTAAACTAACTAAAACTTAAACAAACTTAAACTTAAACCTAAAAAACTAAACTAAACCTAAACCTAAACTTAAAAACTAAAATTTAATTTAAAATTTAAACCCAAACCAACTTAAAATTAAATTTTAAACTCTAAAATTAAACTAAAATAATTTAAACCTTAACTTAAAAATAAATTTTAAAACTTAAACTAAACTTTAAACTTAAACCTAAACTTAAACTTAAATAAACTTAAACCTAAAAACCTAAACCTAAAACTAAACACTAAACCCTAAACCTAAACCCTAAACCATAACAACACCTAAACCCTAAAAGAATAAACCTAAAACTTAAACCCTAAACCTAACTCACTAAAACCTAAACCCCAAATCCTATACTAAATCCTAAAACCCTAAATCCTGAACCCTTAACCCTAAAGTTAAACCTAAAGTAACAAAATAAATTAAAAAATAAACATAAACTCTAAAACCTAATAAACCTAAAACTAAACCTAAACCCTAAGAATGGGAAAATCCTTGACTAAACATCACCGCTAATCGCCCGCCTAGATCTGGTCGGGTGAAGGCAAAACATCGCAAGGTGGTGTGGATCTAGAGGTGCCTGGATAAGTGGCTAAGCAATGGTGATTATGGATAAACGACGGAGGTTACATCCATGGTGATGGTAAAGAGATCGAGATATGATGGTGGATCCACCACTAAGTTAGGTTGGTTCCGTGGGAATGAGAGAAACCAAGAACGACTTATCCGATTTGTAGAACTTTGTCTTTCCAAGAGACAGCTCTAGTTATCTAGGTTTTGATTTGCTCTATGTTCATTTTTTTTCTATAGGTCTTAGAGAACTTAGTGTTAATGAAATCAAAAGAAGAAATGTTAAAATGAATCTTTTCTCTAAAAATACTAAAACCTAAACCCTAAACTCTAAAAGCCCTAAACCCTAAACCCTAAAACCCAAAAAATACCTAAAACCCTAAACACTAAACCCTAAACCCTAAATCCTAAATCCTAACTAAACCTAAATAAAATAAAAAAATAAACCTAAAATAAAAATAAAATAAACCTAAAATAAAATAAAATAAACTAAATAAAAACCTAAAATAACAAATAAACCTAAAAATAAATAAAAATAAAACTTAAACACTAAACTAAAAAAAACTAAACCTAAAATAAAAAATATACCTAAACCTAAACTAAAATAAACTAAACTAAAATAAATAAAACTAAATCTAAACACCTAAACCATAAATATAATAAAATAAACCTAAAATAAACATAAACTTAAACTAGAAAATAAATTCTAAAATAAACCTAAAATAAAAAAAAACCTAAACCTAAACCTAAAAAATAAAATAAAACCTAAAGCTAAAATAAAAAAAAAACCTAAACATAAAAAAAAAATAAAATAAAACTAAACTAAAAAAATAAACCTAAACCTAAACCTAAAAAATAAATTAAAATAAAAAACCTAAACTAAAATAAAGAATCCTAAAATAAATAAACTAAACTTAATAAAAGTAAAAAAAAAACCTAAATATAAATATAAAAAAAATAAAATAAAATAAATAAAAATAAATTAAATAAACCTAAACCTACGAGTTTACTTAATCTAAAAAAATAAAAATAAATAAATAAATAAATAAACCCTAACCCTAAACCCTAAACCCTAAAACCCTAAACCCTAAACCCTAAACCCTAAATTTAAAGAAAACCTTAAACCTAAACCTAAACCCTAAACCTAAACTAAATTAAACTTAAACACTAAACCCAAAACCTAAACCCTAAACCTTAAACACTAAACCCTACCCTAAACCCTAAAACCCAAAACCATAAACCTAAATCCTAAACCCTAAAACTTAAACCTAAATAAAAAAATAAAATAAAATAAACTAAAAACCTAAACTAAAACCTAAACCTAAACCTACACTTAAACCTAAAAAATAAAATAAAATAGAAAAAAAAACAAAATTAAAATAAACCTAAAAATAAAAAACATAAATAAAATCAAAACTAAACTTTAAATAAAATTAAAATAAACCTAAGATAAAATAAATAAATAAATAAAAATGTTAACCCAAAAAATAAACCTAAAAATAAATAAAAAATAACACAGAAACCCTCAACTAAAAAAAACTACACCTAAAATAAAAATAAAATAAACAAAATAAAATAAACCTAATCCTAAACTAAAATATACTAAACTAAAATAAATAAAACCTAAACCTAAACCTAAACCTAAACTAAATAAAATAAAATAGAGTAAAAATAAACCTAACTTAAACTAGAAAATTAAACCTAAAAATAAACCTAAAATAACAACTTAAAACTTAAACCTAAAAAATAAATTAAAAACCTAAACCTAAACGTAATAAAAAATAAAACCTAAACCTAAAAAATAAAATAAAAATAAAATAAAACTAAAAAATAAACCAAAACCAAACCTAAACCTAAATAATAAACTAAAATAAAAAAAAAACTAAAATAAATAAACCTAATATAAATAAACTAAACTAAATAAAAAATAAAATAAACGCTAAATAAAATAAAAGTAAAATAAACTAAAATAAAAAATAAATTAAATAAAGAAACCTAAACTTTTTAAAAAATAATTAAACCTAAACCATAAAAAAAGCACTAAACCCTAAACCTAAACTCTAAAAACTAAACCATAAACCTAAACCCTAAACACTAAACAATAAACACTAAACCCTAAACACTAAAAAAACCCTAAACCTTAAACCCTAAAAAACCTAAACCCTAAACCTAAAATAAAATAAACATTAAACCCTAAACACTAAACTTAAACAAACTATAAACCTAAACCATAAACCACAAACCCTAAAACCTAAACCTAAACCTAAACCTAAATAAAATAAATGAAACTAAACCTAAACACTAAAATTAAACCTAAATAAACTAAACCTAAATAACCTAAACCCTAAAAATCTTAAACCTAAAAAATAAACCTAATTAACCTAAATAAAACTAAACCTAAACTTAAAATAAATAAACCTAAATAAACCTAAATAATAAACTTAAACTAAAAAAAATAAACTAAATCTTAAACTAAACTAACTACACTCTAAACCCTAAACCCTAAACCCTAAACCTAAATAAAATAAAAACCCTAAATATAAATAAACCTAAACCTAAACCCTAAACTTAAACCCTAAACCATAAACACCTAAACCCTAAAGAATAAAACCTAAAACTAAATAAACCTAACTCTACTCTAAACCTAAACCCCAAATCTATACTAAATCCTAAACCTAAATAACCCTAAAGCTAAACCTAAAGTAACAAAATAAATTAAAAAATAAACATAAAATCTAAAACCTAATAAACCTAAAACTAAACCTAAACCCTAAGAATGGGCAAACCTTGATAAAACATCACTATGCTCGCCTAGATCCGTGGTCTGGTGAAGGAAACATAAAGTGGTGGGATCTAGGTGCTGGTGGATATAGGTGAAATTATGGATAGGAACGACGAGGTTACATCCATGGTGATGGTAGTGTGAGAGATCGAGATATGATGGTGGATCCCACTACTGAGAGGTTAGGTTGGTTCAAATGAGAGAAACCAAGAATACTTATCCATTGTCGCTATAGAACTTTGTCTAAGAGCCTAAATTATCTAGGGTTTTTGATTTGCTCTATGTGTGTTCATTTTTTTTCTATGTTATCGCTTGTGTCTTAGAGAACTTAGTGTGTTACTTGGTTGATGAAATCAAAAAGAAGAAATGTTAAAAATGAATCTTTTCTCTGTTAAAAAAATACTAAAACCCTAAACCCTAAACTCTGAAAGCCCTAAACCCTAAACCCTAAAACCCAAAAAACCCTAAAATTAAACCCTAAAAACCCTAAACCCTAAACCTAAATAACCTAAACCTAAATAAAATAAAAAATAAACCTAAAATAAAATAAAATAAACTAAAATAAAAAATTAAACTAAATAAAACCTAAAAAATAAAAATAAACCTAAAAATAAATAAAAATAAAACTTAAACACTAAACCTAAAATAAAAAATATACCTAAACCTAAACTAAAATAAACTAAACCAAAATAAATAAAACTTAAATCTAAACCTAGACCTAAACCATAAATATAATAAAATAAACCTAAAATAAACATAAACTTAAACTAGAAAATAAATTCTAAAAATAAACCTAAAAAAACATAAAACCTAAACCTAAAAAAAAAATATAATAAACCTAAAGCTAAAATAAAAAACAAAACCTAAACATAAAAAAATAAAAAAATAAAACTAAACTAAAAAATAAACCTAAACCTAAACCTAAAAAATAAACTAAAATAAAAAACCTAAACTAAAATAAAGAATCCTAAAATAAATAAACTAAACTTAATAAAAGTAAAAAAAACCTAAATATAAATATATAAAAAATAAAATAAAATAAATAAAAATAAACTAAATAAACCTAAACCTACGAGTTTACTTAATCTAAAAAAAATAAAAATAAATAAATAAATAAATAAACCCTAACCCTAAACCCTAAACGCTAAAAGGAAACCCTAAACCCCAAATCCTGAACCCTAAACTTACAACCCTAAACGCTAAAACCTAAACCTTAAAACCCTAAATCCTAAACCCAAAACACTAAACCCTAAAACCCTAAAAAATAACATTAAACCCTAAACCCTAAAACCTACAACCCTAAACCCTAAACCTTAAACCCAAAAACTTAAATCCTAAACCTAAAACCTAAAACCTAAACTTAAACTAATAAAACTAAAATCAAAAAATAAACCTAAACCTAAAAAATAAAAAAAAATAAAATAAAATAAAACCTAAACTAAACCTAAACCTAAACTAAAATAAAATTAAACTAAAATAAAATAAATAAAACCTAACTAAACTAAAAGAAAATAAACCAAAAAATAAAAAAAACCTAAATAAAATAAAATAAACTTAAAATGAAAATAAAATAAAATAAAACTAAATAATAACCTAAACCTAAAAAATAAACCTAAAAAATAAAACTTAAACCCTAAACTAAAAAAAAAACCTAAACCTTAAATAAACTAAACCTAAAATAAACTAAAATAAATAAATAAACCTAAACCTAAAATAAATTAAACCTAAACCTAAACTAAAATAAAATAAATTAAAAATAAAGCTAAACCTAAAATAATAAAACAAAACCAAAAAAGTAACTAAAATAAAACCTAAACCCTAAAAAAATAAATAAAAAAACCTAAACCTAAATGTAAAATAAACCTAAACCTAAAATTAAAATTAAAATAAAACTAACCAAAAATAAATAAACCTTAACCTAAAGCCAAAAATAAACTAAATAAAACTAAATAAATAAACCTAAATAAATAAACTAAACCAAAAAATAAAAAAAAATAAAATATAAATCAAAACTTAAAATTAACTAAATAAAAATAAATAAATATACATGTTTACTTAATTTTAAAACCTAAACCCTAAACCTAAAACCCTAAACCTTAAACCCTAAACTAATAAACGTTAAACCCTAAACTAAAACCTAAATCATAAACCCTAAACCCTAAACCTAAACCCTAAACTAACCCTAAACATAAATAAACCTAAAACCTAAACCCTAACTAAACAAACTAAACCCTAACCCTAAACCTCAAAACCCTAAACCTAAAGCTAACCACTAAAATAAATAAACCTAAACCCTAACCCTAAACCCTAAACCCTACTCTAAAATCATAAACTAAACCCTAAAACTAAATAAATCCTAAATCTAAAACCTAAAAAACTAAAAATAAATAAACTAAATAAAATAAAAAAACCTAAACCTAAATAAAATAAAATAAACAAATATAAACTAAAGTAAAATATAATTCTAAACCTAAAATAAAATAAAATAAAAATAAAAATAAACTAAAATAAAATAAATAAAAACTTAAACTAAATTAAAAAATGAAATAAACCTAAGAACAAAAAACCTAAAGAAAATAAAAACTAAATGTAGAATTAAAATAAAATAAACATAAAATAAAAATAATAAAAACTAAATAAAACCTAAACCTAAAAAAATAAACCTAAAAATAAATAAAATAAAACTTAAACTAAAAAAAACCAAAACTAAATAAAATATAAAAAATTAAATAAACCTAAACCTAAACTAAAATAAACTATAAATAAAATAAACTAAACCTAAAATAAATTAAACCTAAACCTAACTAAATAAAATAAAATAAACTAAAAATTAACCTAAACATAAACTAAATAATAAAACCTAAAAATAAACCTAAAATAAAAAATTAAAACCTAAACCTAAACAAAAAAATAAAAATCAACTAAAAGATAAACCTAAACTTAAAAAATAAACTAAAATAAAAAACTTAAAATAAAATAAATAAACTAAACTAAATAAAAATTAAAAATAAACCTAAATAAAAATTAAAAATAAAATAAACTCAAATAAATAAATAATACAATAATAAACTAAATAAACCTAAACCCTAAAAATTAAACTTAAACCAAAAAAATTAATAAACTATACTACAACCCTAAACCTAAACCCTAAACCTTAAAACCCTAAAACCTAAATAAACCCTAAACCCTAGCCCTAAACCCAAAAAAAACTAAAACCTAACCCTAAAACCAAAAAACCTAAAACCCTAAACCCTAAACCTAAATATAAATCAAGATTAAACCCTAAACTCCAAACCCTAAACCTTAAACCCAAACCATAAACTCTAAACCCTAAGAATGGGCAAACATTGATGTGAACACAAATCCTATCACCTGATGGCAAAGGCATTATCAAGATTGGATCTGAGGTGTTGGGTTGATATGGAGGTTGCAGGTGGTTATGAGGAGGACAGAGGTTACAAACCATGGTGGTGGTAGGGAGAGATCGGGATATGATGATCCTACTACTCAAGAGGATGGTTCTGATGGGAACCAGAGAAATAAAATGACCATCCAATGCTTATGAAACTATGTCTTTAAAGATGGTTTTACTTATCTAAAGATTTTGATTTGCTCAATGGGTGCTCATTTTTATCTATGTCGTGTGTCTTAAAACTTGGGTGCTACTTGGTTGATGAAATCGAAAAGAAGAAATGTTGAATATGCATTTGTTCTCTATTAAAAAAACCTTAAACCCTAAACTAAAATACAATCCTAAAACTTAAAACCTAAATCCTAAACCCTAAACCCTAAACCTTAAACCCTAAACCCCAAACCCTAAACCCTAAACCCTAAACCCTAAAAGCTAAAAACCTAAACCTAAACTAAACAAAACTTAAAAATAAAATAAATAAGCAAACCTAAACCAAAATAAAATGAAAAAAAAATAAAATAAAAAAACTAAACCTAAACCTAAACCTAAAAATAAAATTAAAAAAATAAACTAAACTAAAATAAAATAAATAAAACCTAAACTAACTAAAAAAATATAAACCTAAATAAAATAAATAAACCTAAAAAAAATAAAAAAAATAAAATAAAACTAAATAAAACTTAAACTAATAAATAAACTTAAAATAAACCTAAAAATAAATAAAAAAAAACCTAAACCTAAACTAAAAAAAACTAAAATAAAAATAAAATAAATAAAATAAACTAAATAAAATAAATAAACCTAAACCTAAACTAAAATAAACTAAACCTAAGCCTAAACCTAAAATAAACTAAAAAAATAAAATAAACTAAAAAATAAACCTAAAAAAATAAACCTAAAATATAAATCTAAACCTAAACTAAAAAAAAATAAAAAATAAAACATAAACCTAAAAAATAAAATAAAATAAAACTAACTAAAATAAATTTAAACCTAAAATATAAACTAAAATAAAAAAACTAAACTAAAAATAAACAAACTAAAAAAATAAATAAAATAAAATAAAATAAACTCAAATAAATAAAAAAAACTAAATAAACCTAAACCCAATTTACTTAATTTTAAAAAAACCTATACCCTAAATCCTAACCAAAACCTAAACTTATAAACCTTAAAACTAACCCAAAATCCTAAACCCTAACCCTAAACCAACCCTAAACCTACAACTAAACCCAAACCCTAAACTCAAAAAAACCCTAAACCCTAAACTAAAACCCTAAACCCTAAACCCTAAACCCTAAACCCTAAACCTAAACCCAAAAAAACCCTAAACCTAAACCCTAAAACCATAAAACCCTAAACTAACCCTAAACACTAAACCATAAACTAACCCTAAACCTAAACTAAACTAACTAAACCCTAAGAATGGCTGAACCTTGAAAGTGAACATCATCACAACCAGGCTCACTCTAAATCTAGAGAAAGATGGAGGCGCAATCCCAAGGTGGTGGATCTGAGGTAGTGGATATGGAGGTGGTGAAGGTTGGTGCAGGAGGTGAGGAGCACGAGGTTACACTGGTGGTGGTGGAGGGAGATGTGGGATATGATGGCAGATCTACCACTAAGAGGGTGGTTTTGATGGGAATTAGAGAAGAAGTCCATGCTACTTATGGAACTATGTCTTTATAGAGATGGTTCTTATCTAGGTTTTGATTTGCTATGGGTGCTCATTTTTATATGTCATCGCTATATGTCTTAGAAAACTTGGGTGCTACTTGGTTGATGAAATTGAAAAAAGAAATGTTGAATCTAAATTTGTTCTCATTAAAAAAAATCTTAAACCCTAAACCCTAAACTAAACTTAAACTTAAACCTAAACCTAAAACCTATACCCAAAACCCTAAACCTATACCTTAAACCCTAAACCCTACCCTAAATCCTAAACCCCAAAAACAAACCTAAACCCTAAAATCTAAACCCTAAACCCTAAAACCATAAAGCCTAAACTCTAAACCCTAAACCTTAAACCCTAAACCCTAAAAACTAAACCCTAAACCAACCTAAACCCCAAACCCTAAACCCTAAATAATGATGTCAAGAGTAGATCTAAAGAATGTCCTAATCCTAAGTTATGGTAGCTAAAGAAAATATCTTCAAGAGACTTTCCTTGACTATTAGATTTGAATACCTTAAACCCTAACCCTAAATCATATTATAATACCATTTATTATAGTAATGTAGCATCATATATGAGCATGTGTTTTTTGGATGTTATAAGATGTTTTAAATGTTTTAGTATATTATGGAATTGTTCCCTATAGTTTATATTAATATAAATCACAAAATATTGATTTAATAAATTAGATGATGAAATTTGTTAAATTTGAAGTGGAATTAGGTTGTAGTACCAAAGGTGTGCTATGCCACTTGTAGTCTAAAAGTAAGATTTTATGTTCAAAATAAATATTATATGTTGTAGAGTAGTATAGCATCATATATCATAATATATTATTGCACATTTTAAATATGTTTAGTATTTTACATTCATGCCTTACACTAGCATTATTTATAAAAATGTTGATTTAGACTTTAAAATGGTGAATTTGGCCAAATTCATAATAAGTAGAGTAGACATCATAATATATTATTTCAATTTAAAATATGTAAGTGATACAACTAAAATATAATTTTTTACTATTTAGACTAATTTTATGATTTATTTTATCTTAAGAAATCCTTTGTGATGTGATATGCAATATAATATAATATAATATGTTATAGTGTATTATAATATAGGATTTTAACATAGTGTAGCATCATGCATTATAGCATACTATTGTGTATTACTACTTGTTGTTTAGCATATTTTAGTTTATTATAGTATGATGTAGTAGAGTTTGTACTAGTATAATTCATAAAAATACTGATTTATAGGTTGAGATGATGGGATGTGGCCAAATTTAAGCTAAGCTTTAAGAAACATCATTTGGGTGTGCTATGGTGTGTCATTTAATCAAAAGAATAGAATTTTGCATCCAAAATAAATGTTCATTTTTCAGCCAAATTTTATAATTTTTTTGCTTAAAGTGATTCATTTTAAGGTGTAACGAAGATAATACATTATATGAAATCATATTAAAATATAATGTATAATAATATAATATATATATATATATATATATATATATATATATATATATATATATATATATATATATTATTTGTGGTGGTGTGTTAGTAAATCTTATTGTACATTTTAGTATGTTTTACTTTTGTTATAATACATTGGGTCAAAACTCACAAAAATGTTAATTTGATGGTTGAGATGGAAGAATTTGGCCAAATTCATGGCTCACACCAAGAAGCAACACAAAAATTATGCTATTTTGTACCATTTCTAATAGAAAAATAACAATTTTACATCCAAAATGAACATTATTCATATTTTGAGAAAATTTTGTTATTTGTTTCTTTTAAGTGATTCTAATGAGGTGTAATGTTAGACAATATATTATATTATAGCAAATTATAACATAACATCATATATTATAATATAATATAGTGTGTTAATTCACATCATAATATGTTTAGCATGATATTATATAGTTAGTTTGAGCTTACACCATCATAAATCATAAAATGTTGATTACAATGTTAAGATGATGTAATTTGAATGAATACATTGTTAAGCTTTTGGTTGAAGTATTAAAGGTGTGTATAAGAGAAGAAATAAGATTTGATGAGAATTCCATGTCAAGGACATGAAGGGAGAATAGGTAGGGGATCACACATGCATTGGACATGACATGTGAGGGGTCTAGAGAGCATAAGAAGAAAAAATGCTAGGGATAAGGTTTGAATTAATTTGATTATATGATTTATGGAAAGAAGATCTGGAGATAAGAATCTATAATCCAAGGATTAAGATCAATACTTTAATTTATTTTGTTTTAATTGATGCATATCTACTAGAGATATGGGCTGAGTCCACTGGGATCGGGTATATGAACCACACTAGGAAGTAGGTTTGGGCTATCCTTTGGGATTAGGATTTGCATTTGATTTCATAGATTTGTTTGGGGATGTATCCGTGGATAAGAGTTGGTTGATTTCTTTGATTTAGACTCTACCGGGAGTTGGTTTAATTTGGCTCTATTAGGGAGGCTGGTTTTGAATTTGGTTTTGAATATGATTTGGGGCTCCACGGGAGAAGGGTGTGATTTAACTCTAAAAAAAAATGGGTTTAATTTAATTTGAGTTAATGTATGGACTCGTGCAATGGACCCATGAGAAGGGGCCATATCAACTTTGACCTATCAGTTTATAAATCCAAAGGGATAGTCTACTGGATAGAGTTAGCCAACCTAGGGTTGCCTTCGTGCAATAACTATGCGGAAGAAGGCATAGAACTTACATCTCCCAGCAAGGAACACCTGGGTGACCTATTGATGCACAACAAATCAACCAACCTAGAGACTACTAAGTGAATGATGGGGACTTATGTTAACTCAAAAGTAGTTAGGATTAGTTTTATCTTAATTTCATGTGATTTGATATGGTTTAGTTTGATTTCAAATTGTGGGCATATTCACTAGGGAGCTGATTAAATTGAAAGATTTAATCTATGGACTCTATATCTAGTATGGACCCATACTAAGAAGGGCTATCGACTTGTCCTTATCTCGTGATTTATAAATCCAAAGGATAGTCTAATAGCCATGGGTAGAGCTAGCCAACCTAAAGGTTGCCTTTTGTGCAATATCTATGCTAAGAAGAAGGCACACTTAAAGTAGGGAACAAATCTAGAGTGACCTATTATAGTACAATAAATCAAACCCAACTTAGGGGGCAACTTCTGAGAATGACTGGGACTTATATCAACTCAAGAGTATTCGCGATCTGGATTACATGGTCACAGATAAAGGATACTGCTGGGAAAAGGTGATGTTAGGGGTGTCCTCCTAATCCACAATTGAATACATATTTTATTTATATATTTGCATGGACCCTGTTGGTGTGTACCACACTTGAGAAGCTATGCGCCTGACTTGTCTCATATTTACTAGATTTGGGAGAATCACATCCACGTAATGGATTCTCCAACCATAGGGTGGTTACGTGAAAGAACCGGCCTAATCCAATAGTAATCGGGTAGTGTCAAAATAACAAAAGATGTTATCCAAATATAGTGCCCACAAGTAGGTGTATGCTATCCATGGAAAGAAAAGATGGCAAGCAACTCAAGAACAGCCACATTCGCCATGAGGTATCTAAGATGCAAAGAAACCAACCAACCTAAGGTGTATCCATAAGTATCCATAGTGAGAACAAACCAACCTAAGGTGCCACAGTGTGCAATGATCAATGAAAGAAAGCATGTAGCCAACATTCAAAGTAGAACTGATCATTGGGATAGGATCATGACGAGACAAATGTTATCTAACTTAGAGCGATGAGTAAGCGTGGATCCCCAAGGAAGGATTGAACTTGGACTTGAAGCAGTCATGAGGGAAGGAGCTACCAGTGGACTTATCCAAAACCTCAAATATACTTGACACAGTTAGTGCACGAAGGTGAATCTAAGAAGAAAGTGTGTGACTCACATCCTCTTAAATGAAGCTAACATGAGGTAGCTTTACACAAGAAGGCCTACTAAACTAACAAGGTGCTAGGTGTAGTGGCCAAGTAAGAAAGGAAAGTGTAGACTTACATCCTCCAAAGTAGGAAGACCACTAGGGTGACACATAAGCACATTAGCCTGACCTAGAGCAGCTACTGAGTGAGTGCCACCAGGGCATTATCTCAACTCAAAGTCAGAAAAAAAGATATGTTTGTTTTATATATGTGTTGTGTCAATGAAGGATAGGACACCACTTGGGTTCCTTACACACCTTAAATACGTATGATTGAAACAAGAATACTTTCAACATGGAAGAGATTGAATTCGAAATGGAATTTTCATTGATGAAATTTTTTTTCAAAAAATTTTTATAATATTTCTATAAATAGAGCCCGTTGATTGGAAGCATTGGGTGCTCTCCCTTATGATTAATAAGCTAATAAGATCCTCCTTGGTAGGCCTGCTCTATAGAAAAAGGGCCTTCCCAAGTTGATTCAAACTTGCCTCCCATCTTATGACAGGCAACAATTGGTCTCCTTAAAACCAAAATAAGCTTTCCTACTTGAAAAGCTCTAGGAAGGAAAAACTTATTGTGAGCTTGAATCATTTTAGCTTTGTTCAACTTAATGTTTGGCATGGCACTCATCTCCATACCTTCAAGCTCTTCCAACCACAATTTGGCATTCTACTCATGATCTTGCTACCCATAGCTATCCTTAGTGATGGGAGTTGGACTCTAATGCTAAAATGGATTTTGGAACCATACACTAAGGAGAAAGGAGTGAATTAAAGTTCTATATATGGTGTGGTAGGCCCACAAGGCTTCAAATAACCGCCATGCACTATCGATTTTTGTTGAGTGTCTTCTTTAGTATTTGAATGAGAGTTTTGTTGAAGGCTTATGTTAAGCTATTTTCCCTTGGATAGTTGATGGTAGAAAATCTCCAATCTATACTATGTCTCCGGTCAAAGTTGTTGATCTCGGTGCTCTTGAATGTAGTACCATTATCAAATATGTCGAGAACCTATATATGATATGATTTCTATAAAACTGGAGCACATGCTAAGCTATGACCTCTTAAATCACGCCATTTAGAAAGTAGTGACTACCTAAGATGAATACCCTTAAGAAAAGAGGATCAATCAAACCCACATTATCATCTCAACACTAATGGATATGAGGACAATGTAGGATGTAAAATGTTAGGTGGTTGGTGTAGGACCACACTACGTATTTGACATTGGTGGCATCTCCTAGCCATATACATGCAATATTTGATCATACCTAGCCTCATCAATTTTATCTTGATCGATTGGTTTGGCTCCACATAATCTTGAATGTACCTTGATCATGATCTTATAGTCTTTGTGCTTGTCTAAACAACATAACCACATATGATCAAAAGGCCACCGATACAAGACACAATCTATAACAGCATAGGAAAGTGCTCTCTACTTCATCTGATGGGCTTGGGACTTCTCATGAGGAAGTTTGCCTTTATTTAGGTAATCCATGAATGGTTTCCTCCAATCTAACTCCTTTTCCTTCATGACAATGGCAACCTTCCCTTCAAGAGAGTACTTTTTAATGAGTTCAATATCAATAAGGGATAAGACTTGTCTATTTTAGATCTTTATTTATATGGACTCATCCTCCGGACATACCAACTCCATGAAAAGCTTGGCTAAAGAATATGCTAGGACTCTCCTCGAGGAATCTTATAAATGGTAACCTCTAAGATTTAGGCCAACAACTCCATGATGTACTAATGGTAGTGATGGAACTTGGGCTTTATAACTTTATAGGACCCAACAATTTGGTTGATCTAGTTGAGAATCAAAGATGTTGATATTGATGCTTAGAGTAATGGCTAACTCTGAAAATCGAGCCTCATATTCGCTTCATTATTGATGCAATGATTAGATAGATGATATGAGAATCACATCACATTCTAGAGTTAAGAGAACTATTTCTACCCCTGCCTATCTTAGAATAGTAGATTATGGTTCTTCTCCTCATTGAGAGGAAGCCGCACCATCAAAGTACATCTCCCAATGATGAATGCTAGTATCTCCTAAGTTCATGATTTATTCATCGGGGAGATCATCACTAAGTGGAGAGTCAACAGAAAGTGGGTGTGTTGCTAAGAAATTTACTAACACTTATCTTTTCACCACACGGAGGGGTATGAAGGTGATGTCAAATTGCGAGAGGATCATGGACCGTGCCAATCATCTGTATAGCATCATGTCATGAGATTGATCATAGAGATTCAATTCACCTTATGAGGAAGGTATTGTAGCTTTTTTGGGAAGTAAAGATAGGGCAATGCTTTTCAATGGGTGGATAATTAGCCTTAGTAGGGATTAGACAATGATTAAAGTAGAAGAGTGCATTTTCCTTCCTTGGGAAAATAAAGCACCAAGGGAGTCATTTAACATAGTAAAGTATGAGCTTGAGACATAGGGTTGCTAGAACCAATATCGTAATTGATATTTGAAGGCATGCTCACACTTGTCATCCGAAACTTGGCATCCTTTTGACAAGAATGACCCATCATCCTGATAGGTTGGATATAAAGCATCTTAGATATGAAAACTACCCTTGGAATGATCTGAGTTAGTTTAGGGGTATTTCTAATATCGCCTTGATCTTCTTTGGATTAATTGATTCCTAGTGTCAAAAAATAAACCCAAGTAATTTTCTTGAAGCTACCCCAAAGCAAATTTTGAGGTTAAATTGTCTAAACTGTTCAAAAACTACTCTCAAGTCAAAGAGATGGTATTCTTTTCTCTATTTTTGACCATTAGATCATCAACATAGCACTCTACTAAATGATGAATGAGTTTTCAAGATTGTCAGCCGGTATGTAGCACATTTTAAGGCTAAAGATGACCTTTTAGATATAGATGGGTTCTAAAAGTAAAAGTGTTTATTTCATCCTTAGGGTCATCTTTATTTGGTTATATGATGAGTCATGAAATAGAAGACTACATGAGATGAAATGTCCACCACTCCGAGATTGGTAGTGGAAATTCCTCTTTTGGACATGCCTAACTTAAATCCCTAAAATTGATGCATATGTGAATTTGTTAATTCATTTTCTTAACTAAGACGATGTTGGCTAACCAGGTAGGGTATTTTTTTTTTCCAGATGAAGCCAACATGGATCAATTTCTTAACTTCAAAAAAGTATTATTGTTCTATGTCTAATCATATGCATCTTGGAGCTTGTTTGATAGGGATAGCAGTAGGTTCTATTACTAGTTTATGGACTGCTATGTCAGGAGATAATCCAGGCATCTCTGCATAACTCCATGCAAAGCTATCCTTAAACTCATTCAATAGCTTAACTAAATCAATGGTTTCAATTTCATTTAACAAAGAACTGATGTTCTTAAGTTGATTTCCATGAGCTCATTGATGGTTGACTTGATCTCTTCTTTGAACTATGGCAATGCATCTTTGACTTTAAAATTATTTGGATCATCTGAAATTTTTAAGCACAGCTCCTCATATGAGTTAATGTGATTTGAAAAGAACCTATCAGATTCCAAATGATTGGTGAAGACTAAGCAGTATTCATCGTCATCGACTGGACCCACTATATGAATCCTAGTCCTAGTCTTGATTGAGAGCTTTTGCATTTGTTATTCCAAATTCTTTTGAAGTAGTCTGACTTATGATTTGACTAAGTATGTTGGATTAACCCTTTCTTTGCTTAATTATGAACACAAGGCAAGTACTAATCAAAAAGAAATTCTATTAAATATTTATATAAATCATCCTCAAGTTCTACATCAACTTCACACCTGTGGATGACTTAAGGGATTCTTTAACTACCAAACCCTTAGCTTTTTGAAGGAAAGTGGGGTTAAAGCTAAGATTCCCAAATAATGCCTAACTGTTTCACATATAGACTTGGATACACTTATGCTTTGCTTTGGAGCCCAGTCTTCATCACTATCTGACTCAAGTGTCATCTCCAAGAGAATCTACTGCTGAGAAGAGCTAGTTGGTGTGCTAACCATATAAGACTCATCCTATGAACTAGATTCTACGTTTATATGGATAGCAAGTTTACTCCTGGTAGCTGGGACATATCTTCTATTGGGTGTCCAATATGTAGGTTTTCCACCCTTGGATTGACTCTGAACTGGCCTTTTCCTCTACCTGTTGGAGGTCAAGTCGTCCTACCCATATGTTTGAATGAAGTAATGAACTGTGGGTGGAATCTAATGTCAGGCTCCACTTCCTCATCCAAGTCTACTTTTGTTCCTTTTATTTTATTTTTCATTTTCTCTTATGTTTTCTTTTTCTTTTTCTCTTTCATTTTTTTACTTTTTCTTTTCTATTTTATTTTTAAACTTTAGCCAAGTTTGTGAGAATAGACTTGTTGATTTTGAGAGGTAAGTACATCCTCATCATCATGAACTGTAAATGGCTCAAGATCTCCTTTGACACAGTAGACGATCCCACCTCTCACAAACTTCATACATTGATGTAGAGAAAATAGAACTATGTTGTTCTCATGTATCCATGGTCTTCCAAGCAAAGCATTGAAAGATGTATCCGAGTCTATAATGTGAAACTTGGCTTCGGTCTTCCAATCATCTATCTCCAAATGTAACACTATGGAGCCTAAGGCTTGTTGACCTCAAGTTTGGAGTGCAGATTCAATCTTCCCATCTTAGACTTAGGAGTCTTCTAGACACTAAGACTTTCCTAGTCATAAGACACTTCTAACAATTAGATAAACACTTAACCTAATCCTAAAGACTTAGAAGGGTTAACCTTAAGATTAGGTTATGCCTTAGGGATTAGGATAATCCACCTATTTGACAACCCAAATCCAATCCATGTTCACCTTCTCGAACCAAACCTCAAGTTCAATTCAAACAATAAATTCAAATCCAAATCCAAACCCAAATTCCAAAATGAAATGATTGAAGCCCATGATCAAATCCAAACTTGAAACCCTTCCTAAGCCATATGACCTATCCCATGGACTTAGTAAATCTAAATTCAAATCAATCCAAAATCAATTGATTTTCTCATAATAAATTTATATCAATCATCTTCCTAAATATAAATCAAATCTACATTCAAATGATCAAAACTAAATCAAACTAAATCAAATTAAATCAAAACCCTTCCTAAGTCATATGACCTATTCAATGGACTTAGCCAAATCCAAATCAAGTCAAACTCAATTTATTTTCTCACAAATCAATCATATGTTCAATCATCTTCACAAATTTAAATGAAATATACATTTAAATCATCAAACTAAATCAAACCAAATCAAAATCCAAACCTAAGCCACATGACCAAACTCCTTGGACTTAGCCAAATTCCTTCATTGCAAAACCCAAAATCAATTGATTTTCTCATGAATCAATCATACCTTCAATCATATTCGCAAATATAAATGAAATCTACAATCATCAAGTCAAACCAAAATCAACCCAAGTCAAACCCATTTGAACCCAAGCCAATTGCAATTGAATTTATATATCAATCCCAAATCCATATATAAACTCAACTAAATCAAACTCAACCCAAAATCAAGTCAACTAAACCCAATTGGTCTACTTGACCCAAAGTGGCCAATTTGACCTATTTGAGCCAAGTTCTAATCCTAGCCAAATTAGATTGAACTAAGCCCATCAAAACCTCCCATCATGATTGTTGATCACCCTAGGTTGATCAATTATCACAAATTAGGTCAAACCAAGTCAACTTGGTCATTTGACCAAGTCAACCCCTTAACCCATATAAACCTAAACTAGCCAAATTTCAACCTAAGCCAAATCCCATGAAACAAATGATTCATACCAAATCAAAATCAATATTTGAATATGACTTGACCTTCAATTGAGTCAAACCAAACCCAATTGGCCCTCTTGACCCAAGTTGACCAAAATTGACCTGAAAGACCAAATTGGGTGAAATTAAAAATATAAACCAAATTGACTACAACCAATGGCTAAAGTTTATTCCAAATTGATTGTTAAACTTGACTAAAGCCATGATTGGACCCAATTGAACCCAATCGACCTACGTAGCCCAAATTGACTTAAAGGTTCATGTTGGCCTAAATCAAAACCAAATCCAAATTAATTTCAACCAAAGCCTACAATCATCTTTAATTGGTCAAGAAAACCCAAACCAACACCAACCCAAGCTAATTTGGCTAATTTGGTCAAATTGGTCAACTTAACCCATTTGACCCAAATGAATTAAAATTAGCCAAAATCAAATCTAAGCCAAACTAAACCCAACCAATTGAACCAAAATATCCCAAATGATCATATGAACTTGACCCAACCCTTGGTTTGACCCAATTTGACCAATTTGTCAACTTGACCCAACTTAACCTAATTTGACCTAAATGACTCAAATTGAGCCAAACCTAACAAAATCAACTCCAATTGACTTGAAATTTGGGCAAACCCACTTTTGGCTCATTTCAAATCTACCCAAATTAAATCTAAGGCCAAATGATCATTCTACCCTTGGGTCAAGGGCATCACATGAGACAAATCACCCATGTAAGTGGTCATTTCCATTCTTTGGCCACTTGGTACTCTCCCAATGATCCACCTAGGCACCTAGGACACTACCCAACCTGACCCAAGGGGTGGTAGGGTTGTCCATGACCAATGGGTGGTAAATCACCTCACCCTCTCCATTGGAGCACTTGAAACCCATAGGACACCCATGATTCCTCCTTGGCAGCCACCTCCACACCTTCAACCAACCAAGCCGAGCCAACTCACCTCCTCCCTGCCACCCACAACTCCTTGAAATGGTTGGAGCACTAGAAGCCAAACCCAATCCTACCATCCAATCAAGATGAAGGGGGGTATACACCCCTCATTTCCACTCAAACACACACAAAAATCATTCCTCAAAGCTCTAGCTACCCAAGATGAGCTGCTAGAGCCATTCCCTAAGCTCCCAAGCTCATTCATAGATTGAAGTATGCCATTCCCATCCATCCCAAAAAAGAACACTCCCATTTTTGACCTAACTTTCCCATTTCTCCATCAAACTCAAATTAACTTTGCACGCACCGTCCCTAGGCCTCGTCGAGAAAGAACGAATCATCTCTCAAGCTTTTCGAGCACTAGAGGTGGGACATCGATCAAAGCCGAGCTCCAAATTATTAGTTTATGGCCTGTCAAGCGAACGTCAAGAAATTGATCCAATTACTACTCAATAGGGCTTTGTCTCCACTAGATCATGCTTTCTAAATCGTTCGAGCCATCGGTCTTGAGCTCTGGTGAGGTATGCTTCCAAAATTGATCCTTAGGCAAAAATGGGTTGGAGCTTTTTGAAGAAAACTTGCATCTCGTGTGATCTTGACCATTGGATCCCCCCTATCAATGTCGAGAAGGTGTGGGATCTTTTTAGAGTTGATCCATGCTGTAAGCTCTCGAGCAATGGCGATGGACTCATTATCCCTCACTTGCATGACGTTAGATCACGACGCCTAGTCCGAGTGATTGAAAATGGATTAGATCGCTAGATCGATCTTATTTAATCTTATTAAGCTATGGATTAATCATAGTCGCTTGATCTTAGATCGATGGCAACAAGACTGCCGCCAACATTTTTCATCGGATAAGTTTTAAGTACCAATCCCTGGTGCACATCCACACATGCCATGCACCAACAAGATTAGGCTTTAATTATGCTAAAACTTCTAAAATTGATCATTTTTAACTTATAAAAATCATAAAAAATCATAAAAGGATAAAATTTTAATCACATGATCGATCTTCGCTTTAATTAATCATTTTAATGGCTAAAATTTCTAAAAATCACAAAAAATCTATAGACAAATAAAAAAAATCAAATAAATACTCATTTTAAAGGTATTTTAGAGTACAATTAATTAAAAATGATCTCAACTAATTTTGTATAGTAATTAAAGTTTAATTACAAAATTAATTTTCTTAATTACTCTTTAATCACTTGAGCAATTAATCCTAAAATTTATTGGTTAATTTAATAGGATGACCTCTGCCTCTCATGATTTTCTTGGGATTTATTGCTCACTTAATTAGAAAAATTGACTAATTAAATGTTAATAACTTTTAAAGTTAATTAATCCCATGAGCAGTAACAAATTGTTTAATTAAGATTATTAATCATTGTTCAATAGTAAGGGAACTAAGGAATAGGGTTGGGACCCCTTTCCCTAAGTTCATTTCACCTTTTTTAAAGATTTAACTAATTAATTAAATCACTTAGTCAAATTGAAATCATAATCACATGAGTCCTTAATTAATTAAATTATGGGGTAGATCTTTAGGTGTTTAATAACCTAAAGGAGTTTAATGAAATTATGGTTAGTCCATGTGTGGAAAACCATAAGAGTAATTAATTATGTCCCTTAATAATTAACTATTAATCATGAGACAATTGCATTAGGCCCCTTTTATTTCCTAGGATCATTGCAAGTTTATTTTTCAAGCATATCATGTTGGCTCATAATTATTTAGTTAATACTTTAATGTGACATATGTAAGGGTAATTAATTCATCTAATTAAAAGTTCAACTTAATTAACCCATAAAACCAACTTAATTACATTTTCTTAAATTAAATCAAATCACTAATGTGGGAATGGGTTTAAAATAACAAGGGATGATTTTCTCTTTTCCTCTTTAATCAAATCAAATCCAAAACTTAATTAATAAAGAAGCTTTGGTTTGCTTTAAATAATCTTATTTGATTTGATTGTCCTTAAGAACTAGTTTGGTTGAATGAATTAGATGCATATATTTGATTGTCCTTTTTCCAATCATGTTAAATTTGGTATGTCATTTGAATTCATGCATCCATCTTATCAAAATAAAATAAAATAAAATGGATTTCCTTTATGTAAGCTTGCATGTGTTGATTTAATTTAATATATATGTGGCTATTATCATTATTAAATCCATATTTATTTTTCAAAAGCTTATAAATGAATAATAATATATGTTATGATGCTAGTTACAAATACATAATAAATGCATGTGCTTATAGTTTAAGTCTATTCATGTGTTGATTTATATAAGATTAAATTGTATTAAATATATTGACATGGAACACAAGGCTTTAGCTAGCCCCAAGGAGGTCATTTGATTAGCTCACTACCCTGGTTTGTTACTTGGTTAATGAAATCTAAAAGAAGAAATGTTGAATAGGAATTTGTTCTCTGTTAAAAAAATCCAAAAATCCAAAAATCCTAAACCCTAAACTAATACATGAACCCTAAACCTAAAACCTAAACCTTAAACCCTAAAAATCCTAAACCCTAAAACCAACAATCTTAAACACTAAACCCTAAACCCTAAACCCTAAACCCTAAACTAAAAACCTAAAAACCTAAACCTAAACTAAATAAAACTAAAATAAAATAAATAAAAACTTAAACCTAAATAAAATAAAAAATAAAATAAAATAATAACCCAAACCTAAATCAAACCTAAAAAAAAAAAATAAAATAAAACTAAAATAAACTAAAAAAAAATAAACCTAAATAAAATAAAAGCTAAATAAAATAAAATAAACCTAAAATAAAATAAAATAAAACTAAATAAAACCTAAACCTAAAAAAACCTGAAAAATAAAAATAAAACCAAAACCCTAACTAAAAAAAATTAAAACCTAAAATAAACAAAATAAAATAAACTAAACTAAAATAAATAAACTAAACCTAAACTAAATAAAATAAAATAATCTAAAATAAACTAAACCTAAACTAAAAAAACCTAAAAATAAACCTAAAATAAAACCTAAAACCTAAATAAAATAAAACCTAAACTTGAAAAATATAAAACCTAAACCTAAAAAATAAAATAAAAATAAAACTAAACAAAAAAATAAACATATTAACCTAAACTTAAACCTAAGAAATAAACTAAAATTAAAACCTAAACTAAAATAAATTAACCTAAATAAATAAATTAAATTAAATAAAATAAAATAAACCTAATAAAAAATAAAAATAAAATAAACATAAAAAAAAAAATAAACTAAATAAACCTCAACCTAACTAATTTTTTTTAAAACCTAAATCATACACCTTAAAACCTAAATAAAACCTAAACCCTAAACCTAAACCTAAACCCTAAACTAAACCAAAATGTTAAACCCTAAACTAACCCAAAACCCTAACCTAAACTAAACCTAAACCTAACTTAAACCCTAAACACTAAACCTAAATCAAACCTAAACCTAAACCTAACTAAACCTAAACCTAAACACAAATCTCAACCCTAAACACAACCTAAATCTAAACTAAACCTAAACCCTAAATTATAAACCCAAACGCTAACTAAATTCAACAAACCCTAATAAACTAACCTAAACTCAAACCAACTTAAACTTAAACCTAAACTCTAAACCTAAATCTAAACCTATTCTAAACTTAAACCTTAAAATTAAACTAAAACCCTAAACCTAAATTAATTTTCTTTTTTTTCTTTTTCTTATCTTTTTTTCTTTTTTCTTTCCTTTTATTTTTCCTTTATTTTGAACTTTGGGAGTAATAGATCTCATATATGCCACCTCGTGAGTTGTAAATGGCTTGTGATCTCCTTTGACATACAATCATCCCACCTCTCCTAACTTCATACACTGATGTAGAGAGATGGAACTATGTTGTTCCATGGTCTCCAAAGCAAAGCAAAAAGATGTATCAGTCTATAATGTGAAACTTGGCTTCAGTCTTCCAATCATCTATCTCCAAGGGCAACACTATGGAACCTAAGGCCTGTTGACCTCATTTGGGGAGTACAGATGCAATATTGCCATCTTAGACTTAGGAGCCTTCTAGACACTAAGAAATCCCTAGTCTTGAGACACTTCTAGGTAAACAATTAACCTAATCCTAAAGACTTAGGTTAACCATAGGATTAGGTTATGGCTAAGGATTAGAATAATCCACCTACCCTAACCCAAATCCAATCCATGTTCACCTTCTCAAACCAAACATCAATTCAAACATCAAAATAAAATCCAAATCCAAACCGAAATTCCAAAACCAAAAGATTTCAAGCCCAAATCAAATCCAAACTTGAAACCCTTCCTAAGCCATATGACCTATCCCATGGACTTAGCCAAATCTTAATCCAAATCAATCTTGCATCAATTGATTTTCTCATAATCAATTTATATCTTCAATCATCTTCCTAAATCTAAATCAAATCTACATTCAAATGATCAAAACTAAATCAAACTAAATCAAATTAAATCAAAACTCTTCCTAAGCCATAGGACCTATCCCATGGACTTAGCCAAATCTTAATCCAAATCAAGTCAAACTCAATTGATTTTCTCACAAATCAATCATATTTTCAATCATCTTCACAAATTTAAATGAAATATACATTTAAATCATCAAAATGAAATCAAACCAAATCAAAATCCAAACCTAAGCCACATGACCAAACCTTTTGTGCTTAGCCAAATTCCTTCATTCCAAAACCCAAATTCAATTTTTTTTCTCTTGAATCAATCATACCTTCAATCATATTTGCAAATATAAATGAAATCTACAATCATCAAGCCAAACCAAAATCAACCCAAGTCAAACCCAACTTAACCCTTTTGACTTGAAATGTTTAAATGAACCAAAACCCATTTAAACCCAATTGTACAATTAAATTTATATATCAATCCCAAATCCATAAATAAACTCAACTAAATCAAAACTCAACCCAAAATCAACCCAACTAAACCCAATTGGTTTGCTTGACCCAAAGTGGCCAATTTGACCTATTTGAGCCAAGTTCTAATCCTACCGAAATTGGATTAAACCAAGCCTATCAAAACCTAATGTCATGATTATTGATCACCTTAGGTTGATCAATTGTCACAAAATCAATGTCAAGTCAACCTTAACCCATATTAACCCAAACTAGCCAAATTGCAATCTAAATCCTTTGGAACCAATGATTCATACCAAATCAAAATCATTATTTGAATATGACTTGACCTTCAATTGAGTTAAACCAAACCCAATTGGCCCTCTTGACCCAAGTTGACCCAAATTGACCTGAAAGACCAAATTGGGTCAAATCAAAATATAAATTAAATTGCTTGCAACCAATGGCTGAAGTTCATTCCAAATTGATTGTTGAAGTTGACCAAAGCCATGATTGGACCCAATTGACCAACTTAGCCCAAATTGACCTAAAGGTTCAAGTTGGCCTAAATCATAACCAAATCTAAATTAATTGAAACCAAAGCCTACAATCATCATCAATTGGTCAACTAAACCCAAACCAACACCAACCATTTGCTAATCAAATAAATTGTCAACTTAACCCATTTGACCTAAATGAATTCAAATGAGCCAAACTTAACTAAACCAATTGAACCTAAACATCCCAAATGATCATATGAACTTGACTCAACCCTTGGTTTGACCCAATTTGACCAATTGGTTAACTTGACCCAACCTTACCCAATTTGACCTAAATGAGTCAAATTGAGCCAAACCTAACAAAATCAACTCCAATTGACTTGAAATTTGGGCTAACCCACTTTTGGCTCATTTCAAATCTGCTCAAATCAAATCCACTGCCAAATTTGGGCTAACTCACTATTGGCCAAACCCAATCCCAGCTTGTGTTGGTGGATTATAAGCCCTAGTAAACTTATTAAATTTCAACTCAAAATAAATAAATCTCCTCAACTTCAAAATTATAAAGCCCAACCATAGGATAGATTGGAATGCTCACTAGGCTTCCTAGTATCATGAGCATTTCCTACTTATTTCATTTGGATTCCAAGAATAAGTCTTCTCCTTGAACTTTCCCAATTGATTTTCCAAATACAACCAATCCTTTGATAGTCTAACCTTGAAAATTTTAGAGATGATAATTGTCTACTTTAATCGAGAGAATTCTTAAAAAATTTCATTTCCTAAGATGTAATTAACTGTGGAGGCTTACCTCCATAGGGAACTTAAGAACCTGGTTTAATATAAACCCTACTTTATTCATCCATATAAATTAGTGGAAAAATCTTTGATACATTCGAAGACCCATCATACCTTAGGAGTCCTTATTATGATTAGTCCATTGTGATGCCTATCTTCTTCGAGTTGTACATCATACCTCAATGTTGTACCCAATCACCTCAAAAGTACCCCAAGATCTTCGTGTCCCCCCCACACACACACACACACACACCACAAGGCTCTCTCCTTGTTCATTGAATCCTCTCAACATAATCCTTTCTTTTGAAGAGATGATGATCCTCAAGTAGGCAGACCCATATTGATTGGTCAACCGTAACCCCTGATAGCTTGTATATCTTCCAACATCCACTATAATGGAAAAGAGGGGTTGGTCATCCCTAGGAGCAAGTCTTCATCACTGAAGGCAACTAAATAAAAACCTAAACAATAAACCTAATAATATAACCTAAACCCTAAACTAGCAATAAACCTAAACCTAAAATAAAAATAAAATAAACCTAAACCCACACTAAAATAAACTAAACTAAACTAAATAAAACCTTAACCTAAACCTAAACTAAATAAAATAAACTAAAATAACCTAAACTAAAAAGTAAAACCTAAAAACAAACCTAAAATAAAAACCTAAACCTAAACCTAAAAAAATAAAATAGAAACCTTAACCTAAAAATAAAAAATAAAACCTACACCTAAAAATAAAATAAAAATAAAACTAAACTAAAAAAATAAATCTAAACCTAAAAAATAAACAAAAATAAAAACCTAAACTAAAATAAATAAACTAAACTAAGTGAAAATAAAATTAAACCTAAATCAAAATAAAAAATAAAATAAACTAAAATGAATAAAAATTAAACTAAATAAATCAAGAGGTACGAGTTTACTTAAACTGAAAAATAAAAAAAAATTAAAAAAAATAAAATAAAATAAAAAAATAGAAAAATAAAACCCACACACTAAACCCTAAACCCTAAAACTAACCCTAAACCCTAAACCAACCCTAAACACTAAACCCTAAACCCTAAAACTAAACCCTAAACCTAAAACCCTAAAACCCAAACCCTAAAACCCTAAACCCTAAACCATAAACATTAAACCCTAACCTAAACCCTAAACCCTAAACCTTAAACCCTAAACCTAAACCATTAACCCTAAACCCTAAAAAACCTAAAACCTAAAACCTAAACTAAATAAAACCTAAAAATAAAATAAATAAATAAACCAAAACCTAAATAATAATGAAAATAAACTAAAATAAAGTAAATAAAAACCTAAACTAAACTAAAAAATAAAATAAACCTAAGAACAAAAAGCTTAAATATAACAAAATCTAAACATAATATAAAATTAACATAAACTTAAAATAAACTTAATAAAATAAAATAAAATAAAAACTAAATAAAAACCTACACCTAAACAATAAACCTAAAAATAAAACTTAGAAATAATTAAAAAATAAAACCAAAACCCTAAAAAAAATACCTAAACCTAAAAAAAAGTAAATTAATAAAATAAAATAAACCTAAACTTAAACTAAAATAAACTAAACCAAAATAATAAAGAAAAAACCTGAACATAAACCTAAACTAAACTAAACCAAAACCATAAACTAAAAAAACTAAAATAAGCTAAAAATAAACATAAAATAAAAACTTAAAACCTAAACCAAAAAAAAATAAAATAAAAACTATACCAAAACCTAAAAAAAAAATCCTAAAACTAATAAATAAAATAAAGATAAAACTCAACTAAAAAATAAACCTAAACTTAAAAATATACTAAAATAAAAAACCCAAACTAAAATAAGTAAACCTAAAATAAATAAACTAAACTAAATAAAAAATAAACATAAATAAATAGAAAAAATAAAATAAACTAAAATAAATATAAAAAATAAACTAAAATAAATATAAATAAAATTAAATAAACTATTAAACAAAAGAAGAAATGTTGAATCTGAATTTGTTCTATGTTTAAAAAAAACAAAAATCTTAAAACTTAAACTTAATCCCTAAACTTTAAAAAAAACCCAAAACCCTAAACCCAAACCATAAACCTAAACCCAAACCCAAACCCTAAAACCTAAACCATAAACCCTAAACACTAAACCCAATAAGAAAACCCCTAAACCTCAAACCCTAAACCCTAAACCTTAAACCCTAAACTAACCCCAAACCCTAAACCCTAAATTAACTCTGAACTTAATAAAAAATATAAATATAGAAATTTAAAATAAAATTTAATAAAAATAAAATAAAATAAAAACATGAACTAAAACCTAAACCTAAACCTAAACTTAAAAAGAAAATAAAATAAAAAATAAAAACTAGACTAAAATAAAATAAATAAAACCTAATCTAAACTAAAAAAAATAAAACCTAAAATAATAAAACTAAACCTAAAATAAAATGAAATAAACATAAAATAAAATTAAATAAATAAAACTTAAACCTAAATAAATAATCTACTAATAAAATCTTAAAATAAATAATAAATAAATCATAAACCCTAAACTAAAAAAAACCTAAACCTAAAATAAAAATAAAATAAACCTAAACCTAAACTAAAATAAACTAAAATAAATAAACCTAAACTAAAATAAATTAAACCTAAACCTAACCTAAACTAAAAAAATATAATAAACTAAAAATAAACCTAAACCTAAACTAAAAAACAAAACCTAAAAATAAACCTAAAATAAAATCTTAAAACCTAAGCCTAAAAGAATAAAATAAAAACCTAAACTTAAACCTAAAAATAAACAATAAAACCTAAACCTAAAAATAAAATAAAAATAAAACTAAACTAAACAATAAACATAAACCTAAACCTAGACCTGAAAAATAAACTCAAATAATAAACCCAAACTAAACTAAATAAACCAAATTAAATAAAAATAAAAATAAACCTAAATCAAAATAATAAAAATAAAATAAACTAAAATAAATAAATAAAAGCTAAATAAGCCTAAACCTACTAGTTTACTTAATTCTAAAAATAATAAAAATAATAAAAAAATTAGAAAGAAAAACCTACTAAGTAAAAACTAAACCCTAAACCCTAAACCTACTAACCCTAAACTAACCCTAAACTAAACCCTAAACTAAAAAACCTAATCCTAAACCCTAACCTACTCCCTAAACCCTAAATCTAAACCCTAAACTCCAAACCCTAAACCATAAACCCTAAACCCGAAACCCTAAACCCTAAAACCTAAATACTAAACCCTAAAACCTAAACCCTAAACTCTAAAAACTTAAAAACCTAAACCTAAACTAAATAAAACCTAAAAATAAAATAAAGTAAAAAACACAAACCTAAATAACATAACATTTTAATAAAAATAAAAAATAAAACCTAACCTAAACCTAATCTTAAACCTAAAAAAAATAAAAAATAAAAACTAAAATAAAATAAATAAAAACCTGAACTAAACTAAAAAATAAAATAAATTTAAAAATAAAACTAAATCTAAAATAAGAATAAAATAAACCTGCAATAAAATAAAATAAAAACTAAATAAAAACCTAATCCTAAAAAATAAACCTAAAAATAAATAAAAAAATAAAACCTAAACCCTGAACTAAAAAAAAAGCCTAAACCTAAAAAAAATGAACTAAACAAAATATAATAAATCTAAACCTAAACTAAAATAAATACAATCTAAACCTAAACCTAAAATAAACTAAATCTTGAGATGAACGTAAACTAAATAAAATAGAATAAAAAGCATAAACTTAAACTTAAATTAAAAAAATAAAACCTAGAAATAAACTTAAAATGAAAACCAAAAACCTAAACCTAAAAAAATAAATTAAACACATGAACTTAAACATAAAATATAAAAAATAAAACATCAACCTAAAAAATAAATCTAAACCTAAAAAATAAACTAAACTAAAATACTTAAATTAAAATAAATATAAAAAATTAAAGAAATAAAAAAATTAAACTTAAATAAAAATAAAAAATAAAATAAACTAAAATAAATAAACTAAATAAACTAAATAAACCTAAACCTACCGGTTTACTTAATTTTAAAAAAAAACCTTAAAACCTAAACCTTAAAACAAAAACCCTAAATCCTAAACCCTAAACCTTAAAATAAAACTAAACCATAACTAACCTAAACAACCAAACCTACAATAAATCTAATCCCAAAACCCTACACCCTAAAAGCCCTAAACCCTAAACTAAAACCCTAAAACCCTAAAACTAAAACCCTAAAATCATAACCCTAACCACAAACTTAAAACCACACAAACTATAAACCAAACCTAACCAAAACCAAAACCCAAACCCCAAAACCTAACCCAATAACTCTACCAAACCCAAATCTAAACCCCAAAACTAAATTAACCTAAACCTGACTCAACCCAAACCACTAAAAACCCCTAACTCTCAACTCTACCCCAAACCAAAAAACCTAAACCTAAATCAACCACGAACCAAAAGATGTTAAACTAAACCTAACCAAACCCTAACCCACAAATCCTCCAAAACCTAAATTAAATGTATACTAACCTAAAACCCAACCAAACCATAAACCTAAAGATTAAACACTAAACCTAAGCCAACCCTAACCCTAACCTAAACCCTAAAATCATAAACTCTAAACCCAGACCTAAATAAATAAGCTCTAAACCACCACCACCACCAATAACACAATCCAATCCCCTTGGGTGGGATCATCTACATGAACCCACGTCTCCATTGTGTCTGTTATGTGTCAAATTCTCATTTAAATCAAGTATACTAAGATCATTTTTATACATCTTAACCAAGTCTTATTAGGTCTACCTCACCTTTCTTAACATAAGGCAAATCTAATGCATCTACTCTCCTAATCGTCATGACGACGCTTTATGTGGCCAAACCATCTAAGGCTACTCTCCTAATCTTATCTACCACTAGAGCTACTCCAACTTTTTCTCGAATATACTCATTTTGCATTCTATCTCTAAGAGTAAAGCCACTCATCACCTAAGCATCCTCATCTTTGTAACACTTAACTTAGTCTTATGCTTCTCTTTTATTGGCCAACATTTTGCACCATAAGTCATTGCAGGCCTTACCACCATCATATAAAATTTTCCCTTAAGAATAAAATAATGTAAAACCTAAGAATAAAATAAATAAAAAACTTGAACCTAAATAAAATTAAAAACTAAAATAAAATAAAAACCTAAACTAAAACCTAAATCTAAACCTAAAAATAAAATAAAATAAAATAAAAAGTAAAAATAAGCTAAAATAAACTAAACCTAAGAATAAAAAAAATAAAATAAACTAAAACTAAACAAAAATAAGAATAAAATAAATTATAATAAAATAAAACAAAACTAAATAAAAACCTAAACCTAAAAAATAAAACCTAAAAGAAAAACCTAAACCCAAAATTAAAAAAAAATACCTAAACCTAAAATATTAAAATAAATAAAATATAATAAACCTAAACCTAAACCTAAACTAAAATAAATACAACTTAAACCTAAACCTAAAATAAACTAAACCTAAACCTAAACCTCAACTAAATAAAATATAATAAACTAAAAATAAACCTAAACTTATACTAGAAAAAAAATCTAAAAATAAATTTAAAATAAAAAACTAAAACCTAAACTTAAAAAAATAAAATAAAAACATAAACCTAAACCTAAAAATAGAAAATAATAGTTAAACCTAAAAAATAAAATAAAAATAAAACTCAACTAAAAAATAAACATAAACCTACAAAATAAACTAAAATAAAAAAAAACCTAAAATAAAATAAATAAACCTAAAATAAACAAGCTAAAATAAATAAAAATAAAAATAAACCTAAAATTAAAAAAAAAATAAAATAAACTAAAATAAATTAATAAAAAAATTAAATAAACCTAAACTTACAGGTTTACCTAATTTAAAAAAAAACCCTAAAATATAAACCCTAAACCCAAAACCCTAAATCTTAAACCCTAAACCCTAAACCATTAAACTAACCCTAAACCCTAAACCCTGAACCTAGAACCCTAAACCTACAATCCTAAATCCTAAACCCTAAACCTTACCCTCTAAAAGGCCCTAAACCCTAAACCCTAAACCTTAAACTTCCCTAAATCCTAAACCCTAACCCTAAACCTTAATCCCTAAACCCTAAACCTTAAAACCCAAAACCCTAAACCCTAACCTAGTAAACAAACCCTAAATAAACCCTAAAAAAAACCAAACCCTAAACCCAAAACCCTAAATCGAATGGTTTTTCCTATTATTTTGTCCTTATCCTTATGGATTTTATTGGTATTTTTAGGGTGTGGCCCTCTTGGTTGGGGTTTGCCCATGGGAATGTGGTTGTTGACAGTTGTGTTGTTATGGTTTTTGCTCCTGCAATAAAGAGGAGATATGTGACATTGAGGGCTTTTTCTCTTTGGTTATAGATTAGAGAGCTTTTTTCCTGCGCCTATCTATCCTTTCTTTAGTACTGCTCTGGATGAGTGTTAGGCTGGTTATTTTAGCTTTATTATATCATCTGATTATTGGGTATGCCGCCTGTAATATTGAGGTTTTATTTTTAATTGGTATTCTAAATGGGAAGGCAGCTAACTACTGGTTGGATGTTTTATGGATTTGGCTGATGTTATCCCTATTGGGGTTCTTACTTGCTGTTGTCTCTAGCTTTGGATTATTTCTGACCATGCAGGGTTTTCACCATTTTTTTGTTTTTGGCTGTCCTATAAAGCTATTTTAATTGGATTCTTGGATAGGGATTGGTGGCTGCTGTCTCTAGCTTTTCTTTGGGATTGTTTTTAATATTTTTGATTGGATGACTCTTTCTGTCCTTCATCCTGATGGTTCTAAGTCTAATGACTAGAATCTTTGGATGTATTGGTGGCTTGGGGTGGGGCCTTGTTGGTGCTTAGTTTGGGTGCTCTAGGCGGTTGGTTTAAGAGTATTTACTTGTTATAATTTTCCCGATCTTGTCAAATCTATGTATGGATCCATGCTTAAATTTCCATTCTTCTCTTTTACACCTGGGATTCTTTTTTGGATTGTGGATGAACCTCTACCCTTTCTTATTTTGTTGGTTGCCTAGCTTTCATTCAGTCTTGATGTTAGTCTTATTGTTAACCTGGATATTATTATCATTTACGGATCTTAGCATGTTCTTTTAATGAAGGACCTTACCAATTTTGGTCCTCCGTTAGCCTTTATTTGGTCTCTGTTTAGTCTTATCTCCCTTATTATGAGGTTTTCTCCTAGCAATTGTGTCAGCATTTCTTGGTGGTGGCTTTGGTGGTGCTCCCTATGGCCTATGCCTTTCCTGATGGGTTACCTCCTTATCTGCTTTACTGAGTTTAATCTATCTGAATGCTAGGTTTTTTGTGGCTACATTGCTATTTGAAGTTTTATGCGTTTGTGGGAGATCATCATTGGATAAGGTGTTGCAAGAGGTATCGGCAATGATGGCCATGATGCTTCCACACTTCTTCTTTTGGTAGTAGCTATATGTAATTATAACCCGTCACTTAAAGTCTGGATTCTTACATATGGTGCTGCTCCTTAAGATGATTATAACTGAGCTTGAGCATCTCTTTATCTTTCTACTTCTATCTGCTCTTACATTTCATGCTTAATTAACTATTTCATTATATGTACAAATCCCTTTTCAAGCTTGTTGCAGATATCTGGTACAGGTTGGGAGACATTGGCTGCTAGATTATGCTAGTTTCATAAGGAGTAGAGAAAGGTTACTGCTGATTTCAAGGATTATTTTTTATGGATCTTTGCTTCTATTTTGATTAGCTTCCTTTCTTTATCTATTGTATTAGCTAAGGGGCTTATCTCTTTAGGACTTTTTGTAGCTCTTTGAGCATTAGCTTAGAGATTTTCCCCCTCTAAGGACTTTGTACCTTTTCTTTTGGCAATAAAATTTTCCTAATTTCCCAAAAAAATAAACCATAAACTAACCCTAAACCCAAAACCCTAATCTCTAAACCCTAAACCATAAACCCTAACAATAATCAAACCTAAACCTAAACCCTAAACCCTAAACCTAAAAACTCTAAACCCTAAAACTATAAACACTAAACCCTAAACTAACCTTAAACCCTAAACTTTAAACCCTAAAAACCCTACACCCTAAAGCCTAAACCCTAAACCCTAAACTAACCCTAAACCCTAAGCTAACCCTAAACCCTCAAAATCATAAACCCTAAAGACTAAACACTAAACCTTAAAGCAATCCCCTAAACCCTAACCTAAAAAACCCTAAACCCTAAACCCTAAAATCTAAAACAAATCGAACCAGAACAATAAATCCTAAAGCCTAAATCCTAAAAAAGCCAAAACCTAAACCTAAACTAAATAAAACCTAATAATAAATAAATAAATAAAAAGCTAAGCTAAAATAAAATAAAAACAAAATAAAATAAAACCTAAACTAAAACCTAAAAATAAAATAAAATAAAAAGAAAAAAATAAACTAAAATAAAATAAACATAAGAATAAAAAACCTAAATAAAATAAAAACTAAATGTAAAATAAGAATAAAATAAACCAACAATAAAAACTAAATAAAAACCTAAACCCAAAAAATTAACCTAAAAATAAAACTGAAAAATAAATAAAAAATAAAACCAGAACCCTAAACTTTAAAAAACCTAAACCTAAAATAAAAATAAAATAAACAAAATATAATAAACCTAAACCTAGATAAAAATAAACACAACCTAAACCTAAACCTAAAATAAACTAAACCTAAATCTAAACTAAATAAAATATAATAAACTAAAATACACCTAAACTTAAACTAAAAAATTAAAACAAATAAACCTAAACTAAAACCGAAAATCTAAACCTAAAAAATAAAATAAAAACATAAACCTAAACCTAAAATAAAAAATTAAACCTAAACCTAAAAGTAAATTAAAATAAACTCAACTAAAATAAACCTCAACCTAAAAAATAAGATAAATAAAAAACCTAAACTAAAATAAATAAAACTAAAATAAATAAGATAAATTAAATAAAAAATAAAAATAAAGTAAACTAAAATAAATAAAAAATAAACTAAATCAACTTAAACCTAACACTGCTTTTTAATAAAACCCTCCAAACATCCCTAAATCAACCACACTAAAACCTAAACCCTACCACACTAAACCCTAAACCACTCCACTAAACCCACCACTATGTTAATCCTTACCTAAACCCAAAATACCCTAAACTAACCACCACTCCCTCCCTAAACCCAGACTTTAAATCTAAACCTAAACCTAAACTACCCTAAACCCTAAACTCTCACTTAAACCTCCAAAACCTACCCTAAACTAAACCAAAACACTAAACTGAGCCACTCTAAACTAAACCAAACCTGACCTACCACTAACCTCAAATTGAGCCCACCCAAAACCTAAAATCTCTGACCTGACCACACCCACCACTAAACTCCCCACCCAAACTATCTAAACTTCCAGCCAAATGACCTAAACTAACCCAAACTAATTTAAACCCTGGGCCCCCGGACTTCCACTCAAACCCTAAGCCAAGCTACACTTGACCAAATCCTCCACTCCCACTAACTCTAAACTCCCACCACTAAATCCTCCACCCTAAATCATAAATACTCTAAATGCTCCAAAACCTAAATCCTAAGAACCTAAACTAAACTAAATAAATAAACTAATAATAAAATAAATAAATAAAATAAACCTAAATAAAATAAAAAAATTAAAATAAAAAAAATCAAAACTAAAACCTAAACTTACACCTAAAAACAAAATTAAAAAATTAATAATAGTAAACTAAAATAAAATAAACTTAAGAATAAAAACCCAAATAAAATAAAATAAAAAACAAAATAAGAATAAAATAAACTTACAATAAAATAAAGAAAACTAAATAAAAACCTAAACCTAAAAAACCTAAAACTAAATAAAAAAATAAAATCTAAAGAAAGTAAAAAAAACATAAACTTAAAATAAAAATAAAATAAACAAAATATAATAAACATAAACCTAAACTAAAATATATACAACTTAAACCTAAAATTAAACCTAAACTTAAACATAAACTAAATAAAATATAATAAACTAAAAATAAACCTAAACTTAAACTATAAAATAAAACGTAAAAAATAAACCTAAAATAAAATCCTAAAACCTAAACCTTAAAAATAAAATAAAAACATAAACCTAAACTTAAAATAAAAATTAAACCCTAAATCTAAAAAATAAAATAAAATTAAAACTCAACTAAAAAGTAAACCTAAACCAAAAAAATAAACTAAAATAAAAAACCAAAGTTAAAATAAATAAACCTAAAATAAATAAATTAAACTAAATAAAAAAAATAAACCTATAATAAAAAAATAAACTCATATAAATAAAAAATAAACTAAATAGACCTAAACCTACCACATTACTTAATTTAAAAAAAATAAAAATATAAAATAAGTAAATAAATAAATAAAACCCTAACCCTTAACCCTAAACCCTAAACCCTACTAACAATCCTTAACCTTAAACCTACAACCTAACTCACCTAAAACCTAACCTTACTAAAAACACTAAACCTAAAATCTAAACTTAAATCTAAAAGTATAAACTCTAAAACCCTAAACCCAAACTCAGGAACCCTAAACCCTCCTAAACCCTAATCCTAAACCCTAACACTAAACCCCAAACCCTAAAACTAAACCCTGACCTCTAAACCCCAAAACCATATCAATTTGCTTAATTTAAAAAAACTTTAAAACCTAAACCTAAACCCAAAACTAAATCTACTAAATCATAATTAATACTAAAAACCAACCTAAACTCAAACCAAACTACTACCCTCTAAAACTAACCCAACCCTGAACCCAACTACCCTACCACTCCTAAAACCTTAAACCTATACTCCTAAACTAAATCATAACTCTAAACTCTTAAACCCTCTACTGACCCAAACATCAACCAAACTCCACCCTCACTCTAAACTTTGACCTCCACCTGATATATATTAAACTAAACTCCCTAACCCTGACCTAAACTTTCTCTACCCACTCACCCCACTCCTCCAAAAAACCTAACCACTCCTAAACCACCACTTAAACTCCTATCAACCTCTCCTCTAAACCAAACCCTCCCTAAACTAAACTCCCCCTAAACTAAAACCTAAAACTAAACCTAAACTAAATAAAACATAATAACATAAATAAATAAACTCAACCTAAATAAAATAAAACTTAAACTAAACCTAAAATAAAATAAAATACAAAATAAAATAAACTAAAAATAAATAAATAAAACCTAAATAAAATAAAATTAAATGGAATTAAAACCTAAATAAAATAAAACTAAACATAAAATAATTAAATAAATAAATAAAATAAAATAATAAATAAAACCTAAACCAAAAAAATAAACCTAGAAATAAAACTAAAAATAAATAAAATAAAACCTAAACCCTAAACTAAAAAAACTTAAACCTAAAATAAAATAAAATAAACAAATATACTAAACCTAAACTAAACTAAAAGAAACTAAAAATAAATAAATAAAACCTAAACCTACACCTAAACAAAATAAAATATAATAAACTCAAAATAAACCTAAACCAAAACTAAAAATAATACTTAAAATACACCTAAAATAAAACTTAAAAAATAACATAAACCAAAACCTAAAATAAAAAATAAAACTAAACCTAAAATAAAATAAAATTAAAACTCAACTAAAAATAAACTTAAATCTAAAAATAAACTAAATAGAAAACCTAAACTAAAATAAATAAACCTAAAATAATCAAACTAAACTAAATAAAAATAAAAATAAACCAAAATAAAAATAAAAATAAAATAAACTCAAATAAAGAAACCTAAACCTGTTTGTACTTTATAAAAACCTCTAATCCTCACCTAAAACTAAAAACCTGAATCTAAAACTACTGAAACTAAACCAGAAATAAACACTAAAAACCCCAATAAAATACTAACCTAACCCTAAACCTACCTACAAACCTCATCCTAAACTAAACCCAAAACCATAAAACCCTAAACTAAATTAACTTAAACCACTAAACTCTCCTAAACCTAAACCTAAACTAAAACCCTAAACCTAATCCTAAAACTAACCTAAATAACCCAAACCTAAACCATAAACACTAAACCACTCCTAACTGAGCCTAAACCTGCTAAACACTACTGAACTAAACCTGAAACCCTAAACCTAAACCACTAAAGCCTAAACACTAAACCCTAAACTTTAAAGCCCCAACCTAAAACCTAAAACCCTAAAACCATAAACCTAAAACCCTAAATCCTAAACCACTTGAAAACTAAACCTAAACTAAATTAAAACCTAATAATAAAATAAATTAAAACCTAAACCTAAAGATAAAATAAATAAAAAAATAAAACCTAAACTAAACCAAAAAATAAAATAAAATAAAAAATAAAATAAATTAAAATAAAATAGACCTAATAATGAAAAGCATAAATAAATAAAAATGTAAAATAAGATTAAAATAAGCCAACAATAAAATAAAATATAAACTAAATAAAAATTTAAACCTAAAAAATAAACCTAAAAATAAAACCTAAAAATAAATAAAAAAATAAAACCTAAACCCTAAACTAAAAGAAAACCTAAACTTAAAATAAATATAAAATAAATAAAACCTAATAAACCTAAACCTTAACCAAAATAAATGCTACATAAACCTGACCCTAAAATAAACTAAACCACTAAACCTAAACTAAATAAAATATAATAAAGTAAAATAAACCTAAACCTAAACTTAAAATAAAACCTAAAATAATAACTTAAAACTTCAAGCTACAAAATAAAATAAAAAACATAAAAAACCTTAAAATAAAATAATAAACCTAAAAGCAAAATAAAATAAAACTCAAATAAAAATAAACTAAAAAAAATAAACTAATATAAAACCTAAACTAAAATAAGTAAACCTAAAATAAATAAACTAAATAAAAATAAAATAATAAAATAAACTCAAATAAATATATATAAACTAAATAAAACTAAACCTTTACTTAATTTAAAAACCCAAAACCCAAACCCTAAACCTAAACCACGGATCCTAAATCCTAAACCTTAAACACTAAACCATAAAATAATAATGTAAACCCTAAACCCTAAACCTAAACCCTAAACCCTACCCTACATCCCAAAATGCCTAAAATCAATCCCAAAAGCCTAAACTAACCCTCAAACCTAAAATAAACTAAACCCCAACCCTAAACCTTAAGAAACCCTAAACTTTAAATTGTACACTAAACCCTAAACCCTATACTAAACCCTAAACATAAACTCTAAACTAAACATACCACTACCCAAAAACCCTAACCTAAAAACTAACCCTACTAACTCCCCACCCTGCTTAACCCTGGGCCTTAAACCCTACCAACTAAACCCTAATCCTTAAACCCTAACCCTAAACTAAAAAATAAAATAATGCTAAGAATAAAAAATGTAAATAAAATTAAAACTAACATAAAAAACTAAAATAAAAACTAAATAAAAACCTAAGTTAAATAATAAACTTAGAAGTAAAACCCAAAAATAAAAAGAAAATAAAACCTAAACTCGAAACTAAGAAAAATACCTAAACCTAAAATAAAAATAAAATATAATTTTCCCAAACCTAAACTAAGATAAACTAAAATAAATAAAACCTAAACCTACTAAAATAAAACTAAACCAAAATTAAATATATAATAAATAAAATTAAACCTAAAGCTAAACTAAAAAATAAAACCTAAAAATAAACCTAAAATAAAAACAACTTAAACCTAAAATGAAATAAAAAATAAACATAAACCTAAAAAATAAAAAATAAAACCAAAACCTAAAAAATAAAATAAAAATAAACTTTAAATAAAAAAAGTAAACCTAAATAAAAATAAATGATAAAATAAACTCAAACAAATAAAAAATAAGGTAATTAAACTAAGTAAATCTAAACTTACTTAATTTTAAAAAAAACACTAAAACCTAAACCTCAAAAATCCAAATCCTAAACCCTAAACCACTAATTAATAAAAAATAAACCCTAAACCTTAAAACCTAAACCTAAACCCAAACCCTACCACCAACCCTAAACTAACCACTAAACCTAAACCCTAAACTCTACCCAAACCCTAAACCCTAAACTCAGCTAAACCCTACTCTAATTCTAACTCTAAACCATAAACCCTAAGATCTAAAATGCTAAACCCTAAACCCTCAAGCCTAAACTAACCCTAAACCTTAAACATAAAAGCTTAAACACTACCTGAACAGCTAACCCCACTCTAAACTTAAACCATAAAGAAACTAAACCCTAAAGCCTAAACACTAAACCCTAATCCTAAACCCTCTGTGAAAACTCTAAACCTAAGACCCTAAAACACTAAACCTAAACCACTAAAATAAAACCTAAAATCACAAATAAATATAGCTAAAATAAAATAAATAAAAAAACCTAAACCTAAATTAAATAGATAATAAAAAAATAAAACCTAAACTAAACCTAAACCTAAACATAAAATTAAAATATAATAAACTAATCAAAATAAACTAAAATAAAATAAATAAAACTTAAACTAAATAAATAAAATAAACCATGAATCAAAAACCTAAATAAAATATTAATAAAATAAACCAAAATAAAATAAAATAATAACTAAATAAAAACATAAACCTAAAAACTAAATCATAAAATAAAGAAAAAATAAAATGTCAGCCCTAAACTAAAAGAAAACCTAAACCTAAAATAAAAATAAAATAAATAAAATAAAATAATCCTAAACCTAAACTAAAATAAATAAAACCTAAACTTAATCCTAAAATAAACTAAACCTATACCTAAACCTAAACTAAATAAAATAAAATAAACTAAAATTAAACCTAAACCTAAACTAAAAATAAAACCTAAAAATAAACCTAAAATAAAAACCTAAAATCTGAACTAAAAAAATAAAATAAAAACCTAAACAAAAAAATAAAAATAAAACATAAACCTAAAAATAAAATAAAAATAAAACTTAAAAAATAAAGCTAAACCTAAAAATAAACTAAAATAAAACCTTAACATAAAAATAAACCTATAATAAATAAACTAAAATAAATAAATATAAAATAAACCTAAATAAAAAGAAAATATAAAATACACTAAAATAAATAAAAAGTAAACTAAGTAAGCTAAGTATACTAAATAAACCTAATCCAATCGATTTACTTAATTAAAAAAACCATAAACCCCAAATCCTAAACCCTAAACCTAAGACCCTAAACCATAAACCCTAAAAAACCCTAAACCATAAACCCTAAACCCTAACCGTAAACCCTAAACCCTAAAACCTTAATCCCAAAACCTTAAACCCTAAACCCTAACCCTAAACCCTAAACCCTAAACCTTAAACCCCAAACCCTAAACATAAACCTAAAGTATATAAATAAATTAAAACATAAATCTAAACCTAAAATTAAACCCTAAGAATGGGGAGAACCTTGATGGTAGGAACATCACCATCAACTGACTCTCTAGATCTAGCGAGGCAAGCAGGTAGCGATTATCGCATTGGTGGTGAGGGACATAGAGGTGCTCTTGGGAATGGAGGTGGTGGTCGGAGCAGTGGTGGTCATAGAGGCGGGAGGAGCGATCAAGGTTATAGCCGTGGTGATGGTGGAGGGAGAGATCGGGGGATATGATGGTGGATCCCACTACTTGAGAGGCTAAGGACATTCTGATGGGAACTGGGGAAACTGAAGAACGGATGATCTGATCTACTGCTTATGGAATTGTCTCTTTACAGTAGAGAATATTCTAATTATCTAGGATTTTTTATTTGCTCTATGTGTGCTCATTTTTTATCTATGTAGTCGCTTGTGGCTTGGAAAACTTGGTTTGTTACATGGTTGATGAAATCGAAAAGAAGAAATGTTAAATCTGAATTTGTTCTCTATTAAAAAAAAGAAGCCAAAAACCCTAAATTCTAAACTAAAACTTGACCTTAAACTTAAACCTAAACCCAAACCCACACTAAAACCCTAAACCCAAGACCTAAAACCTAAACTCTAAAATCCTAAACCCTAAACCCAAAAAGAAACACTAAACCCTACTAAACCCAAAACCAAACACTAAACCCTAAACTAAAAACAAACCCTAAAACTACCCTAAAATAAAACCTAAACATAAACTAAATAAAACCTAAAATATAAATAATTAAAACCTATATGAAAATAAAACCTAAATGAAAATATAATTAAAAAAAATTAATAAAATAAAAAACCTAAAATAAAACTATAAAAAAAAATAAAATAAAATAAAATTAAAAACTAAAATAAATATAAAACCTAAACTAAACTAAAAATAAAAAAACCTAAATTAAATAAAAACTATACCTAAAATAAAAATAAAATAAACCTAAAATAAAATAAAATGAAAACTAAAACAAAACTTAAACCTAAATAATAAATCTAAAAAATAAAACCTAAAAATAAATAAAAAGAAAAACCTAAACCCTAAACTAAAAAAAGCCTAAACTTAAAATAAAATTAAAATAAACATAAACCTAAACTAAAATAAACTAAACTAAAATAAAAAAAACCTAAACTTAAACTTAAACCTAAACTAAATAAAATATAATAAATTAAAAATAAACCTAAATTTAAACTAAAAAATAAAACCAAAAAATAATCCTAAAATAAAAACATAAAACTTAAACCTAAAAGAATAAAATAAAAAGCTAAACCTAAAAATAAAAAATAAAAGCTAAACCTAGAAAATAAAATAAAAATAAAATAAAACTAAAAAATATACTTGAACCTAAAAAATAAACTAAAATAGAAAACATAAACTAAAATAATTAAACTTAAAATATAAAAACTAAACTAAATAAAAATAAAAATAAACCTAAATTTAAATAAAATATATAATCCTTGGGCTACGGTGAGTACTATTCCATGGGCTCCACCTCAAATTATGGATGCTTCGAATAGAGCATCCGACACTTTGGGGTTTTGCGGCCCTAATGCTGCTTCTTCTACTAAATATTTTAAGGAAGCACTCTCTGATAAGACTTCTCCCTGTGTTTATTCAGTTAATCTCATTTTGACATCTTTTATAGGTTTACCGACCGTAATGTGCTCTAATGTGGATGTTGAAAAGTTGGCAAAACCATTTGAATTTTCTCTTGTTGATAAATTTGCTTTGCGTCATCCAAATTTGGATAAGATTCGCTCTTTTTTCTATAATATCAAGCTTACGGGTGCTTTCTCGATTGATCTTATTGACCCTCGGCATATCCTTATTCAACTTTCTAACGATCTAGATTATTCACTTATTTTTTCGCGTCATTCTTATTTCATCTTTAATTGTCAAAAGCATTTGTTGAAGTGGTCACCCCTTTTTGACATTAAGGAGGAATCTCCTATTGTCCCTATGTGGTTATCTCTTTCTGCATCATTTTGTTACCCATCATGTGCTTTTTTCTATCAGGGCTTCATTTGGTCAGCCTTTGCAACTCGACCAAGTGACCACTAAGCGATCTTGCCCTTCTGTGGCTCGGATCCTCCTAGAATTAGACATAACTAAAAAAATACTCAAAGAAAGTTTGGATTGGTTTTGAAAAATATGGGTATTCGCAAATGGTTGAATTGGAGAACCTTCCAATTTTTTGTTCCCACTGTAAAATTCACTGTCATGATAACTCAAAATGTTTTATTCTCCATCCCCACTTAAAAAAATGAAATCCTCCTAAAGAGAATGTTGTTCCTACCCATAAGCCAATCTCTACTTATCTTCATAAATCGGCCTCGAATCCTAAGAATGGTATGAAGACTGTTATTGAGGTTGATTCCTTGGATATCAGGGTTATTCCTGTTGAACAAGTTTGGGCTCCTATTGTTGATATAGATTCTGCTGATTTTCAAAATGAGAAGAATAATTTACCTCTTTTTTCTTTGAATTTGAATATTTCTAATACAAAGAATAATAAATTTTAACAGTTATTAGAAGATGATTATGTTTCCATTGATTCTATTCTTGCATATATGCTAGCTTTGATCGATGAAAATAAATCTTTTAATGAGAATTTAAAGGATGTCGAGCATGCTGAAAATAGTTCTGATCCAGATTTAACTACTCATGCTTTAAATGGTTCTAAATCGTCACTGTCTCTCATTTCTAATCTTGATATTCATGTTAATCCTAATTTTCAACTTAATATGGATTTGGAAGAGGGTGAACTCCCCCCTCCAAACACTTGGAGAATTCTCTAAAATTTATGACCAATATTACTAAATCTTACTCGGATGATGACTCTAGGGGAAAAGAAAATGGTTTTCAAATTTGTCATGCTAAAAGGAAAAAAAAGTGTTAAAAATTACCCTCCCAAATTATCTAAAAACACTAGATCTGCTACAGCCTCTCACTCCTCTCTTAATAAACCTTTGCTTAACCTTTTTTTTTAGATTACTTATGTTTAATTTACTTGTTTGGAATGTCAGAGGGATCAGTACCCTCTCTATTTGTAATCGTATTAGAAATCTTTGTCGCATTCATAATATTTGCTTACTTATTATTCTAGAGCCTCTTATTCATGCTAAAAAAACTAACCATGTTGCCAAAAGATCGGCCTCAATAAATTTTCTCTTATGTTAGTAATAAGATTTGGTATTTTTGGAATAATTTTGTTGAGGTTTCTATAATTGATGATCCTAAACACTAAATCCTAAACCCTAAACCTAAAACCTAAACCTTAAAATAACCAAAACCCTAAACCCCAAACTAAACCACAAATCCTAAACTAACCTAAACCTAAACCAAACTCTAAACCACACCTAAACCCTAAACCTAAACCCTAAACCCTCCACTACCAAATCCAACCACACCTAACCCTAAATCCACCTACCATACTATAAACTTACCCTAAACCTAACCCTAAACTCACCCTAAACTCCTAAACTAAACCTTAAACCTGCACCCAACTATAACCTATGACTAAAAAAACCCTAAATCCTAACCACATGCCCAGGCCCTAAACCTAAAGCATAAATTAAACCCTACCCAACCCAAACCAACCTAACTAGCCCTCCTAAACCACTTAAAGTAACTAAATAAATTAAAATATAAAATTAAATTGTTAAACCTAATAAACTAAACCTAAACCTAAACCCTACAGAATGGTGAACCTTGACAAGTGAACATCACCATGAATCGAAAGATAAAAATCTAAAACCTAAAATAAACCTGAATTAAACCTAATTAAAAACCTAAAACCAAAATCTAAAAAAATAATAAAAACTTAAACCTAAACCTAAAAATAAAAAATAAAACCTAAACCTAAAAAATAAAATAAAAATAAACCTTAACCTAAGCCTAAACCTAAAAAATAAACAAAAATAAAAAACCTAAACTAAAATAAATAAACATAAAAAATAAACATAAAATAAATAAATTAAATTAAATTAAAATAAAAAATAAACCTAAATAAAACTATAAAATAAATTAAATAAACTTAAACCTACTAGTTTACTTTTTTTTTAAAAATAAACTTAAACCATAAACCTCTCCTACACCCATCCACTAAATCCTACGGATCTAACTAAATCCTAACCTAAAGATCCTAAACCTAAATCCTAAAACCCTAAACCTAAACCCTAAACCTAATCCAAAACCCTAAACCCTAAACCATCCCTAATCACCACCCTAAACCCTAACACTACCAACCACCAAACCCACCCTAAACCCACACCAACCACGGGCTAAAATACTAAACTAAAATTAACCTTAAAACTAAACTTTAAACCCTAAATCCTCATTCCACTGTGAGCTTAAGCACTAAACCTTAAACCCTAAACCCTAAACCTAAAGCTAATCACTTCCAAACCCTAAATCCCTTAAACCCAAACCAAACCCTAAACTCCTAATCCCTAATCCTAATCTGTGCTAAAATACTGAAACTCTAAAGCCAAAACGCTAAACCAAAACCTAAAGTAAGTAAATAGATTTAAAAATAAACCTAAATCTTAAAACCTAATAAACCTAAACCTAAACCCTCAGAATGGGAAGAACCTTGATGTGGGAACATCACCGTAAATCGAGCTCAATCTAGATCTAGAGGTGGAGGCAAAGCGAGCCGGCTTGTCGCTGTTGGGGATGAGGTCGGTGGATATGTAGGTGGTGGTCAAAGTAGTGGTGGTTATGGAGGCAGGATGAACAATTGATCTTATAACCGTGGTGGTGGCAAAGCGAGAGATCGGGGATATGATGGTGGATCCCGCTACTCGAGAGGTCAGGGTAGTTCTTAGGTGAATTGAAGAAACTGAAGAATGGTCGATCTGATCTGTTGCTTATGGAACTGTCTCTTTACAGTAGAGATAGTTCTAGTTACCTAGGGTTTTGATTTGCTTAAAGCATACTCATTTTCTATGTATGTCATCACTTATGTCTTAGAAAACTTGATGTGTTACTTGGTTGATAAAATCAAAAAGATGAAATATTGAATATGAATTTATTCTCTGTTAAAAAAAACCAAAACTCTAAAACCCTAAATTAAAACCTGAACCATAAACCTAAAATCTAAACCCTAAACCCTAAACCCTAAAACCCTAAACCCTAAACCCTAAACCCTAAACCCTAAACTCTAAAACCTAAATCCTAAACTCTAATCCCTTAACCCTAAACCCTAAATCCCGAACCCTGAACCCCAAACCCTAAACTAACCCTAAACCCCGGAGTTAAAAATGTAAAACTAAACTAAATAAAATCTAAAGATAAAATAAAAAAAAAACTTAAACCAAAATAAAATAAAATAAAATAAAAAAAACAAAAACTAAAGCCTAAACCTAAACATAAAAAGAAAATATAATAAAACATAAAAACTGAACTAGACTAAAAAAAAATAAAAACCTAAACTAAACTAAAAAAATAATATACCTAAATAAAATAAAAACTAAACCTAAAAAAAATTTAAAATAAAATGAAAAACAAAATAAAAATAGAAATAAAAATAAAAAATAAAATAAACTAAATAAACTAAACCTGGGGTTTACTTAATTTTTAAATAAATAAAATAAAATAAATAAATCAACCATACCATAACTAACTTTAAACAAACCTAAACCCTGAAATAAACCCTAAACCCTAAACCATAAACTATAACCAACTAACCCTGAGCCCTAACAACCCCACTACCCTACCTACCCTCCAAACAACCTAAAATACTAAACTATAAACTCTAAAACCCTAATCCAAACCCAAAACCCACCACTAAAGCATATTCTAAAACCCTACCAGACCTAGGCCCAAACCATGTATAGCCAAGCCCAACCCCACCCTAAACCTAAACTTAAAGTAACTAAATAAATTAAAATATAAAAAACTAAAACCTAATAAACCTACTAAACCTAAACCCTAGATGGAACATTAGACATCACCATGAACAGACAAAGATAAAAAATCTAAAACCTAAAATAAACCTGAATAAACCTGCTTAAAACCTAAAAAAATCTAAAATAATAATAACTTAAACCTAAAAAAAATAAAATAAACCTAAATAAAATAAAATAAAATACCAACCTAGCTAAACCTAAAAAATAAACAAAAAAAAAACCTAAACTAAAATAAATAAACAAAAAATAAACATAAATTAAACAAATTAAATTAAATAAAATAAAATAAACCTAAATAAACTATAAAATAAATTAAATAAACTTAAAACTGGTTTGCTTTTATTTTTTTTTTAAAACAAACCTCTAAACCATAAACCCTAAATCTAAACCCTTAAATCAGACCCTGTACCTAAACCCTAAAAGACCCAAAAATAAATCCTGACCCTAAGCCCTAAAGCATAAATCCTAGCCACAACCTAAAAAACTAAACCACAATCATAATCCCACAAACCCTAAACTGACACTAAACCCTAAACTACTAAACCTAAACCCAAACTGAGCCAACCCAGACCACATAAATACTAACCATAAATTAACCTTAAACCCTAAACTTTAAACCCTAAATCCTTAAAATTCTAAACCATAAAGCCTAAGCACTAAACCTTAAACCCTAAACCCTAAACCTGAACCTTAAAGCCTAATCACTAAACCTTAAACCCTAAATCCCAACCTTAAACCTAAAACCCTAAAACTCTAAACCTAAACTCTAATCCGTAAATCCTAATCTTTAACACTAAACCTTAAACTCTAAAGCCCAAACGCTAAACCAAAACCTAGAGTAAGTAAATAGATTTAAAAATAAACCTAAATCTTAAAAACTAATAAACCTAAACCTAAACCTAAACCCTCAGAATGGTAAGAACCTTGATGTGGGAACATCACCGTAAACAAAGCTCAATCTAGATCAGGGGGTGGAGGCAAAGGCGAGCCGTGGTTATCTGTTGGGATCAGAGTCTTGGTGGATATGTAGGTGGTGGTCAGAGTAGTGGTGGTTATGGAGGTAGGATGAACAATTGATCTTATAACCGTGGTGGTGGCAAAGGGAGAGATCGGGGATACGATGGTGGATCCTGCTACTCGAGAGGTCAGGGTAGTTCTAAGGTGAATTGAAGAAACTGAAGAATGGTCGATCTGATCTGTTGCTTATGGATCTGTCTCTTTAAAGTAGAGATAGTTCTAGTTACCTAGGATTTTTGATTTGCTTAAAGCATACTCATTTTTTATGTATGTCATCACTTATGTCTTAGAAAACTTGATGTGTTACTTGGTTGATAAAATCAAAAAGCAGAAATATTGAATATGAATTTATTCTCTGTTAAAAAAACCAAAACTCTAAAACCCTAAATTAAAACCTGAACCTTAAACCTAAAACCAAAATCCTAAACCTAAACCCAAACCTAAACCCCAAACCCAAAACCACTAAACTAATCCAACCCTAAACCCTAAATCCAACCACGGATCCCACCTAAACTAACCTAAAAAGTTAAAATGTAAACCTAAACTAAATTAAATCTAAAAATAAAATTAAAAAAAACTTAAACCAAAATAAAATAAAAAAATAAAATTAAAAAAAAAAACAAAACCTAAAAAGAAAGGTTAATAAAACATAAAAGAATTTTAAATAAAACCTAAACTAAACTAAAAAATATAATACCTAAATAAAATAAAACTAAACCTAAAATTTAAAATAAAATAAAAATAATAAAAAATAAATAAAAAATAAAATAAATAAATAAACTAAACCTGGGTTTGAATTTTTAAATAAATAAATAATAAATAAATAAATAACCATAAACCATAAAACTTTACCAAACACTACCTAACGATGACCCTAAACCTTCCCTAAACCTAAACCTAAACTATACCTTAAAATAACCTACCCAAAACCTTAAACCTGAAAACCCACCATAAACTAGCCCCAAACTGACCAAACTATAAACTCTAAAACCTAAATTCTAACCACACCCCAACCCTAAACTTAAACCCTAAAAATAATTCTAAAATAAACCCAAAATAAACCTAAACCATAATCTAAACCCTAACCCCAAAATAAAAAACTTAAAGTAACTAAATAAATTAAATATAATTAAACTAAAAAAACCTAAACCTAAGAATGGGTATTAGAACATCACCATGAACAAAGATAAAAATCTAAACCTAAAATAAAACAAATAAACTATTAAAACCTAACCAAAATCTAAAAAAAATAAAAAAACTTAAACCTAAACTAAAATAAAAATAAAACTAAAAATAAAATAAAAATAAAACCTTAGCTAAAATAAAACATAAACAAAATAAAATAAAAAAAAATAAATAAACATAAAAATAAACATAAAATAAATAAATTAATTAAATTAAATTAAAAAAATAAACTAAATAAAGTATAAAATAAATTAAATAAACTTAAACCTCTTGGTTTGCTTTGTTTTTAAAATAGACCTCTACCATAAACCCATCTACCTAAAGTCTCTACAAGACTGACCACAGGCCCAAAACTAAACTGAACACCTAAACCCTAAAAGCAGGATCCAAACCCTAGCCCAAAACCACTGATCATCACTGATCCCTAAACCCTAAACACAGGCCACCTGAGCCACTGAGCCCAGGACACTGACCACTGAGAGCCACAAATCTACCATATTAGCCAGGCTGACTTTAAACTATCTCAATTCTACCATGAGCTGACCTAAACCTACCCTACTCAGACCCAAGCTGATCAAGGCCTTAAACCCAAATCTGACCTTAAAACCCTAAACCAACTCTAATCCACTAAATCCTAATCCCAACACACCCTAACTAATGCAAAGCTAAACAGGTAAGTAAATAGATTTAAAAAAAAAACCTAAATCTTAAAACTAATAAACTAACTACTAAACCCTCGAATGGTAGAACCTTGATGTGGGAACATCAAAAACCAAGATCTAGATCTAGGTGGAGGCAAATGAGGTGCCGTGTTGGGGGGGATGAGGTGGTGGATATGTGTGGTGGTGAGTAGTAGTGGTTATGGAGTCGGGATGAACAATTGATCTTATAGCGTGGTGGTGGCAAGGGAGAGATCGGGGATATGATGGTGGATCCTACTCGAGGTCGGTAATTGAGGTGAATTGAAGAAACTAAAGAATGGTCGATCGATCTTATGGGTCTCTTCTATAGAGATAGTTCTAGTTACTAGGGTTTTGATTTGCTTAAATCATACTCATTTTTTTTATGTATGTCATATGTCTTAGAACTTGATGTGTTACTTGGTTGATAAAATCAAAAGAAGAAATATTGAATATGAATTTATTCTCGTTAAAAAAAAAAACTCTAAAACCCTAAATTAAAACTACCTAAACCTAAAACCTAAACCCAAATACAAAACCTAAACCCCCCAAACCCAAAACCACCTACTAAACCTAAATCCACAAATTCCTTAACCCTAAACCCTAATCAACCACAACCCAAACCCTAAATAACTAAACCTAGTTAAAAAATGTAAACCTAAACTAAATAAAATCTAAGATAAAATAAAAAAAAAACTTAAAATAAATAAAATAAAAAAAAACAAAACTAAAACCTAAACTCATAAAAGAAAATATAATAAAACATAAAAAATTGAACTAAACTAAAGAAATAAAACCTAAACTAAACTAAAAATAATACTAAATAAAATAAAAAACTAAAAAAAATTTAAAATAAAATAAAAAAAATAAAAAAATAAAAATAAAATAAAAATAAAATAAAATACTTAAATAAATAAAATAAACTAAATAAACTAAACCTAGTTTACTTAATTTTAAAATAAATAAATAAATAAAATAAAATAAATAAACATAAACCATAAACAAACCCTAAAACTATAAAAACCTACCAAACTCCTAAAACCATGACCTGAACCTAACCCTACCTGACCTACCCTAAAAACTGACCCTGAGCACTGATACCACACCTAACCACAACTCTGAGCCACAGGCTCCCAACCCTGACCCCACCCTCCCCAAACCCCTACTGAGCCCAAACCTATAAACCAAACTAAACCTAAACCTAAACTATATAACTAATAAAATAAATTAAAACTTAAACTAAAATAAAAAATAAAATAAATAAATGACTAAACTAAACTAAACCTGTAAAACATTAAATAAATAAACTAAAATAAAATAAATAAATAAACTAAAAAAATAAAAATACTTAAACCTAAATAAAATAAAAATATGTAAAATAAAATAAATAAAATAATAAAATAAATAAAACCTAAAATCTAAAAAAATAAAATAAAAAATAAAATCTAAAATAAATAAAAATAAAACCTAAACCATAAACTAAAAAAACCTAAACTAAAATAAACATACACCTAAATAAAATAAAAAACTAATAAATAAAATTTAAACCAAACCTAAAATAAACTGCTAATCCCTAATCTAAATAAAATTATACAAATTAAAATAAAATAAACCTAAATTAGAAAATAAAACCTAAAATAAACATAAAATAAAATCCTAAATCTAAAAAAAATAAAAAATAAAACCTAAAATCTAAAATAAAAAAATAAAACTTAAACCTAAAAATAAAATAAAAAAAAATTTAAACTAAAAAAATAAACATAATAAACCTAAACCAAAATAAACTAAAATAAAACTAAATAAATAAATAAACTAAACTAAAAACCCTAAATCTTGAAAGCTAAAACCAAAACTAAACTAAATAAAATTGAAAAAATAAAATAAAAAAACCTATAAAATAGAATAAAACATAAACTAAAACCTAAACTTGAACCTAAACCTAAACCTAAACTTAGAAAGACAATAAAATAAAAAAGAAAAGCTAAAATAAAATAAAATATAAAAAAACCTCAACTAAACTAAAAAAATTAAAAAAACTAAATAAAATAAAAAGTAAACCTAAAATAAAAACATGATAAACCTATAAAATAACATAAAAACTAAATAAAATAAATAAATAAACCAAATAAATAAAAAAAATAAAAAAAAAAATACTAAAATAAATAAAAAAACTAAATAAACATAAACCTAGTTTACTTAATTTAAAAAAAAAATTAATTAAAATATAAACATACCTAAACTTATCTAAACTACCAAACCCTAAACCACTGGCCCTGACCCTCCATAAACCCCAAACCTGATTAAAAAACTCCTTCCTAAACCACAAAACAAATAAATAAATAAACCTAAACATAAATAAAATAAAATAAATAAAATAAACATAAACTAAAACCAAACCTAAACATAAACCTAAACTTAAAATTCATAAAATAAAACTACTAAAATAAAATAAATAAAACCTGACTAAACTAAAATAATATAATTAAAACCTAAAGTCAAAACTAAACATAAAATAAAATAAAATAGTCCATACAATAAAATAAAACTAAATAAAACTTAAACCTAAAAATAAACCTAAAATAAACCTAAAATAAATAAATAAAACTAAACCATAAACTAAAACAAGCCTAAACTAAAATAAAAATAGAATGGAATAAACTTAAACCTAAAATAAAATAAATTAAAAAATAAATTAAACTAAACCTAAACCTAAAATAAAGCTAAATAAACCTCAAACTAAATAAAATAAATTAAATTAAACTAAACCTAAATCAAAACTAAAAAAACCTAAAAATAAACGAAAATAAAACCTAAAAATAAAATAAAATCTAAACTTGACCTAAAATAAAATAAAACCTAAACTTAAAATTAAATTAAAAGTAAAACTATACTAAAAATAAACATAAACCTAAATCGAAAACTAAAAAATAAACTAAAATAAAAAAACCTAATCTAAAATAAATAAACTAATCTAAATAAATATAAAAATAAACCTAAATAAAAATAAAAAAATAAACTAAACTAAAATAAATAAAAATAAATCTAAATTAACCTAAACCTACCAATTTACTTCATTTTGAAAAAAAAAACCAAAACTAAAATAAATAAACCTAAACTAAATAAAATAATAAAATAAATTTAAATAAAATAAATAAAATAAAATAATCTAAAATAAATAAAAAAAATAAACTAAATAAACAAACATGGGTTTTCTTAATTAAAAATAAACCTCAAACCTATTCTAAATCCTAAACCCTAATCCATATCCTAAAACCAAAACCAACCTTAAACCTAAAACCCTAAACACTAAAAAACCATAAAACTAAAACCCACAAACCCAAAACCCCAGAAAACCCCAAAATCTAAAAACCACGAACCCAAACCCACAAATGCTAAACCCCAAAACTGCCCTAAATCCTAAACCCTAAAACTCTAAACCCCAAACCCTACTAAATCCTAAACTAAAAAAAACTGAGCTGAATCCAAAATAAAACCTAAACTAAATAAACCTAAAATAAATAAATAAAAAACTTAAATAAAATAAAATAAAAATAATAAAATAAAATTATAAATAAACCTAAACCTAAACCTAAACCTAACTAAAACTTAAAACAAAATAAAATAAATAAAACTAAATTAAAATAAATAATAAACTAAACTAACTAGATAAAATAAAATAAAGAATAAAATATAAACCTAAATAAATAAAAAAAATACTAGGATAAATAAAAGATAACTATAGCCCTAATGGTTTTGAGTTTAAAACCACTGAAACCTAAACCTAAACCAAAACTGACCCCACCACAACTATAACCCAAATCCTAAACCCACTCCACAGGCCCTAAACCTGAGCCTAAAACCTCTGACCTAGGCCACTACCATGACTCTCCCAAACCCAACCCGGACCACTTAGAAACCACACCTGACCTCTGACCTGGCTTTAACTCTCCAAACCCTAATTCAGACCCACCCACCTAAACACTACTTTCCCTGACCTGACCTGACCTGGCGTCCTGACTGACCACTGACCCAAACCACTGACCACTAATACTTTTTAACTAATCCTTAAACCTCCTCTCTGGTGCTCAGATTTCATTTAGACTTTTGATGATCCTTTGCCTTTCAATTTTTGGTGATTCCTCATCATCTGATCATCTCCTCTTAGTTGTTTTGCTCTACCATGCGTGTAGTCCAGCTTTCCTTGATGGCGGCTGCCCCTTTGGCCGCATAATCTGTCGCTCCTTTCATGGTTCTAGGCTTGATTTCATGGCTTTTCAACTCGACACAACTCGCAATGCCACTATTAAATCATTTAAGGATGCACTCTCGGTAAGAATATCTCACCCTCGATTGTGAACCTAATTTCCACTTCATTTGAATTCAGTATTATGTGCTAAACTTGATGTTGAGAAGTTAGCTAAGCCTTATGAATTTACTTTAGTGGGCAAATTTACTTTGCGGTGACCCAATCTGGGCAATATCTACTCTTTTCTTCACATTCTTAAGCTTTCAGGTGCATTCTCTATTGGTTTGATTGATCCAAGGCATGTTTTGATTCAACTTACTAATGATTTAGATTATTGAAGGTTTTTTCATGTCATTCTTACTTTATTTTCAATTGTCAAATGCGACTTTTAAAGTGGTCTCCCCTTTTTGATATAAAAGAGGAATCATTAATTGTTCCTGTTTGGTTGGCTTTGCCTAATATGAGGATTCATTATGTTACGCATCAAGTTCTTTTTGCTGTTGGGGCTCTTTTTGGTCGACATCTTCAAATTGATCAGGCCACAGCTGTGAGATCCTGACCTTCTGTTGCTCGTATTCTAGTGAAAATTGATATTTCTAAAAAGCACCCTAAGGCAGTATGGATTGTTCTGAAAAGTTTGGTTACTTTCAAAAAGTTGAGTTTGAGAATTTTCCTATTTTCTGTTTGCACTATAAAATCCATGGGCATGATACCTCAAAATGTTTTGTGCTACACCCACAACTTAAAAAGAAAAATTTAACTGATTCTAATTCTAATATATCAATTGATAAAGTTAGTAAATCTATTTTCCTAGGTTTAATCAAAATGGGAATACTACTTCTAACTCTTTGGACCCCACTGAATTACTCAATGAAGTGCTCAATGATGATATACCCAATTTTCAATCTGAGCAGGTAAAAGACATTGCTAATGTTGCTCATAGTGTTGAATATGATGGTTTGGCTATAAGTCCTACCTTACATAATAACTTACCTCCTTATGATATTGACTCTATTCAGGCTATCTTACCTCTCTTGACTACTAAAAATGGAGAGAAGCATGTGACCCTCAATGGAAATTTGAATGAAAATTTGAGGATGAAGGAAAATATGGAAAAGAATTATGAAGCTGATCTTGGTATATGTGCTCTTAATGGAATTACTACCTCTCCTTCTCCTAATCCCAAGATTGACATGCATGCTAATCTGACCTTTCAGCTTGATCCTAAAATTGAGGAAGGGAAAGTTATCATTAGAAATGCTTTAACTAACTCTAATCTTATTCTTAATATTACTAATCAGTCTTTTTCTGATGGAAATTCATTGGACAAAAATTGACCATTCTGAACTATTTTTAAAAATAAATCCTTAAAAGCATAAATGTTTTCTAATAACTCAACTAGATCTACTAGATATGGTTCCTCATTTCATAAATAATGGTCCTTGAGGGTCAGGCTAGTTACTTCCTTCTTAATCCCTTTATTTATCTGCTTTTTCATAACTTTTTTATATTTCATTTATGTTTAACTATCTTATTTAAAATATTCGAGGGATTGGGATACTCATTGTCTGTAACCGTGTTAGAAGTCTTTATTGTATTAATAATATAGCTTTTCTAGTTGTTATTGAACCTCTCAAACAATCTTCTAAGATCAATCATGTTGCTAGAATGCTCGGCTTTAATAACTTCTTTTATAATATTAGTAATAAAATTTGGTGCTTTTGGAATAATTTAGTCAATGTATCTATCCTTGATGATCTCCCAAGTTGTCAATGTCCACATCTCAGGGTGATTTTTGTTCTAGGCTCCTTTATTTATGCTTCGTGTAACAGGGCTGGTAGAAACATCCTTTGGGACAATTTAAGAACTTTTGCTTTAACTGTTAACAAACCTTGGATGGTTGGGGGTGATTTCAACACTATCCTCTCTTCCTCTGAAATAAGGGGTGGTTGTTCTCCTAACATTTATTCTATGGAAGATTTCTCTAATATGATTCTTGATTGCAACCTTATTTACATTGGCTACTCTGGTTTTGAATACACTGGACATAACTCTAGACTCTAGCAATAGCTTGATAGTACCCTTTTTCACTCCCTTTGGATTAATCAATGGCCTCATACCTATGTTGAGCACTTGAGCAGAACTTTGTCTGATCATGCTCCTCTTTTGATATATGTTAAAAATGATTCTAATAGATTATCCTTCTTACATCTTTCAGATTCCAAAACATGTGGATTCAGTACATTGATTTCTTAAATGTTGTCTCCACCAACTGGGTGGCCTCTTCATCCTGATAATTCTGTTAAGGGCATGATTAGACTCTAGTTTAAGCTTAAAGGACTAAAACAAAACCTTGCTTGGTGGAACAAGCATTATTTTAAAAATCTTTTTGCTAACATTAAAAACATGGAATAATTGGTTTGTTATCTTGAAAATGATGTTTTAATGGATTCTTCTAAATTGGAGGATTTGAATGAAGCCAAAGACAACCTAGTTACATATCAGAATATGGAAGAAACTTATTGGTGGCAAAAGGCTGCTAGTAAAAATATTTTCGATGGGGACAAAAATACCAAATATTTTCATGCTCTTTTTCATAAAAATAAAGCTTTAAATTCTATCCAAAAAATTAAAAGTGATAATGGAAATTGGATCACTAACAATAATGAGATTAAAGGCTCTGTTACTAATCATTTTAGAAAATTGTTGAACAAGAGTCATACTTTAGAGGCTATCTCCAACTCTCACTTGATTCCCTTAACAATTACCAGTGATGACCATTTGCTTACTATGTTGCCTACGAAAATGGGATTGGTAAAATTCTTAATAGCATGAGCTAATTCTATCGGCGGAAGGTTACACTACTCAATATTTTTTAGCATTGTTATTAAGTATGATTTAGTTGATGATGTGATTGATTTCTTTAATGGTAATCCTTTACCTAGATATTTCTCCAGCACTTCCATTATCCTTATACCCAAAATTGATTCAATCTTGGGTGATTTTCCTATTAGTTTGTCCACCTTTTTTCATAAACTTATTGTTAAATTTCTTGCTAATAGAATTAGTGCTCTGCTTCAAAGAATTATTTCTCTCAACTAAACTAGTTTTGTTAGAGGTAGAGCTATATCTGATAACATTCTTCTTGCTCAAGAGCTGATTCATGATTTGGATGCCTCTAATAGAGGTGGTAACATCCTCTTTAAATTGGATATCTCTAAAACTTTTGACAACATCTCTTAGACTTTCCCTTTTCAAATTCTCCATTTGTTTGGCTTCTCTGATAATTTCATCTCCCTCATTAAAAATTGTGTTAGTAATGTTTGGTTCTCTATTAATCTGAATGGTGAGGCCATAGGTTTCTTCCATTCTTCTCATGGTTTAAGATAAGGGGATCCTTTATCTCCGTTCCTTTTTATTATTACTGTGGAATATCTTTCTAGGAGCCTTAATAACCTCTTCAACAATAATCCAAGCATGTTTTAGAACTCTCGATGGTATTCTATCTCCCATCTTAGTTTTCTTTGATGATTTCATTATCTTTAGCAATGCTTCCATTCATCACATTAAAACATTAAAAGCTTCTTAAATAAATTTGGAAAGGAAAGTGGTCTTTTTATTAATGAAGGAAAAAACTATTTCATTCCTTCCTCTAAAATCTAGTAATAAAATCAATCAAATCTTGAGAATCACTAATTTTAGCAACACACCCAATTAAATATCTTGGTGCTCCTTTATATAAAGGTCAAAAAAGTTCACACCTCTTTGATGAGTTAATCCAAAAAATTATAAATAAAATTTATGTTTGGAAATTTCATTTACTCTCATTTGGTGGTAGACTCACTTTTCTTAAGAGTACCCTTAACTCCATGCCTTTTTATCTTTTTCAAACCATTGTTCCTACTAATTCCACATTAAATAGAATAGAGCGCCTCCTTAATAAATTCCTCTGAGGTTCAAACAACTCTACTAAAAGGATGCATTGGACTTCTTGGAATAAATGATGTGGCACCCTTGCTAAAGGTGGGCTTGGCTACAAGCAAATTCGGGAATCTATAACTACATTCTCTCATAAACTTTGGTGGAACTTTAGGAGCAACAATAGTCTTTGGGCTAAATTCATGACTGCTAAGTACTGCTAGGGTAAGCATCATCTCATTTGTCCTTTCAAGGTGGGTGACTCCCATGTATGGAAAAGATTTTGTTCCATCAAATAGGAAGTTGAATCCCTCATTTCTTGGGGGGTTAACTCAGGATCTTCTTTCATTTGGCAAGACAACTGGACAGGCAGTGGTCCCATTGATGGCTTACTATCTACTCACTCCACTACTGCTATTAAAGTGAACTCATTTTGGTTGAATAATAAATGGAATTATAGTAACCTTATTGATTATATTCCTACCTCTCTTTTAAATAAACTTACTAACATCCCTATCATTTCTATCCAACGATTAGATTCTTTTAAATTATCTCAAAATGGTGATTTTAACCTTAAAGATGTCTAGATTCATATTAGAAGCCCATGCTTTCTCTAACGTGTTTTTTAAACTTTGGAACAGAACTATCCCTATTTCTTATTCTATTCAAACATGGAGAATTTTGAAATAAAAAGCTAAACTGAAGAAATAAACTTAAAAAAAAAAACCTAAACCACAAATTAATAAAAAACCTAAAGCTATAATAAATAAAATAAAATAAACCTAAATCTAAACTAAAATAAATAAAACCTAAACCTAAACCAAAAATAAACTAAACCTAAACCTTAAACTAAATAAAAATAATTAAACTAAAAATAAACCTAAACCTAAACTAAAAAATAAAACCTAAAAATAAACCTAAAATAAAAACCTAAAGCCTAAACAAACTGGGCCTTAGCTTACCTAAGTATCTCAACAGTAAAGAAGATAAGATTATCTATTGGATAAAGCCTCATAATAATATTATCAAAATTAATACTGATGGCTCTATTTCTCAAAATGCTTTTGGCTGTGGTGGCATTTTCAGAAACTATAAAGGTAATGTTATTTGTGTTTTTGCATATCCACTTATTGTATGTTCTATTATCTTTACTAAATTAATGGCTGTTAACAAAGCTATTAAGATTTGTTTACAAAAGGTTGGCTCAATATCCGATGAGGTGGATGTTCTTTTGCTAATTGATATGTTGACTTCCACCAAGGTGGGAAATACAAATTTATATTACCTCCTTAATCATACTAGAGCTCTTCTATCTCAAGTTTGTTTCAAAATCACTCATGTTAGGTGTGAAGGTAATGTGTGCGTTGATTATCTTGCTAATCTTGGTGCTAGATTAGATCATTCAAGTCTTCCTAAACATTTGCAAGGTCTAGTTATTTTAGACAATAATGGTTTACCTTATCTTAGAGATTAAGTCTCATTTTTCTGCTTTCTGGTCTATTATCGGTTAATCATTCCTATTTGTTCAATATGCTATTTTATTTCTCTGTCTTCTCAATTTTTTTGATGCATTTTCTTGTATCATTTTTTGGTTATCCTGTAATGGAGGCTCTTGCCTCTGTAGTCTCAACTATTGGTTAGTTGTTAATTGTTTAGCTACATGTTGGGTTCTACTTTATTTGCCTTTTCCTTTCCTGAATGGGGTTGTCCCACCTAATTCGCTAACCTACTAGTTTGTGCTGCCCCTTTTCCTAACCTATAAGGATAGATTGTGTATTTGGCTTGTCTTCACTGTTGTTTCCTTACATGATAGGGACTGCTTCTTTCCTCCCTTTCCTGTTATATTTACTGATGCTATTTTCTTACCTGCTGGTCTATTTTCCCTTGATTTGAAAGGTTTTACTACTGTTGTTTTTTATTCTTATTTTGTTTCAATGTAGTAATGGCACTGCCTACATTACACTCTGTCGGATTCAGTATTTGGTTTGCTATTTTGGCAATTGGCTGAATGGACTTTCGAGTTTTTATGTTCAACAAGCTAATTATTGTGATTGGTGTTTTGAATGGTCTTTTGTCCTGTTGTTTGTTGTATGGTTAACCATATTAGCTATCCCTTTGTAGTATGGATCTATCGACTATTTCATTTTTATCTTGGATCTCTCAGACTTGTGCAATTATTATTATGATCAAGCTATTATTACGGTGATTGTTAACACCTGTATTGCGGACCCTGAATGGCTTTCCTCTTTACAGACTATTTTTTGGGCCAAGAATTTTAATCTAGGTAAGGATGGTTTTTCTTGTATACTGAATGGATTTTTGGATTACTATGTTCAATAGGCTGAATATTGTTTTGGATTCCTCACGGCCTTTTGTTATGATGATTGCCACATGGTTAACCTCATTATTTACGATTTTGCTATATAGATTTATCTTCTGGCTGATTTTACTCTTGGCTCTAGAATGCTATTAATAAGGTGGATGTGGCCAATATGTTTCATCTATGTAGGGATGTTATTAGTTGTGCATTCTTATGCTTTGTTGGCATTAGTTGGTGATACTTATCTTATAAAAGATTGGTGTCATCCCTTTACCTTTCTCGATATATGTTTCCTTCATTTCTATAGTGTATGTGGCTATGTTTTGGTATGCAGGTTTTAAAGATCATATGACTTTCTTCAAATGGCTGTTGTTTTCCCCCAGGTTTGTAGGCTATGAAGGCTGGGATGATTTCACTCATTGTTTGACTGGTAGTACCACTTGTGAGGTAACCCTTAATTAGAAGTTTGGATGCTCATGTTTACGGCTACCCCAATTCTGTGTGACTGAGCCTGAGCCTATTTTCACACGCTTTTCCATCATTCTCTCATTTTATTCTAATTTTATTTTCAATTTGAATTGTATCACTTTAACTGTGCTAACTCTTTCTTCTAGATGTTTGTAGATGATGTGCTATTTTCTTGCAAGTTCCCTCTCTAGTGGAGGCATAGGCTTCTCTTATCCTTAAGAGCTTTTGATGAAGGTGGTCCAACGGCTTGCCTCTTTGATCATTTTATATCTTTTTCTTTCCTCTTTTTTTTTTGCTTTATTTTGATAGTACTTAGATAGGGGATTTACTCTCAAGGCTGATTGTAGCTCTTTGAGTAGTAGTTCTTGAGTTTATCCCCTCTTTAGGACCTTGTAACTATTTTTTTGTAGCAATAAAATTCCCCTATACGGGGTTCCATAAAAAAAAACTTTAACCCTAACCCTAACCCTAACACTAACTCTAACTATAACCCTAACACTAACCCTAGCCCAAACCATAACCCTAACCTTGAACCCTAACCCTAACCCTAAACCCTAAACCCTAACCCTAACCCTAAACCTAAAACCTAAACCATAATCCTAAACCCAAAACCTTAACCCTAACCATATTCTCTAACCCTTAAACCCTAAACTCTAAACCTTAAACACTAAACCTGAACCCAACTATAAACTGAGACCTAACTAACCACTTTAATCTAAATCTAAATGAATGAATCCTAACTTTAAATTTTAATCTGAATCGACCTAACTCACTACCTTTAATCTTGACCTAACTCCTCCTTTTAACTTAAAATCTACCCTAAATCTAATCTTTAACTAAACCTAATTAATCGACCTGAATGAATCTAATTTAATCAATCGAATTTAAATCCAATCTTTAATCCAAACCTTAATCTTTAATCCTAATCAATCCCTGAGACCTGACCAACTTAAACTTGAACTTTAATCCACGAATTTGAATCTAATTGAATTTTACTGAATTTGAATCTTTCCTTAACCTGAATCCTGACCCTGACGACCTGAATCTTAACTTTAATCTGAATGAAATTTTACCTGACTTTAACCACTTAACTTTAATCTGACCACTGACCTAATTAACTGACCTTTAATCCACCTGACTTAACCCTTAACCTTTAACCCTTTAATTTTAATTAACCCATGAACCTAACTTAATTTTAACTAAAACTAACCTAACTTAACCCTAACCCTAACCCTAACCCTAACCCTTAAGCCTAACCCTAACCCTAACCTTAACCCTAACCCTAACCCTATCCTTTTCCTAGATATTTCTTTAGTACTTCTATTGTTCTCATACCTAAGAAAGATAATCTAGACAATTACAGTGATTTTAGACTTATTAGTCTTTGCACCTTCTTCAATAACCTAAGTTCCAAATTTTCTTACCAACAAACTTAATCTTTTACTTAATATAATTATCTCTCTTAATGAAACTAGTTTTGTTAGAGGTAGATCCATTTCTGACAATATTTTACTTGCCCAAGAATTAATTCATGATCTTGATGCTAAGACTAGAGGTGGCAACATTCTTTTTAAATTAGAAATTACCAAAGCCTTTGATAACATCTCTTGGGATTTCCTTTTCCATATTCTAAATTTATTTAGGTTTTCTAATAAATTTATTTTTCTTATTAAAAATTTTATTAATAATGCATGGTTTTCAATTTTTCTTACTGGGAAGCCTTGGGTTTATTTTCCTCTTCCCATGGATTACATCAAGCGGATCCTTTATCTTCTATTTTATTTATTATTGTTGTTGAGTACTTATCTTGGTGCATCAATGATTTATACTTCAACAATCCTAGTATGTACTACAAAACTCTTGGTGGTCTTCTTATTTCCCATTTAAGTTCTGCAAGAGATTTCATTTTTTTTTTTGGTGTAATTCTTCTATCATCACATGAAGCATCTCAACTCTTTTAAAATAAATTTGTTAGAGAAAGTTGCCTTCTATCAATGATAACAAAAGCTTTTATCACTTCCTCTAATATCTCCAATAATAAAATCAATTAAATCTTGTATATCACTAAGTTTAAACATCAACACTTACCTCTTAAGTACTTGGGTGCTTTGCTCTTTAAAGGCCTAAAATGTTCCCATCTCTTTGATGAGCTAATTCAGAATATTTCAAATAAAATTTCTGTTTGGGAATTCCATTTACTTTCCTTTGGTGGTAGGCTCACTATTCTTAAAAGCACTCTCAATTCAGTGCCACTTTTTTTTATTCAAACTATTATCCCCACTAATGCTACACTTATGAGAATTGATCATTTGCTTAACAACTTTTTTTGGGGCTTCAATAATTCTACCAAATGAATGCATTGCACATCTTGCCATGAATATTATGGTCTTGTGCAGGAAGGTGCTCTTGGTTGCAAGCCTATTCGTGAAACTATCACTGCCTTCTCTCATAAGCTCTGGTGGAATTTTAGAAAGAATGATAGCCTTTGAGATAATTTTATGATGGAAAATTTTTTGCCAAGGTAAACACACCCTTAACTGTGCTTATAAAGTTGGTGACTCTCCGATTTGGAAAAGGCTTTGCTCCACCAAATGGGTTGATGAATCATTAATATCTTAGGGTATTCAGTCTGGTTCTTTTTTCTTTTTGGCAAGACAGTTGGATTGGCAACGGACCTATTGACACCATTTTATCTACCCACTCTACTGCTGCTATTAAAGTTAATTCCTTTTGGCTTAATAACAATGGGAATGAAAGCAAACTTGAGAATTATATCCCAATTTCTCTTTTTGACAACTTTAGAAATATCCCCATTTCTTCTAACAAACCTGACCAAATTCCTTTTAAGCTTTCTTATAATGATGACTTTGTACTTAAAGAGGTTTGAAATTTTATTAGAGATAAACAGAACCCCTCTAATGTTTTTATTAAACTTTGGAACAATATCATTCCCATTTCCTATTCAATTTTAGCTTAGAGGATTTTGAATAATTCCTGAGGACTCTTTGCTCTAGACTAAAGGGTTTTACTTACCTTCAAAGTTCTATTATTGCTTTCATATTGAAAATGTAAATATTATTTTTCTCAATGGTGCTATTGCTTCTAAATCATGGTTTTGGTATGATGATTTATTTAATTCCAACAATTTTCAAAGTTCTCTTTCTTTATATCAACTTCTTGAAGTCTATTTCAAAAATACAGTGAAAGGTCATATCAAAGTTTTAATTGCTATTATGCTTATCTGGTTCATCTGGATGGATAGAAATGATGCTAAATATCATGGTATTCCTATGAACCATAAAAGGATCCAGGCTAGCACTAAAGAAAAAATTCATGCTCTTTTAATGCCAATGTGTAATATTCATTTTAAAGGTTATAAATTTGTGGATAAAAAATAGGTATCACTTTGAGTTTGACTCTTATAAAAGTGTTAGGATTATCCATTGGATAAAACCTAAAGAAAATTTGATTAATGTGAATATCAATGTATTGTTTCCAATAAATATGGCTATGGTGGTATTCTTAGGATTCTAAATGTCTCATTTGTGCCTATTATTTCTAAAAGCCCATTCTATTATTTTGTTGAGCTTATGATTAATAAAGTTTGAAATTTGTTTGAATGGAGGTTTTCAACATCTGATTCTTGACTTCTTGACATGCTTAATAGAAATGGGAATGCTGAATTTTTTATCTTCATAATCATTCTAAAATTTTTCTCAAGTTTGGTTTATAATTCTTTCATGAAATTAACTCTTGTGTTGATTTCTTGGCTAACTTTGGTGCTAACTTAAGTGAGTTCACTTTATTTGACAACCAAACTTTGCCTAAGCTATTAAGAGGTTTGGTTAATTTGGATAATATGATGGATATCGATTATATATTCTTGGCTTAGTTTTTGGTGTTGGTTTTGAAGATCTTTTGCTTTTGGTTGTTGTTCAACCCTCTTGGGTTGTGGCTATCAACTTATTTTCTCTCTTTGGCATATGCTGGGTTATGTTTTTGATCTCTTACTTTTGGATTTGCCTAGTTTTTGCTACCTGGTGATTATTGTAAGTGCAACTTGGGTTGTCTTGGTTTTTTCAGCTTAGTGGCTTCTATCTATCTAGCTGGGTGTTTACCACATTTTTCCCTTGGCTATTTTCTATATCCTCCTTTTGGGTCATGGCTATGGGTGGTGTAGGTTTTCCTTTCTGTATGGGTTTTGCCTCTTTTCTGGGCTGCTGTGTTGGTTGATAGGGTGGCTTTGTTGGCTAGTTTGGTTGGCTAAAAGTTTTGGCTAGTTGGGTTGGTTGGATGGCTGGATGTTTTGGCTATTTCTTCATTTTTTGTTGGTGACTCATCTGGGGGGTTGTTGGTGGTTTATCTTTGGCTTAATTTTGGCATGGTGGAGGTTATTTATTGGCTATTATTTTCTTTATTTTGTTGACTAGGGTTTGGTGGTTATTTTTACTGATTCTTTTGTTTCATTTGGTTATGGTTTTAACCTCCTCCTATATTGGACTTCCTCTTTTGGCTATCATGGCTTTGGATTTGAGTATTATCCTAGATTGGCTGGTTGAAGGCTATTTTGTGGCTGTTAGTTGGCCTAGGGTGCTGGTGGCTTGGTTGGGTCCCTTTATTGCTATTATTCCTGTTGGTTGGCTTGTAGTTTGTAATCTTTTGTACCTTTTTTTTTTTGCTATTCTATTAACCTAGATCATATTTTCTTTTGCCTTGGTTGGTTTATGGTGCTATCATTTCTACCCTTTCCCTATCTTGGGTGATTTTAGCTTGATGATGATGTTGGTCTTTACACTAACTTTAGTTTTCTAATGGTGGTTGGCTAGGAGGATATGTTGGTGGCTAATTTGGTTGGTTGTATTGGCTGGGTTGGTTGGAGGGTGGCTATTTTGGTGGTTTTTCTGCTCCTTTGGCACTTTGGGAACTACTGTTCTTTCTATGACCTATATTTTGGTTTCCTCCTACTTTGTTTTTCTCTCTTGGTTGCGAATCCCCCCCCTCAACTTCTCCCTTCTTTATTTGAGTGGTGTCTTCCACCCAATTTGATTAGGTTGGGTGTTTTACCTCTTTGCTTTGTTGGTGGAAGACATGAGCACTTGTGTTTTTCTTTTTGCTCTTTATCTCTAGTTTTTGTTATTACCCTTGTCATGATGCTTGCTCCTTTGGATTTTGTTATTCCTTTGGTGGTGGCTTTGGGTTGCTACTGTTACTATCCCTGATGGTTGGTTGATTATCTACCTTATCAGGCTTGGTTGTTTTGTTGCTTGGTGGTTGGCTATTATATTTGTTGTTTGGAGGATTTTGCAGCCTTACTGGATGATGTACTTTGGATGATGGGATACACTAGGTATGCTGGCTTTGATGGCCTTGATGTTTTCCACTCTTTCTTCTTTTGGCTGGTAGTGCTATATGTAATTGTAACCCTTCTCCTGAAGTTTGGTTGCTTACATATAGTATTGCTCGAGATGATTGTATGACAGCCTTTTCTTTACTTTACTCTTGTATTTTTCCTACTTTTATGTTGGCTTAATTGTACTCTTCCTTTCAAAAGTATGATGCAAATATATTTTATAGGTATGGAGGGTCTGTGTGGATCTAGTACCATAATGACCAAATGAAGTTTGTTGTCGCTCACATGGATTTTCTGTTGTTGATTTTTGGTTTTTCTTTTGATTTCTTTCCTTCATTATTGGGATTTATCTATTTAGGATTGTAGCTCTTTGAGCATTAGCTTAGAGACTTATCCCCTATAAGAAATATGCACTTTTTCTTTGTGGCAATAAAAATTTCTCTAATTGCCCTAAAAAATACCCTAAACTAACCCTAAACCAAAAACCTAAAAATAAAATATATAAATAAAGCTAAATCAAAATAAAATAATAAAATTAAATAAAATGAAAACATAAACTAGAACCTAAACCTAAAATGGAAATAAAATAAAAAATAAAAACTAAACTAAAATAAAATAAATAAAAATCTAAACTAAAGTAAAAAATAAAAAACCTAAATCAAATAAAAACTAAACCTAAAATAAAAATAAAATAAACCTAAAATAAAATAAAATAAAAACTAAATAAAAACCTAAATAAAAATAAAAATAAAAATAAACCTAAATAAAAATAAAAAAGAAAATAAGCTAAAATAAATAAAAAATAAACTAAATAAACCTAAACCTACTAGTTTAGTTAATTTAAAAAAAATTTTAAAAAAAAATCTTAACCTTAAACTTAAACTTAAACTAAACTAAACCTAAACCTAATAAAACCATAAAGCCATAAAGCCATAAAACCCTAAACCCTAAACCCTAAATCTTAAACGCTAACCCCAAAACCATAAAACCTACAATCCTAAACCCAAAACCATAAACCCTAAACCTTACACCATAAAAACCTAAAAACCTAAACCTAAATTAAACAAAATAAAATTAAATAAACCTAAACCTAAATAAAATAAATAAATAAATAAAATAAACCTAAACCCAAAACCTATAAACCCTAAACCTAAACTTAAACCTTAAACCCTAAAAACTAAACCCTAACCCTAATCCCTAAACCCTAAACCCTAAAATTATAACCCTAAACCCTAAAAGCCCAAAAAACCTAAACCTAAACTAAATAAAACTTAAAAACAAAACAAATAAAAAAATGTAAACCAAAATAAAATAAAAAGAAAAATAAAATAAAAACCTAAACTAAAATTTAAAACCTAAAATAAAATAATATAAAAAAACAACTAAATTAAAATACAATAAATAAAAACCTAAACTAAATTAAAAAATAAAATAAACCTAGAAATAAAAAACCTAAATAAAATAAAAACTAAACTTAAAATAAAAATAAAATAAACCTAAAATATAATAAAATAAAAACTAAATAGAAACCTAAACCTAAAAAATAAACTTAAAATAAATTAAAAAATAAAACCTAAACCATAAACTAAAAAAAAACATAAACCTAAAATAAACAAAATAAAATAAACTTAAACCTAAACTAAAATAAACTAAACTAGAATAAATAAAACCTAAACCTAAACCGTAAGCTGAATAAATTAAAATAAACTAAATATTAACATAAACTTAAACTAAAAGATCAAACCTAAAAATTTAACCTAAAATAAAAACCTAAAACCTAAATCTAAAAAAGTAAAATAAAAACCTAAACCTAAACCTAAAAATAAAAAAATAAAACCTAAACTTAAAAAAAATAAAAATAAAACTAAGCTAAAAAATAAACATAAACCTAAACCTAAACCTAAAAAATAAACTAAAATAAGAAATCTAAATTAAAATAAATAAACTAAACTAAATAAAAATAAACATAAATAAAAATAAAAAATAAAATAAACTAAATAAATCTAAACTAAAATAAATAAAAAATAAACTAAATAAACCTAAACCTTGTATTTAATTTTTTTAAAAAAACCCTAAACCCTAAAACCTAACCACTAAATCCTAAACACTAAAACTAACCCTAGACCTTAAACGCTAAACCATAAACCCTAAACTAACCCTAAACCCTAAACCTTAAATAAACCTAAACCCTAAAATAATGAAATAAAAAAACCCCAACCCTAAAATTAACCATAAACACTAAACCTACAACCCTACACCCTAAAACCCTAAACCTTAAATCTTAAACCCAAAACCCTAAAAAAAAATAACACTAAACCCTAAACCCTAAACCCCAAACCCTAAACCTTAAACCTTTAGCTTAAAAATCAAAAAACCTAAACCAAAACTAAGTAAAACCTAAAAAATAAATTAAATAAAAAACCTAATCCTAAATAAGATAAATAAAATAAAATAAAATAAAAACCAAAACTAAAACATAAAACTAAACCTAAACCAAAACTTAAAAATAAAATAAAATAAAAAATAAAAAATAAAAACTATACTAAAATAAAATAAATAAAAACTTAAACTAAACTAAAAAAATAAAATAAACATTAAAAAAACCTAAATAAAATAAAAACTAAATGCAAAATAAAAATAAAATAAACCTAAAATAAAATAAAATAAATACTAAATAAAAAGCTAAACTGAAGAAATAAACTTAAAAAAAAACCTAAACCACAAATTAATAAAAAACCTAAAGCTAAAATAAATAAAATAAAATAAACCTAAATCTAAAGTAAAATAAATAAAACCTAAACCTAAACCTAAAATAAACTAAACCTAAACCCTAAACTAAATAAAAATAAATAAACTAAAATAAACCTAAACCTAAACTAAAAATAAAACCTAAAATAAACCTAAAATAAAACCTAAAGCCTAAACAACCGGCCTTACCTAAGTATCTCAACAAGAAAGAAGATAAGATTATCTATTGATAAAGCCTCATAATAATATTATCAAAATTAATATCGATATTTCTCAAAATGCTTTTGGCTGTGGTGGCATTTTCAGAAACTATAAAGGTAATGTTATTTGTGCTTTTGCATATCCACTTATTGTATGTTCTATTATCTTTGCTGAATTAATGGTTGTTAACAAAGCTATTAAGATTTGTTTACAAAAAGGTTGGCTCAATATCTGGATTGAGGTGGATGTTCTTTTGCTAATTGATATGTTGACTTCCACCAAGGTGGGAAATACAAATTTATATTACCTCCTTAATCATACTAGATCTCTTCTATCTCAAGTTTGTTTCAAAATCACTCATGTTTGTGAAGGTAATGCGCTTGATTATCTTGCTAATCTTGGTGCTAGATTAGATGTAATAGCTTTCTTTGATCATTCAAGTCTTCCTAAACATTTGCAAGGTCTAGTTATTTTGACAATGGTTTACCTTATCTTAGAGATTAAGTCTCATTTTTCCGCTTAGTCTATTATCTGCTAGTCATTCTCGCTTTGTTCAATATGCTATTTTTTATTTCTGTCTTCTCGCTTTTTTTGATGCATTTTCTTGTATCATTTTTTGGTTATCTGTAATGGAGGCTCTTGCCTCATAGTCTCGCTATTGGTTAGTTGTTAATTGTTTACTACATGTTGGGTTCTACTTTATTTGCCTTTTCCTTTCCCCGAATGGGGTTGTCCCACCCATTCGCTAACCTACTAGTTTGTGCTGCCTTTTCCTAACCTATAAGGATAGATTGTGTATTTTTGTCTTCACGTTGTTTCCTTACATGATAGGACCGCTTCTTTCCTCCCTTTCCCTATATATTTATCGATGCTATTTTTACCGGGTCTATTTTCCCTTGATTTGAAAGGTTTTACTACTGTTTTTTTTATTCTTATTTTGTTTCAATGTAGTAATGGCACTGCCTACATTACACTCTGTCGGATTCAGTATTTGGTTTGCTATTTTGGCAATTGGCTGAATGGACTTTCGAAGTTTTATGTTCAAAAGCTAATTATTGGATTGGTGTTTGAATGGTCTTTGTCCTGTTGTTGTATGGTTAACCATATTAGCTATCCCTTGTAGTATGGATCTATCGACTATTTCATTTTATCTTGGATCTCGACTTGTGCAATTATTATTATGATCATGCTATTATTAAGGTGATTGTTAACACCAGCGGACTCGAATGGCTTTCCTCTATGACTATTTTTTGGGCCAAGAATTTTAATCTAGGTAAGATGGTTTTTCTTGTATGAATGGATTTTGGATTACTATGTTCAATAGTTGAATATTGTTTTGATTCCGCCGCCTTTTGTTATGATGATTGCCACATGGTTAACCTCATTATTTATGATTTTGCTATACGATTTATCTCTGATTTTACTTGGCTCTAGAATGCTATTAATAAGGTGGATGTGGCCAAGATGTTTCATCTATGTAGGATGTTATTAGTGCATTCTTATGCTTTGTTGGCATTAGTTGGTGATACTTATCTTATAAAAGATTGGTGTCATCCCTTTACCTTTCTAATATATGTTTCCTTCATTTCTATAGTGTATGTGGCTATGTTTTGGTATGCAGGTTTTAAAGATCATATGACTTCTTCCAATGGTCGCTATTTTCCCCGTGTGTAGGCTATAAAGGTCGGGATGATTTCACCTCATTGTTTGGTAGTTCACTTGTGATGTAACCCTTAATTAGAAGTTTGATGCTCATGTTTACGCCCCCAATTTTGTGACAGCCCCAGCCTATTTTCACACGCTTTTCCATCATTCTCTCATTTTATTCTAATTTTATTTTCAATTTGAATTGTATCACTTTAACTGTTAACTCTTTCTTCTAGATTTTGTAGATGATGTATTTTCTTGCAAGTTCCCTCTCTAGGAGGCATAGGCTTCTCTCATCCTCAAGAGCTTTGATGAAGGTGGTCCAATGGCTTCCTCTTTGATCATTTTATATCTTTTTTTCTTTCCTTTTGCTTTATTTTTTGATAGTACTTAGAGGGATTTACTCAAGTCGATTGTAGCTCTTTGAGTAGTAGTTTCTTGAGTTTATCCTCTTAGACCTTGTAACTATTTTTGTATAATAAAATTCCTATATGGGGTTCCATAAAAAAAACTTTAACCCTAACCTAACCCTAACACTAACTCCTAATCAAACATTAACCCTAACACAACCCTCCTAAACTATAACCCTAACCTTAACTAACTAACCCTAAACTCCTAAACCCTAACTCAACCCTAAACCTAAAACCTAAACTATAATCCTAAACCAAAATCTACCTTAAGAATCAAAACCTAAATGATTTAAGACCTTTAAATCCTAATAAAATCGAATGAATGAACCTAACCTCCTATCTAAATTCTAACTACTTAATTCTAATCTTAACTTAATCTGACCCTTTAACCTAAAACTAAAACCTAACCCTAACTGAGAATCTTAATGACCTTGACTTTAAATCCTAATTTTAATTTTAATTAATTTTAATCTGAATTAATCCACTCTTAATCCTGACCGAATGACCTTTAATCTTAATCTTAACCTTAATCCTACTTTAATCTTAATCAATCTAAATTTATTTAAATCTAATTCCACTTAATCTTGATAATCTTAATTCTTAATTTTAATTCTGACCTAATCTAATCAAACTGACTAATTCTAATCTCCGACCTTAATCTTAATTTTAATCTCCACCTTAACCTTTAACTTTAACCTCCCACCTTTTTAACCTAATCTAATTTTAATTTTTAACCCTAACCTATCCTTTCTAGATATTTTTTAGTACTTGTTCTATTACCTAAGAAAGATAATCTTAGTGATTTTAGACTTATTATCTGCACCTTCTTCAATAACCTAAGTTCCAAATTTTCTTACCAACAAACTTAGTCTTTTACTTAATATAATTATCTCTTAATGAAACTAGTTTTGTTAGAGGTAGATCCATTTCGATATTTTACTTGCCCAAGAATTAATTCATGATCTTGATGCTAAGACTAGGTGGCAACATTCTTTCAAATTAGAAATTACCAAAGCCTTTGATAACATCTCTTGGGATTTCCTTTTCCATATTCTAAATTTATTTAGGTTTTCTAATAAATTTATTTTTCTTATTAAAAATTTTAATAATGCATGGTTTTCAATTTTTCTCGGGAAGCCTTGGGTTTATTTCCCTCTTCCCATGGCTTACGGATCCTTTATCTTCTATTTTATTTATTATTGTTGTTGAGTACTTATCTTGGTGCATCAATGATTTATTCTTAACAATCCTAGTATGTACTACAAAACTCTTGGTGGTCTTCTTATTTCCCATTTAAGTTCTGCAAGAGATTTCATTTTTTTTTTTTTTTTGGTGTAATTCTTCTATTCATCACATGAAGCATCTCAACTCTTTTTAAAATAAATTTGTTAGAGAAAGTTGCCTTTCTATCAATGATAACAAAAGCTATTTTATCACTTCCTCTAATATCTCCAATAATAAAATCAATTAAATCTTGTATATCACTAAGTTTAAACATCAACACTTACCTCTAAAGTACTTGGGTGCTTTGCTCTTTAAAGGCCTAAATGTTCCCATCTCTTTGATGAGCTAATTCTAATATTTCAAATAAAATTTATTTGGGAATTCCATTTACTTTTCTTTTGGTGGTAGCTCACTATTCTTAAAAGCACTCTCAATTCAGAGCCACTTTTTTTTATTCAAACTATTATCCCCACTAATGCTACACTTATGAGAATTGATCATTTGCTTAACAACTTTTTTTGGGGCTTCAATAATTCTACCAAATGAATGCATTGCACATCTTGCCATTAATATTGTGGTCTTGTGCAAGAAGGTGCTCTTGGTTGCAAGCCTATTCGTGAAGCTATCGTTGCCTTCTCTCATAAGCTCTGGTGGAATTTTAGAAAGAATGATAGCCTTTGATATAATTTTATGATGGAAAATTTTTTGCCAAGGTAAACACACCCTTAACTGTGCTTATAAAGTTGGTGACTCTCCAATTTGGAAAAGGCTTTGCTCCACCAAATGGGTTGCTGAATCATTAATATCTTAGGGTATTCAGTCGGGTTCTTTTTTCTTTTTGGCAAGACAATTGGATTGGCAACGGACCTATTGACACCATTTTATCTACCCACTCTCCGCTATTAAAGTTAATTCCTTTGGCTTAATAACAATGGGAATGAAAGCAAACTTGAGAATTATATCCCTATTTCTCTTTTGACAACTTTAGAAATATCCCCATTTCTTCTAACAAACACCAAATTCCTTTAAGCTTTCTTATAATGGTGACTTTGTACTTAAAGAGGTTTGAAATTTTATTAGAGATAAACAACCCCTCTAATGTTTTATTAAACTTTGGAACAATATCATTCCCATTTCCTATTCAATTTTAGCTTAGAGGATTTTGAATAATCAGGACTCTTTGCTCTAGACTAAAGGGTTTTACTTACCTTCAAAGTTCTATTATTGCTTTCATATTGAAAATGTAAATATTATTTTCTCAATGGTGCTATTGCTTCTAAATCATGGTTTTGGTATGATGATTTATTTAATACCAACTATTTTCAAAGTTCTCTTTCTTTATATCAACTTCTTGAAGTCTATTTCAAAAATACAGTGAAAGGTCATATCAAAGTTTTAATTGCTATTATGCTTATCTGGTTCATCTGGATGGATAGAAATGATGCTAAATATCATGGTATTCCTATGAACCATAAAAGGATCCTAGAACTAAAGAAAAATTCATGCTCTTTTAATGCCAATGTGTAATATTCATTTTAAAGGTTATAAATTTGTGGATAAAAAATAGGTATCATTCTGCCTGAGTTTGACTCTTATAAAAGTGTTAGGATTATCCATTGGATAAAACCTAAAGAAAATTTGATTAATGTGAATATCAATGGTTCTATTGTTTCCAATAAATATGGCTATGGTGGTATTCTTAGCGATTCTAAATGTACTGTCATTTGTGCTTTTTCCTATCCTCTCAAAGCCCGTTCTATTATTTTTGTTGAGCTTATGACTATTAATAAAGCTATTGAAATTTGTTTGAATGGAGGTTTTCTCAACATCTAGATTGAAGTTGATGCTCTCTTGCTTCTTGACATGCTTAATTGCAATAGAAATGGGAATGCTGAATTATTTTATCTTCTTAATCATTTTAAAAATCTTCTTTCTCAAGTTTGGTTTATAATTTCCCACATCTTTCATGAAATTAACTCTTGTGTTGATTTCTTGGCTAACTTTGGTGCTAACTTAAGTGAGTTCACTTTATTTGACAACCAAACTTTGCCTAAGCTATTAAGAGGTTTGGTTGATTTGGATAATACTGGATCGCCTTATATCGATTATATATATTCTTGGCTTAGTTTTGGTGTTTTTTTGAAGATCTTCTTTTGGTTGCCCCTTGTTCAACCCTTGGGTTGTATTATCAACTTATTTTCTCTTTATGCGTTATGTTTTTGATCTCTTACTTTTGGATTGGCCTGGTTTTTGCTACCTGGTGGTTATTGTAAGTGCAACTTGGGTTGTCTTGGTTTTTTTAGCTTAGTGGCTTCTATCTATCTAGCTGGGTGTTTACCACATTTTCCCTTGGCTATTTTTTATATCCTCCTTTGGGTCATTATGGTGGTGTAGGTTTTCCTTTGTATGGGTTTCTTTGGGCTGTTGATAGGTGGTTTGTTGGCTAGTTTGGTTGGTTGTTTTGCTAGTTGGTTGGTTGGATTATTGATTTTATTATTTTCATTTTTTGTTGGTGACTCATCCGGGGTTGTTGGTGGTTTATCTTTGGCTTAATTTTGGCATGGTGGAGGTTATTTATTGGCTATTATTTTCTTTATTTTGTTGACTAGGGTTTGGTGGTTATTTTTACTAATTCTTTTGTTTCATTTGGTTATGGTTTTAACCTCCTATATTGACTTCCTCTTTGGCTATGGTTTTGGATTTGGGTATTATCCTAGATTGGTCGGGTTGAAGGCTATTTTGTTAGTTGGCCTAGGGTGCTGGTGGCTTGGTTGGGTGCCTTTATTGCTATTATTCCTGTTGGTTGGCTTGTAGTTTGTATTACTGGGCTTTGTACCTTTTTGTCTTTTTCTGGCTATTCTATTAACCTAGATCATATTTTCTTTTGCCTTGGTTAGGTTTACTGGCTGCTATCTGCTTCTACCCTTTCCCTAGCTATCTTGGGTGATTTTAGCTTGATGACTGATGTTGGTCTTTACACTAACTTTAGTTTTCTATCTGGTGGTTTAGGAGGATATGTTGGTATGGTTGGTTGTATTGGCTAGGGGTTGGTTGGAGGGGTCTATTTTGGCTATTTTTTGCTCTCCTGACTTTTGGGAACTCGGTGTTCTTTCTATGACCTATATTTCTGTTTTTCTCTCTTGGTTCGCGTAGAATCCCCCCCCCCCCCCTCAGCCCAACTTCTCCCTTCTTTATTTGAGTGGTAGCCTTCTTGTCCACAATTCTGTGTTTTTTACTAACTCTTTTTTACGCTTTGTTGGTGGAAGACATGAGCACTTGTGTTTTTCTTTTTTGCTCTTGTTTATCTCTAGTTTTTGTTGTTACCCTTGTCATGATGCTTGCTCCTTTGGATTTTGTTATTCCTTTTTGGTGGTGGCTTTGGTGGTGCTCCTACTGTATTGTTACTATCCCTGATGGTTGGTTGATTATCTGCCTTATCAGGCTTGGTTATTTTGTTGCTTGGTGGTTGGCTATTATATTTGTTGTTTGAAGGATTTTGCAGCCTTACTAGATGATGTACTTTGGATGATGGGATACACTAGGTATGCTGGCTTTGATGGCCTTGATGTTTTCCACTCTTTCTTCTTTTTTTTTGGTGTCTTTATGTAATTGTAACCCTTCTCGAAGTTTGGTTGCATACATATAGTATTGCTCCTGAGATGATAAATTGAGCCTTTTCTTTACTTTACTCCTTGTATTTACTCTTACTTTTTATGTTGGCTTAATTGTACTCTTCCTTTCAAAAGTATGATGCAAATATATTTTATAGGTATGGAGGGTCTTGCAGGTGGATCTTGCTAGTACCATAATGACCAAATGAAGTTTGTTGTCACTCACATGGATTTTCTGTTGTTGATTTTTTGGTTTTTCTTTTGATTTCTTTCCTTCATTATTGCAATAGTTAGGGGATTTATCTATTTAGGATTTATTGTAGCTCTTTGAGCATTAGCTTAGAGACTTATCCCCTATAAGAAATATGCACTTTTTCTTTGTGGCAATAAAAATTTCTCTAATTGCTAAACACCCTAAACTAACCCTAAACCAAAACCTAAAAATAAAATATATAAATAAAACTAAATCAAAATAAAATAATAAAATTAAAATAAATGAAAACATAAACTAAAACCTAAACCTAAAATGGAAATAAAATAAAAATAAAAACTAAACTAAAATAAAATAAATAAAATCTAAACTAAAGTAAAATAAAAAAACCTAAATCAAATAAAACTAAACCTAAAATAAAAAATAAATAAACCTAAAATAAAATAAAATAAAACTAAATAAAACCTAAATAAAATAAAAATAAAATAAACCTAAATAAAAATAAAAAAAAAAAATAAGCTAAAATAAATAAAATAAACTAAATGACCTAAACTACTGGTTTGGTTAATTTAAAATTAAAAAATCTTAACAGACCTAAATCCTAAACCTAAAACTACCTGGGCTACCCTGAGCCATAAGACCATGACCATGAGCCATGACCCTAGGCCCAAATCTTCTGACTGACCATAAACCTGATCCTGAGCCCAGTAAACCCTGGGCCTTGCGCCATACCACAAAGGTGAGCCAATTAAAATGACCTAAATAAATAATAATGAGCATAATATAAATTAAATAAATAACCCTGACCAAATAATACCCACTACTGACCAGGCCCTGGGCTGACCTTAAGGCCCTGGGCCTGGGCCCTGATCAGCCCAGGCCAGGCCCTCTGGGCCACTGACCCTGATCCTGACCTGGGCCACAAGTTATGACCCCTGAGCCCTAGGCCCAAAAAACCTAAACTAAAGACTTAAAACAAAGACAAATAAAAAAAATGTAAACCAGGAATAAAATAAAGAAAAAATAAAATAAAACCTAAAACTAAGATTTAAACCTATAAATAAAATAATATAAAACAACTAAATTAAAATACAATAAATGAAACCTAAACTAAATTAAAATAAAATAAACTTAGAAATAAAAACCTAAATAAAATAAAAAACTAAACTTAAAATAAATAAAATAAATAAAATATAATAAAATAAAACTAAATGAAATAAACCTAAAAATAAACTTAAAATAAATAAAAAAAATAAACCTAAACCATAAAAAAAACATAAACCTAAAATAAATATAAAATAAACTTAAACAAAATAAAATAAACTAAACTAAAATAAATAAACTAAACCTAAATAAATGGATTAAAATAAACTAAATATTAACATAAACTTAAACTAAAAGATCAAACCTAAATTTAACCTAAAATAAAACCTAAAACCTAAATCTAAAAGTAAAATAAAACCTAAACCTAAACCTAAAATAAAAATAAAACTAAACTTAAAATAAAATAAAACTAAGCTAAAAATAAACATAAACCTAAACCTACCTAAAAAATAAACTAAAATAAATCTAAATTAAAATAAATAAACTAAACTAAATAAAAATAAACATAAATAAAATAAAAATAAAATAAACTAAATAAATCTAAATAAATAAATAAAATAAACTAAATGACTACCTTGTGTTTATTTAAAGACCACAAAACTAAAACCCACAACCACTAGATCCTAAACACTGATTAACCCTGGACCAAAAGCATAGCCATGACCCTTACACTAAACCTTAAATAAACTGAGCCTAAAGATATGAATAAAAACCCTAAAAATTGACCATGAGCACTAGGCCTGATACACCCTAAGACCTAGGCCAGATCTTGGGCCCAAGCCACAAAAAATCCTGGGCCACTAAACCCCCAGGCCCTAAACCTTTGGATGAGCTGACCTACTAGATAAGACCTAATGGATTAAAAACTGATCCTAAATGGATAAATAAAATAAATAATAAAATAAACAAAACATAAACTAAACCTAAACTGACTTAAATAAGATAAGATAAAATAAAATAAAACTATCTTAAAATAAATAAAAACTTAAACTAATAAAATAAAATAAACATTAAAACCTAAATAAAATAAAACTAAATGCAAAATAAAATAAAATAAACTAAAATAAAATAAAATAGATAAAGCTAAAGGAGAATAAACTTAAAAACCTAAAATTAATAAAACCTGCTAAATAAATAAAATAAAATAAAACCTAAATCTACTAAGATAAATAAATAAACTAAACCAAAATAAACTAAACCTCTTAAACTAAATAAAAATAATTAAACTAAACCTAAACTGACTAAATAAGACCTAAAAATGACCTAAAGCCTGGGCTTAAGATAAAATAAAACCTAAACTTGTATAAATTAAATTAAACCTGGGCCATGGGCTCAGGCCCTAAAGACCCTGGCCAGAGCTGTTGATCCTGGGCCCAGGCCCTATATGCACTGACCCTGGGCTGGCCCAGGCCACAGATCCCAAACTGACTTGGCCTAAACCTGGGCCACAGGCCTGGACCAGGCTCTTGGATCCTAGGCCCTGGGCTCTAAAGGCCCAAAACCTAGGCCCTGATGGAGTAATGATCTTAAGACCCCTGCCTGGGTCACTGAGCCCCCACACTACCCTGACCTGGGCCCTGGCCTACCACAAACCTAGGCCACCAGCTATAAACCCAAGATAATAAATAAAGGCAACCTAGATAAGATCCTAAACTAAAACTGAGCTAGGCATGATAACTGATAAAACCTAAATAAATGAAGATAAAATAAATAAAATAAAATAAATAAAATGTAAACTAAAATAAAATAATAATAAAAAGAAAACCTACATAAAAGATAAAGAAATAAATAAATAAATGATAAAACTAAATAAATAAAAATAAACAAATAAACCTAAATAAAATGATAATAAATAAACTAAACTAAAAACTAAACCTAAAATAAATTAAATAAACCTAATACACTAAAATAAACTAAATAAATAAATAAACCTAAACCTAAAATAAAACCTAAAAAATAAATAAAATAAAAATCTAAACCCAACTAAATATAAAATATAAAAAGCACAAAGAAATAGAAAATAATACTAAACTAAAATAAACCTGGACCCTAAAATATAAAACTAAAATAAAATTTAAACTAACATAAATAAACTGGATAATAATCTAAACTAAATATAAATAATAATAATGAGATAAAATAAACTAAATTACCTCAATTTGGTTTTAAAGAAAACCCTAGGCCCTAGGCCACCACCCTGGCTGATCCTCCAGCCCTAGGCCACACCCCTGACCATGAGCCCAGCCCTGACTGACCCTGGGCCAGACCATAGAAACACTGAGGCTCCACAGGACCAAGACCCTGGGCCCTGAAAAGGCTTAGCCATAGAGACCTGGGCCACTAAGCCACTAGGCCCTTGGCACTGGAGCCACTGAGCTAAAGCTACAGGCTGGGCCTGGGCTAGACCATGGGCCACAATGACCCTAGGCCTGAGCCACTGAGCCTGTGACCAGGCCCATGGCTACATAGGCCACTGGGCCCACTGGCCCTACAGGCCACCACCCTAAGGCCCTAAACTGACTAGGCTAAATCCCAGAATAAATATACCTAAAATATAAATAAATAAATACTTAATATAATAATGATATAAATAATCTAAACTAAACTGGGCTTCTAAAATAAAATAAATTAAAATAAATAAATAAAACATAAACTAAACTAAAATAAAATACCAAAGATAAAACTAAATAAACTAAAACTAAAAATAAAATAAAATAAACCTATATAAATATAATAACTAAATAAAATGTAAACATAAAATAAAACCTAAAAAATATAAAAAATATAACATAAACATACAAATTAACAAAATATAAAATAAAAAAATAAAATAAACTTAAACTAAACTAAAAAATAAACTAAAATAAATAAACCTAAAAAATAAACTAAACCTAAACTTAAATAAATAAAATAAAATAAACTAAAATAAACTAAACTAAACTAAAAAAAACCCTAAAATAAACTAAAATAAATACCTAAACCTAAATAAAATAAAACTAAACTAAACTTTAAAATAAAATTAAACTAAACCTAAAATAAAATTAAAACTCAGTTAAAAATAAAACTTACTTATAAAAATAAAATAAAATAAAATACCAAAATTAAAATAAATAAATAAAATAACTAAATGATATAAACTAAAATAAATAAATAAACTAAATATCTAAAATAAACTACTCTTGGTTTGCTTTTTAAAAACCACCTAAATCCACCACCTTACCACTAAACCTATCCTCCCACCCTAGCCCCAACCTGATCCCACAACCCTAAAGAAATCTACCCAACTCCATACCACAACCACAAACCCTAAATAACCCTACCACCCTGAAGACCACAAACCCCAGAAAACTAAAATCCCACCATGCTTTAAACCCTAGCCTCACCACTAAATTAACCACAAAACTTAACCTAAACCCTAAACCCTCAATTCTAGTTCCTTATTTTTTTGGCAAGATAATCGGCAGGAGGCTATTGATTCCTTTCTTATTCCCTTGTGGTGCTTAAGGTTCATCGTTACTAATAATAATTAGGATGTGTTTCAATTAAATAACCCTGTCCCTAATGTGATCATTGACAAAATTTTTAAAATTTCCCCTTACCCTAATGAACCCAACCAAATTATTTTAAAATTTATTCTTCTGGAGATTTTAGTTTTAAGGGTGTATGGCATTTTATCGATTTAAATATCAGAGTCCTTGGTTTTACTAAAATATGGAATAGTAATATCCTATTTTATTTTAGTCTTAACTTGGAGCATTCTTAAGCATTATATCCCATGGATGCTACTCTTAAAATAGGATTCCACCTCCCTAATTATCACTATTGCTATCACATTGAAAGTGTTGATCATGTTTTTTGTGAATGGCCTTATTGGTGCTAGATTGTGGAACTTGTATGATAATATTTTTAATACCTTCCATTTTAATGGTTCATTTTCTATTATGCAACTCCTTGAAGCATGTTTCTTTCATACTTCTAAGGGTCATGTTAAAATTGTCTTAGCTATTACTATTCTTTGGTATATTTTGATGGATAGAAATAATGCAAAGCACCGTAATATTCTTATGAATTATAATTGTATTATTGATAGATCCAAATTTAAATTTTTTTCTCTTTTTAAAGCCAAACTTCATACTCACTCCAATTTTAAAGGGTACAAGTCTGTGGCCTTGAAATTTGGGATTAACCTTCCTCAATGTAATGTCTCTCCCACTCAAAAAATTATATATTGGATTAAACCTAATTATCATTATATTAAGGTTAACACCAATGGCCCGGTCTCTAATGGTTATTATGGTTGTGGTGGGATTTTGAGAGATGATAATGGCAAGGTTATTTCTGCTTTTGTTTCCCCTTTAGAGCCTTGTTCTATTTTATTTACCAAACTTAAAGGCATTCATCATGGCATTTCCATTTGTTTACAATAAGGTTTTCATAATATTTGGTTTGACGTTGATGTTCTCCTTCTTTTAGATTTACTTAAGTCTAATTCCCATGGTAATGTTGATGTATTTTATTTGCTTAATCATACTAAGAGTCTTCTTGCTAACCTAGATTTTCAAATTTCTCATATTTATAGGGAAGGCAATTCTTGTCTGATTTTCTTATTTGGGGCCAAGTGCATGTTTGCAAATGTTTTCTAATGATGATCTTCCTTTCCTATTAAGGGGTCTTATTAATCTAAATAAAACTGGATTATCTTACCTTAGAAGCTTTTAGCTTTTCCTTCCTCCATTATGGCTTTGGCTTTCTCTATGGTGTTATTTTTTCTTGGAACTAGTTATTTCCTCTGCAAGTTTGGTCTTGAGTTTTCTCTTCACTTAAACGTATTTTTATTCTTTAGTATGAGTTCTTCCTATCTTTTAGATTGGTTGGGGTTATTTTTTCCTTCCTTTGGTTTTCTACTGTAGTTTTTGGTTTCTGGTTTATTTTCTCTCCCATCATGGTAGATGTTTACGAGTGAGTGAGGTTGTCTTGTTTGTGTGTTTCTCTCTTCCTATTTGACAATTATTTTGGGTATTTTAGGTTGTTTTGATGATGGGTAGGGTATTCTCCATAATTTTTTTGTTCTCTTATGTGGGTTTTTCAAGTTTTAGTTATTTATTGGTTGGATCTCTCTGCAGCCTAGTTTGTTTGGCTTTGACTTTCTTATTGGTTGGTTCTTTGGTGTTGTGGGTGGGTTTTCTCTTCTTGGGTGTTGCTCACTCTCGATTTGTTACCTACCTTTGGTTCTGGTTCTCTTTTCTGGTGGATATTTTCAAAGTTTTTCTAAAGTGGTTACTCTATGGCTGGATGACCCGTCGCCTAGTTGCTTGTTGATTAGGGTGGTTATTCATTTGGTTGTCCATTGTCTCACGAGTTCAACCCTTTTCACTGCTCCTATCCTTTTGGGTTTTAGCTATGTTGTTTGGGGTAAGGGATTCTTGGTTGAATTTTCTCAATTGTGGTTTTCATTTTGTGTTTATGTGGCTATTGCTCCCATTGTTAAGATGGGTTGGGTGCCCTTGAGGTTGTTTGCGGCTTTGTTGTAGCTTGCAAAACTATTTTTTGTGGCTCTTTACCCTTACTTTGTTTCTATTCTGGATGATTTTGAGGATGAATGTAACTGGATTGTTATATCTTCTAGTTATGGGTTGGTCCTCCTCTGTATTATTGAGGTATTGGTTTTGGTTTTTATTCTGAATTGGTAGGCTGAAGACTCTTAGTGGGCTACTTTTTGGCCTTGGGTGATGGTGGTTATGTTGGGTAATTATTTTGTTGTTGTTTCTATTTATTGGCTTGTATTTGGTACTAATGGGATTTTTAATTTTCTGCCATTAGTTGTTATCTCTATCTTTCTAGATTGGATTTTCCTTTCCTTGGATTGGGATAGGTGGTTATTGCCTATTTCTATCTCCCAGGGTATTTTTGATGTTTGTGACTGGATGACTGTTGTTGGATTTTATACTGATGGTTCTGGGTTTGATGACATGGATCCTTTGCCATTAAGGTAGTGTGCTTGGAGGTCTTCTTTGCTGGCTACTTGGATTGGTTGTTCTGGCTAGCTTGTTGGTTTAAGGAGTACTTATTTTGGTATAATTTTCCTGCTTCTTTGGAGACTATGCTGGGAACTGGCTGCTTATCTTCCTATCATTCTTTTCTTTTTGTTTCCTCTTTCTAGGATTCTTTATTTTGGCTTGTAGCTAAACCTCCCCCTTTTCTTGTTTGGATGGTAGCCTTGCTGCCTAACCCTCTTGCTGTTAGACTGGGTATTATTACTTCTAGCTCTTTGCATGTCCTTTTGATGGAGAATCCTACCACCTATGTGTTTCCTTTTGCCTTTGTTTTATCTCTGTTTAGTGTTTTTTTCTCATATTATGATGTTTTCTTCTAGTGATTTTATTAGCCATTCTTGGTGGTGGCTTTGGTGGTGCTCCCTCTGGTCTGGTGCTATCCTAATGGTTTACCATCTAATATGTTATATTGAGCTTAATAACTCTGAGTGTTGGGTGTTTGGAGGTTATATTTATTGTTTGGAGTTTTATGCAGGTTCGTGCAATGATCATCCTTGGATAAGGTGCTACAAGACGTATGCTGGCAATGATGGCCATGATGTATCCCACTCTTTCTTCTTATGGCTGGCAGTGCAATATTTAATTGTAACTCTTCACATGAAGTTTGGATGCTTACATATAGTGTTTCTCCTTGAGACGATTGTAATTGAGCTTCAACCCTTTCTTTATCTTTTTTCCTTTTATCTATTCTTACTCTTTATGCTTGATTAATTACTTGATTATCTGTACTCATCCCTCTAAAAGCATATTGCAAATCTCTTTTATAGGTAGGGAAACTATTGATGGTGGATCATGCTGGTTTCAAAAGGATCAGAGGAAGTTTGTTGTTGCTTGCATAGACTTTCTTTTGTTGATTATTGTTTCTATTTTCCTTTGCTTTCTTTCCTTAACTATTGTATTAGTTAGGGGCTTATCGCTTTAGAACTTTATGTAGCTCTTTGAGCATTAGCTTAGAGATTTTCCCCCTCTGGACTTTGTACCTTTTCTTTATGCAATAAAATTTCCCAAATTTCCCTATAAAAAAAAAACCCTAAGCCTAAAACACTAAATCCTAAACCCTAAACCCTAAACCTAAACCCAAACCCTAAACCTAAACCCTAAAATCCTAAACCCTAAAATCTAAACCAAAACCCTAAAGTAAACCATATACCCTAAATCTAAAACTAAACCTAAATAAATAAAACCTAAATAAAATAAATAAAAACCTAAACCTAAATAAAAATAAACTAAAATAAAAAAAAATAAAAAATAAATAAATAAATAAACTAAACTAAAATAAAAATAAACTTAATGAAAACCTAAATAAATAAAAAAATGTAAAATAAAATAAAATAAACCTAAAGTAAAATGAAAACTAAATAAAACCTAAACCTAAAAATGAACCTAAAATAAATAAAAATAAAACCTAAACCAAACTAAAAATCTAAACCTAAAATAAAAAATAAAATAAATAAAATAAAATAAACTAAACCTAAAACCAAAATAAACTAAAAATAAATAAAACCTATAAACTAAACTAAACCTAAACCTAAACCTAAACTAAATAATAAAATAAACTAAAATAAACCTAAACCTAAACTTAAAATAAAACTTAAAACTAAAATAAAATAATGTAAACCTAAAATTAAAATAAAACTCAAATAAAAATAAAATGACTAAATTTAAATTTAAACTAAAATAAAACTAACTAATAAATAAAATAAAATAAATGAACTAAATTTATTAAAATAAAAATAAATAAAATAAAAAAATAAAATAAAGTAAAATAAATTAAAGTAAACTAAATATCTAAATAAACCAACCTGGGTTTTTTTAAAAAACCTAAACTTTAAATCACCTAAACCCTAAACCTATATCCTAAAACTCTAAATCTAAACCTACCTAAACCTAAACCATAAAGCAAAAATCCAACTAAACCCTAAACTACTAAACCTAAACCCCACAAACCATAAAAGCAAAATCTAAACTATAAAATAACCTTAAACCTAAAACCTAAACCCCAAACCCTAAACTAAACTTAAAGTATATAAATTAAAAAATAAACCTAAACCTAAAATCTAATAAACCTAAACTCAAAGAATGAGCAGAACCTTGACGATAGGAACATCACTGTCAACCTGGCTTAGTCTAGATCTGGGGATGGAGGCAAAGGCAGAGGCAAAGGCGGAGGAAAAGGCGGAGGCTGTAGTTATCATGGTGATGATAGAGGATCTAGAGGTGTTGGTGGATATGGAGATGGTGGTCAAAGCAGTGGTGGTTATTTAGGTGGGAGGAGCAGTGGTGGGGGATCTAGAGGTGCTAGTGTAAATGTGTTCGCACTTTTTATCTATGTCGTCACTTGAGTCTAAACGTGTGTTACTTGGTTGATGAATTCAAAAGAAAAGTTAAATTTATTCTCTCTGCTAAAAAACCAAAGCCCCTACTAAACTAAAACTTGACACTTAAACACATAACCCCCAAACCCTAAACTAACAAACCTCCCTCCACCATAAACCCTGGGCCCTAAACCCTAAACCCTGACCCCACTGCCCTAGGCCCACCCTAACCACCCCAGGCCACAACTAACTACCCCCCCTACCCTACACTGAGCCTAACCCTCCCTGACCCATATCCTAAACCCTAAAGCTAAAACCACTAAACTTAAAATAATAATTAAAATCTAATAAAATAATAATAAAATAATAATAAAACTAAACAAAATAATATATATAAACCTAAACTAAACTAAAATAAAAAGCCTAAATAAAATTAAAACTAAACCCAAAATAATATATACTAAATAAAACTTATACAAAAATAAACCAAAAAATAAAACATAAAATAAATAAAAATAAAATTGACCCTAACTAAACTTAAACCTAAATATAAAATAAAATAAACCTAAACTAAAATAAAATAAACTAAAATAAATAAAATAAACCTAAACTAAAATAATAAAATAAATAAAAATAAACCTAAAACTGCACTAAAACCTAAAATAAAACTAAACCTAAACTAAAAATAAAATAAAATAAGAACCTAAAATAAAATATAAAATAAACTATAATTTAAACATAAACCTAAACCTAAACCAAAAATAAACTAATGTAAAGAACCAAACTAAAATAAATAATTAAAATATAAAAAAAACTAAAAATAAAATAAACATAAATCAAAATAAAATAAAATAATAAATAAAAAAAATAAACTAAATAACTAGATATCATTTTTAATTTAAAAACCCAAATCTAAACCCTAAATCTCCCTAAACCCTTCAAAAACCCTAAAAAGAATTTAAAAACCACTCTGAGCCCTGATCTCCCTAAACCCTAAACCCTGGGCCCTAAACCCTCCACCCTGGACCTTACCAAAACCAGACCTGGGCCCCTGGGCCCTAGCCACTAAACTAAACCACAAACCTAAACTGATAAATAAACCTAAAAAAATAAATAAACTTAAACCTATAAATACAATATAAACTAAAACCTTCTAACCTAAACCAAACTAAACCTTAAACTAAAATAAAATAAATAAAAACTAAACTAAACTAAAATAAAAAATATCTAAATAAAAACTTAAATTAAAATATAAACCCAATATAAAATAAAATAAAATAAACTTAAAATAAATTAAAATAAAAAACTAAATAAAACCTAAACCTAAAAATAAACCTAAAATAAATAAAAATAAAACTAAACCTAAACTAAAAACCTAAATCTAAAATAAAAATAAAATATGCCTAAAATAAATAAAACATAAACTAAATAAAACTAAACCTAAAATAAACTAAATAAAGCAAAATAAAAATAAAATAAACATAAACCTATACTAAAAACATAAAATAAACCTAAAATAGACTTAAACCTAAACCTAAAAATAAAATAAAAACCTAAACCTACCTAAAATAAAACCTAAACCTAAACCTAAAATAAAAATAAACCTAAACCTAAAATAAAATAAAATAAAATTAAATTAAAGAAGATAAACCTAAACTAAACCTAAAAATAAACAAAATAACTAAACTAAATAAAAAATAAATAAACTAGATAAAATAGTTAAACCTAAATAAAATTAAAATAAATAAAAAAATAAACTAAATAAACTATGTAAACCTGGACCACTGATTTAAAAAATAAAAAATTAAAATAAACCCTAACCACACCTAAACCCTAAAAAACCCTAAACCCCTATCTACCCTCACCTACTCAAACCCTAAAATCTTAACCCTACCCCAACCCACAAAGCTAAACCCTAAACCCTAAATGATAGAGGCTCAGTGGTTTATGGGTGGAGACTTAGAACCACAGATTGATCATATGGGTGAGTCTTTATAGACATTTCGTTATGGGTGATTTGCTATACGTGCTCATTTTTTATCAATGTTGTTGCTTATGTTTTAGAAAACTTGGTGTGTTACTTGGTTGATGAAATCAAAAAGAAGAAATGTTGAATATGAATTTATTTTCTATTAAAAAAAATAAAAACCATAAACCCTAAACTAAAACCTAAACCCTAAACCCTAAACCCTAAACCATAAAAATAAAAATAATAATAAAAAAGAAAACTCTAACCTTAAACCCTAAACCCTAAACCCTAAAATGTACAACCCTAAACCCCAAACCCTAAACCTTAAACCCTAAACCCTAATCCCAACCTAAACTCTAAACCACAAAACTAAACCTAAACACACAAAACATAAAATAAAATAATTAAAAACCTAAACCTAAATAAAATAAAATAGATAAAATAAAAAAATAAAAAAACCCAAAACCTAAACATAAAACTTAAAGAAATAAACTAAATAAAATATAAATAAAACAAAAAATAAACCTAAAATGAAAAAAAATAAACCTAAAATACCTAAAATAAAACATAACCTAAAAAAAAATTAAAATGCAAACCTAAAACTAAAAAAACCTAAAACAAAATAAAATAAAAATTAAATAAAAAATAAACCTAAACTTAAAATTAATCCTAAAAATAAACCAAAATAAAGAACCTAAATAAAAATAAATAAACTTAAAATAAAAAAACTAAATTAAATAAAAATAAAAATAAACCTAAATTAAAATAAAAAATAAAATAAACTTAAATAAATAAAAAAAAACTAAATAAATCTAAACCTGCTTTACTTTAAAAAAATAAATATAAATAAAATAAATAAATATAACCTAATAAATAAACATAAACTTACAACCCTAAGAATTCCCACACACTAAAAACCCTAAAACCTAAACATAAACTCAAGCATAAACCATAAAACCTAACAATCCTAATCCATAAACCATAACCCTAACCCACAAACCCTAAAAATGCTAAACCTAAATCTAAAGTAATTAAATAAAAAAAAATAAAAGCCCCAAATCTAATAAACCTAAACCTAAACCTAAACCCTAAGAATGGGTAGAACTTAGAACATCACATCCAGGCTCTAGATGTGATGGAGAAAAGGGAGGAGATGATTATTGCAGTGATGGTGGGGGATTTGGACGTGCTGGTGAATATGGAGGTGGTGGGACCAAGTTCTGAGGAGGAGGGAGGCGATGGAGGTTATAGCCATGGTAATGGCAGAGGGAGAGATCGGGGATATGATGGTGGATCCCTCTACTCGAGAGGCTGAGGTGGTTCTAATGGGAACTGGAGAAATTGAAGAATGGCAGACTTGATCTGCTACATATGGAACTATGTCTTTATAGTAGAGAAAGTTGTAATTATCTAGGGTTTTTGATTTGCTCTATGCGTGCTCATTTCTTATCTATGTTGTTGCTTGTGTCTTAAAAAACTTGGTGTGTTACTTGGTTGATGAAATCGAGAAGAAGAAATGTTGAATATGAATTTGTTCTCTCTTAAAAAAACTAACAAAAAATCCAAAACCCTAAACCAGAACCTGAACCCAAAACCTAAAACCTAAACCCTAAATCCTAAACCTTAAACCCTAAACCCTAAACCTCAAAACCTACATCCCTAAACCCCTAAACCCTAAACCCTAAATCCAAAAAAACCTAAAACTTAAACCTAAATAAAATAAAACCTAAAATAAAATAAATAAAAATATAGACTTAAATAAAATAAAAAAATAAAATATAAAAATTAAACTAAAATATAAACCTAAACCTAAAACTACCTAGAAATAAATTAAAATAAGAAATAAAACTAAACTAAAATAAAATAAATAAAACCTAAACTAAATTAAAAACTAAAATAAACCTAAAAAATAAAAACCTAAATAAAATAAAATAAAACAAATAATAATAAAATAAACCTAAAATATAATAAAAAAATAAAATAAAACTAAATAAAACCTAAACCTAAAATAAATCTACAAAATAAACCCACAGAATAAATAAAACTAAATAAACTAAAAAAATAAAAAACCTAAACCTAATTTAAAATAAACTACTAAAATAAATAAAACCTAAAGCTAAACCTAATCCTAAACTAAATAAAATAAACTAAAATAAACTAAACTAAACTAAAAAAAAACCTAAAAGTAAACCTAAAATAAAACCTAAAATCTAAACCTAAAATTAAAACCAAACCAAAACTTAAACCTAAAAATAAAAAATAAACTTAAACCTAAAAATAAAATAAAATAAAACTAAAATAAGCATAAACATAAACTGAACCTAAAATAAAATAAAATAAAACCTAAACTAAGATAAATAAACCTAAAATAAATAAAATATACTAAATAAAAAAATAAACCTAATAAAATAAAATTTAAAATAAAATAAAATAACTAAAATAAACCAAATAAACTAAAATCTAAGTTACTTGGTTTACAATTTAAAATAAACTAAACTAAACCACAACCCCCACCTAAAACCTAAACCCTAATCCTAAAACCTAAACCCAAATTTAAATAATAATAAATAAACCCTAACCCTAAACCCCAAACTCTCTAACCCTAAACCCCACCTACTTGACACTAAACCCAAACCCCCTTTAAACTTACAAATACTAAACCCTAAAGCCTTAAACTGAAACCCTAAACCTAATCACTAAAACCCTAAACCTAAAGCCTAAACCTTCCTCCTCTCACGACTTTCTCGCATTTGATTCTGCAATTTTTTTTGCGCTTGGATTTTCTACCTGATCGCGGATCGCCATTTTATTGCTTATTGTGCTTCCTCTCTCGATGTTTATGTGACTCTACTATCGCTCAATGGCAGGTATCGCCTCCATTAACCACAACTTGTCACTTGGATGCTGACTTTGCCCTCGATCCTAAAGGTATTTGATCCGACAGATCCAATGCGCGCTATCAAGTCCTTTAAGGATGCTTTTCGTAAGAACCCTTGCTCTAATGCCTTTGGTTAACTTAATTTCTACCTCATTCCATGGATTACTGTCATGTGTTCACCCAGGATATGGAGAAATTAGCTAAGCCTTTGAGTTCTCTTTGGTTGGTAAATTCTCTACGGCCCTACTCTAGATAATATCCGATCTTTCTTCCATAGCTTAAAGCTTTGAGAGTCTTCACTATCTGATTGATCCTTGACATATCCTTATTCAGTTATCAAATGATTTAGACTATTCTTGAGTCTTTGGTCATCGCTCCTATTTTGTGTATAATTGTCAAATGCGGCTCTTGAAATGGTCACCCCTTTTTGATGTCAAAGAAGAATCCCCTATTGTTCCTTTATGGCTTGCTTTTCCCAACATGAGAATTCACTATGTTACTCACCAAGTTCTGTTTGCGGTTGGGGCTCTATTTGGTAGACCCCTTCAAATTGATCAAGCCACTACCGCTAGATCTCGACCATCTATTGCATGTATCTTGGTTGAGATTGACATTACCAAAAAATACCCCAAAGAAGTTTTGATCGATTTGGAAAAATTCAGATATAACCAGAAAGTAGAATTTGAAAATTTCCCTGCCTTTTGCACTCACTGTAAGATCCATGGTCATGATCACTCTGAATGCTTTGTGTTACACCCTAACCTCAAAAAGAATATATCACAGGACACTAATACCTCTCTTTGAACTGGAAAACCAATAAGTTATGTGCCTAAAGCTACTCATAATGGAACTCATCCTCCTACACCTACCTTTTATTACCTAGATTTGTCTAATGAAAACATTCGAGCTTGGTATAAATATTACTATTGAGGTGTGTAAAGAAACTAATGATAACTGACATACTCCTACTTGTAATAATTTGGCTTCTCATGACAACCTTTCCTCCATTTTAAATCTTGATGATAATTTGAATCTTATATTGGATCAAAATAATGTTGATCCTTTGGTGTTAGACCAAAATCGAATATGCATCATGGCAATGAGAAATGATATTTGTACTATTAATGGTGCAAGAACCTCCCTTCTATTTCTCTAAAGAGTGATACTCAATCCAATTTCTCATTCCGATCTAAGAAGGAGAAATCACCACTACTAACATTGATACGCTCTATTCGGATACCAAAACCAATCCCTTCTCGATGGAGATACTTTGGATCATAGACCTTTCCAAACTATTAAAAAAATCTTATAAAGCCAAAATGACTAATAACTTCACTAGAACCACAGCTCTTCTTACACCTCACAATAATTATGTCCTCCTCTTTCTTTTTTCCATTTCTTTTCTTTACCTTTTCCTTGAATTTCTTTATTATGATTAATTTTCTTATTTGGAATATCAGGTTGTGGGACTCCGCAATCATGTTAGCTCTCGCCGTGCTCATAACATCAAATTATTTGTTATTATTGAGCCTTTCATTAACTCTTCCAAGATTGCTCATGTTGCTAGATCGCTTGGATTTCAAAATTTCTTTTCAATCTTAATAATAAAATTTGGTATTTTTTGGAATAATTCCATCACCATTTCCATCATGATGATCTTGATCAATTGGTTAATGTCAAAATCTCCTTAGGTGAGTTTTTCGCTTTTTATTTATCTATGCTTCTTGTAATAGAGGTAGGAACATCCTTTGGAATCACTTAAGAACCTTTGCCTCGCTTAACCTTCCGTTGTTGGGGTGATTTCAACACTATCATGCTTCTTCAAAGAAGGGGAGGATGTTCTCCTAACCTCCATTCCATGGAAGACTTCTCTAATATGATCCTAGATTGTCTGATTGACATTGGTTTCTTGGTCCGACACATGGCATAACTCTAGACTTTGGCGCCTTGAGGACCCTCTTTAATTCTTTTTGGATCAACCAATGGCCTCTTACCTTTGAGAGCATTTGAGCAACTTTGTCGATCATGCTCCCCTTTTGATCTCTATCAAAACTCCCCTTTAACCCTTTTACCCCTCACCTTTTAGATTCCAAAATATGTGGACCCAACATGGCGATTTCACTTAATGTTGTTTTCCAATTGGATGGCTCACACCTGATAATTCTATTAAAGGCATGATTCAACTTTGGCTTAAGCTCAAAAGACTTAAACAAAACCTCAATTGGTGGAACAAGCATACATTTAAAAATCTTTTGACCAATCTTAAAGCTATGGAACAAGTGGTTTGTTCTCTTGAAGAGGTGTCTTAACTATCTCCAAGTAAGCTTGATGAGTTGAACATTGCCAAAGATAACTTGATTAATTACCAAAATATGGAGGAAACCTATTGGCATCAAAAGCGCTAGCAAACATATTGTCGATGGCACGTAAACACAAGGTATTTCATGCTATTTGCAATAAATGGAAAGCATTAAACTCGATTAAGAAAATTAAGAACTCTAATGGTGGCTGGATAACTGATAATAATGAAATTAAGGAATTTGTCATACATCACTTTCAAAATTTATTAAACTCTAATCCTTCATTAGAAACCCCCTCCAACACCCATCTAATCCCTTCTATGATTAATAATGAGGATAACCATTTGCTCACTATGCATCCCTCGAAGGAGATTAGTAGTACTCTCAATAGCATGAACAATTCTGCTGTCGCCCCATGGCTATAGACTCATTTCTTTAGCATTGTTGGCCTTTTATTAAATCTGATCTTGTTGATGCTATTATTGATTTTTTGATGGCGCTCTATTCCCGATATTTTCAAGTACTTCTATTGTCCTTATTCCCAAAACCAACAATCAATCTTGGGGATTTTAGACCTATTAGCCTTTGCACCTTTTTCCAAAAACTCATTGCTAAATTAATTAATAATAGGATTAGCCCTCTGCTCTCTAAAATCATCTCCCCTAACCAAACTAGCTTCATTAAATAGAACCATATCGATAATATTTTCTCGCCAAGAGTCGTTCATGACATTGATGTTCCTTCCAAAGGAGGTAATATCCTCTTCAAACCGGACATCTCTAAAGCCTTTGGCAACCTCTCATGGGATTTCCTCTTTCAAATCTTACATTTGTTTGGTTTCTCGATAATTTTATCCGGATTAAAAAGTTGTATCACTAATGATTCATCATGAATGGTCCCTTGGTTTCTTTACTTGAGCCATGGTTTGCACAAGTATATTTTATCATCATTGTAATATCTTTCAAGGAGCCTCAATGATCTTTTCATTAAAAATGCTAACATGTTTTTTAAAACTCATGGTGGTTTCCCTATTCCTCATCTTAGCTTTGCTGATGATTTTATAATCTTCTGCAACGCTTCTCTTCAACATGTTAAAACTATTAAGAATCTCTTAAATGATTTTGGGCAAAGTTAGTGGTCTCTTTCTCAATGAAAGAAAATGTTGTTTTATTCCCTCAGCTAAGATTCCTACCAATAGACTTAATCAAATCTCCAGAATTACTAATTTTAAGCAAAATCAACTTCCCATTAATTATCGCGGGGCTCGACTTTTTAAAGGCCAGAAAAGATCTCATCTTTTTTATGACCTTATTCAGAAAATATCTAATAAAATTTCAATTTGGGAATTTCATTTACTCTCTTTTGGTGGTAGGTTTACCATGATTAAGAGCACTCTTAATTCCATGCCTTTATATCTCATCCAAACCATTGTGCGACTATTTCTATCATCATGAATTGCGTCCTAAACAAATTTTTTGGGGCTCCAATACCTCTTCTAAAAGAATGCACTGACCTCTTGGTTTAAAAGTTATGGCACTTTTGATGAAGGTGGTCTTGGTTTTAAATCCATAAAAGAAGCTATAAATGCCTTTTCCTATAAACTCTAGTGGAATTTTAGGAGTAATCATAGTCTTTGGGCTAATTTCATGACTGCTAAATATTGCCAGGGTAAGCACCCCGTCATTTGTCCCTTTAAACTGGATGATTCTCCTATGTGAAAAAGACTTTGTTCTATCAAATGGGATGCAGAATCCTTAATTTTTTGGGGCATTAACTATGGCGCTTCTTTCTTTTGGCAAGATAACTGGAGGGGATGTGGATCCATTGATGACTTACTCTCCACTCATTCCACTACCGCTATTAGAGTAAACTCTTTCTGGCATAACAACAAGTGGAACAATAGTAAGCTTGCTAATTTTATCCCTTTTATTTTCTTGAATATGGATTCTACTATTCCTATCACTCCAAACAATCAAGACCAGATTCTCTTTAATCTCTCACATAATGGTGATTTCAACCTCAAAATGTGCTCCACATTAAAGATACTCATGATTCCTCCTATGTGTTCTCCAAACTTTGGAATAACAATATCCCTACTTCTTATTCGCTCTACTTGCATATTCTGAAAAATTTTATCCTGTTGATTCCTTGTTGTGGGGTAAAGGGTTTCATTTACCTTCTAAATGTCAATGTTGTTTCCATATTGAGAATGTTAATCATGTTTTTTGTTAATGGGGCCATTGCTTCTAAGCTTTGGATTTGGTATGATGATCTTTTTAACACTGTCAATTTCAATGGCTCTCTTTCTTTATATCAACTTCTTGAAGTCTATTTTGATAATACTATTAAAGGTCACATTAAAGTCATCATGCTATCACTCTTATCTGGTTCATATGGATGGACAAATGATGCAAAACATGAGATCCCTATGAATCACATGAGGATTATTAGAACTAAAACAAAATTTGTGACTTTAAAGCCAATCTCATTCATTATAGACAATTCAAAGTAGAAATTTGTGGCCAATAAACCTTTAACTCGCCGGACCAACCATGTAAATGACAAGATTGTTTATTGGAAAAAACCTCTTGACCATATTATTAAAATTAATATTGATGGCTCTATCTCTCATAATGGCTCTAGTTGTGGTGGCATTTTCAGGAACTCTAAGGGTATAGTACTATGTGCTTTTGCTTATCCCCTTATTTCCTGCACTGTCCCATTTACTAAGCTTTGCCTTCAAAAGCTCTTGAGATTTGCCTCCAAAATGGCTGGCTCAATATTTAGATTGAGGTGGATGCTCTTATGCTGATTGATCTTCTGACTTCCACCAAAATGAGCAGCACTGAATTATATTACCTCCTTAAGAAAACTAGAGCCCTTCTTTCCCAACCGAATTTTAACATCACTCATGCAGTGAAGGAAATGCTTGTGACTACCTTGCCAATCGGTGATCCGATGGTATCATCTTCTTTGATCAACTCACCTTACCCAAACACTTGCATGGGATGGTTAACTTGGACAATTCTGGGTTTCCTTATCTTAGAATTTAATCTAACCTTTTGATGTATATTGTCCATTCATCTTTTAACTGTTGCCTCTTTATTTTATGGCTTTTTGTTCCTTTTTGTGTCTTTTATCGATGCTTCACACAGATATTATTTGCTATCTTGATATATGTGCCACAATTTGGTGTTTTAATAGCTTCTCCTTTATTTGGAGGCTCTCTGCTTCTAGCATTTACATTGATAAAGGGCTGCGGTTGAGCTATGTGCATACTAATACCTTACATTAGAATTTTGTTGAGCTATGGGTCAGCTGCTATTGGTTTTATAACACCACTCCTATTTGGGATTTTAATATCAATGCTACCTTCATTCCTAATCCTAGGGGGCTTAATTACTGCTGGATGGAGATATTTATTTTGATGGGTTTAGCTACTGCCATTAATTTCGCATTTCTAAAGATATTACGCTTGGAGCATCTTAGTTACCTATGTTGTTTCTATGCATTGTATTAGTGTTCATTATGCTGGTTGCAATATTTACTTTAATGATTTACTGTTAGGTTGTTGGATTTTAGTTGATAATGACTAGTGGCTGGCTTTTGACATGCTCCTTGTCTCCTCTATTAGATCTTGGGTCGCCGATATTCTCTTTGACTCTAGCTTTGGTGACATTTTCCTTTTAGGAGTTATCTTATATTTTATTTTTTTTGCATGAAGAGGTTTTTTAGCCTTTTTGTTGATATTTATCTTCTTGGCTGTTGTCTATATTGGAATCTAGACCCCATTCAGCCTGTTCTCTTTGGAAACCATTTTTTGATTCAGCAGGGTCCCTTTGGTGGGATTTTGTTGTGGGAGGCTTTCTTCTTTTCTTCCACCTGCCAAGGTTATTTTTTGTAGGTTTTCTCTGTATACCTCCTTACCCCCTTCTAGCGTAGACTATTATTGTGCGAACTTTGATACTACTTCTTGGATATCTTTTATGCTTCTTTTTGCCGGGCATTCTGTTTTCTCACTGCTTATTTTTTTTGAAGGATGGAGTTTCTTGATTGATTCGCTATTTTGTTGAGATCCTTTTGTGCGATGTTTAGATTGGGGCTTTGGTCAATCTCTTTTACTATTCTTATGAGAGAATTTTTTTTCGCTATTTTCTTGCTCCCAGAATGTTTTCATGTTTGCCTCTCTCTTTGGTTTTACTTTGTTTTCCCTCTCATTGGCCTTGTGCTAGACTCAGATTTCGATCTGGAAAGGTCTTGTTACTCCTTTCAATGCTAGTCATTAGTTTTTTGGGACCTATTTCTATATTGTTGTCTTTATGACTTATGGATGTTTTTTTATTTCTCGATTTTCCAACTGTTTGTGTTATTATCAGCTGGGCTATTTTTGATCACACATGTTGTTGCCCTTTTCATCCTAGTTTTGTTTGCCATAGTCAGAATTCTTCTATTTTATTATGGGATCATTTTTATCTACCCTCTACTCTTAATGGCTTTTCCTATGGACAACTTGTTGGTATCTCCTTTCTTAGTTATTGGCTGAATTGGACCCTTAAGGCTACTGTCAATCTTGTTGTTTCTAGACTTGTTTCCCATGCTCAGTAGGTTTGGAGTTACTTAATGGATTTTATTCCTTTTTGAGGTTGTGGGTACTACGTTTACTCAGTGGGAATTACTTGAACTCTTTCATTCTCTATTTTATATCTTTGTTCTTAAAATTGCTTTTCTTAATGGGTAAAACTGTAAATGTCTCCATTGTATTTTTTGGAATTGTACCTTGCAAGTTTTGTTTTTCTTTTCGTTTTGCTACTAACATCCTACTTGGTCTTCCTCAGTTGGTTTCCCTCAGATTATGATGGGAACAAGCAAATCTTGAAGATCATTCTTCGTCCTTTTGAACTTAATCAAAGGTTTATCTTATATGCATAATTGGTTCTTGGCTAACCTGTTATTCTGTCATTATCTTTGGCGAATTGGATTAATGTGTTGCTATTAAGCAACCTCGCATATCTTGTAACTAAATGTCTCTTACGGATTGGCTTGTGGTGGGGAGCTTTTCATTACCTATCCCTTCATATCTACTTTTCGCTCATTCCTACTATTTTCTCAGAAGCTTGGTTGGTTTTTGATTTTCTTGCTTCTTGCATTTAATTACTTTTGTCCAAGAGTTGTTGAGCATTAAATGGTTGAAACCTTTCTTATTACTGTTTCTTTGCTATTTGTGAAATCCCATGTCTACTTTAATATCTCTTTGTAGGACTGGAATTGGTTTTTAGAGTACCTTGCTCAGCAAGTGCTCTTTGTTTTTTTTTGTCTTATTTTGTGGCTAATATCTGGGCTGTTGCTGATCTTTCCTATTGTTATTTTCCCTCTCTTGACTATGATGAGAACATGCAGATTCATGAGGAGTACTATTTTGCTTTACTTGGTCTTAATCACTATTTTAACTTTTATTCATAGTTATTTCATTATTGTTATAGTGTAACTGGATTATTTCGCTACTACAATAATTTAACTTTTGCTCGATTATCTCTTAAGAACTTTTTTTTGTGGTGGGGAGAGCATCCAAATAAAGGAGAAGCTCTCTTCCTTATTTTATATCTACTTTCTTTCCAACCCATTTGGGAAAGCTTGGTTTCTTCGCCTTCCTTAATTCATGGCGCAATGTGGAGTTATTTATTTGTTTGTTGCTTGGTCTTGCACCTAAAACCATTTTACTTTTTGCTTCTCTTATCTTTTGCCTATCTTTGAGACTTATGATCAGATGATCTTAACTAATTCATATTCAAACCTTATCATGCTCTATCCGAATGGGTGGACTTATAGTGAGCTTCGAGTAATCTGAATATGATGAACTACTTGTATTGACCAATTCATTGACATGGTGTCTTATATCGAGTCCTAAACGGATGGGAACCTTTCTCATTCTCGGCTTTTATCGACTCTATCTACCCTGTATATGGTTTTGATTGTATTTTGTGTACTAAGGATATCAAGACTTTTACCAAATAGATGCTATACAGGTGCTTCTCTATTGTCCTCTTGCAGGCTTGCTCCATACTATCATGCATTCTCACGTCCTGCAGAGCATTGGCCCTAATCTTCCTTTGGCTTTTTTTGTTAATCTCATTGTATCTTTTGATTACTTTAATGCCTTCTTTTGCTTTTGGATGTACTTAGATGATTTACTCCTTAGTTGATTGTAGCTCTTTGAGGGTTCGAGTTTATCCCTTTAAGACCTTGTAACCCTCTTTTGTGGCAATAAAATACCCCACAGGGTTTTCCCAAAAAAAATCTAAAGCCTAAACCCTAACCCTAAACGCTAAAACCTAAACCCTAAAGCCTAAACACTAAAGCAATCCTAAACTAAACCTATCCCTAAAATCCTAAACCCTAAAACCCAAACCTAAAATAAAACCTAAAACCTAAACCTAAAAATAAAATAAAATAAAGCTCAACTAAAATTTAAACCTAAACCTAAAATAAACTAAACTAAAAATCTAAACTAAAATAAATAAACCTAAAATAACTAAACTAAACTAAATAAAAATAAATGATAAACCTAAATAAAATTAGTTAAAATAAACTAAATTAAAAAATAAACTAAATAAACTAAATAAACCTAAATACCACTTACTTAATTTAAAAAATACCCTAAATCCTAAAACCAAAAACTAAACCTAAACCCTAAAATAACACAAACCCTAAACCTAAACCTACAAATACTAAACTAAACCCCTAAACCTAAACCCTAAACCTAAAAAAATCAAACCATAAATTTTAAACCCTAAATATAACTCTAAACCCTAAACCCAAACCAAACCCAACTTAAACCTAAAGTAACTAAATAAAAAATAAACCTAAACCCTATAAACAAAAACCTAAACTAAACCCAAAGAATAAACAGATGACATCACCATCAACCATAAACCCCAAAACCCTAAACTTAAAAGTGAAAACTAATCTAAGGATAAACCTAAAGAAAAATAAAATAAATAAATAAAAATCTTAACCCTAAACCTAAACCCTAACAAACCAAAATATAAACTTACAATAAAAAATTAAAACCTAAACATATACACTAAAACCCAAAACCCTAACCAACCCTAATCTAATCTAAAAGCATAAACCAAAACCCAGACCCTAAACTCTAAAAAAAGCATAAACCATAAAACTAAACCATAAACCCTAAGTAAACTAAATAAACCTAAACCTACCAATTACTTAATTAAAATCCAAGGTTCTAAATTTTAAACCCTAAACCCTAAACCTACAACACTAAACTTACAACCATAAACTAAAGAGAAATTAAACTAAACCTAAACCCTAAACCTAACCCTAAACCATAAAACCTAAATGATGGATAACATCATGAAGATCCAAAAGAGCTCAAGGTCCATTTACAAGATCTCAAACAAAAGACCCAAAAAATTCAAGAAAGAAGAAGGCATAGCCCATTAGCCTACTAAGGCCCATTTTACGTTTCATCTTCTTTTATTTTTCTAATTTTTATTTTTTCTAGAAACTCCATGTTTGAAATTTTGCATTTAAATATTCAAAGCATGACATATGAGGTAAGAATCCACATAAAATAATAACATGTGAAATGGGTGGATGGCATAAAATAATAAGGCAATTTATTGTAGCATTAATGAAACCCACCTTCGCTCCTTTTTTTGAATTCTTTCTTTGAAAGTTGCTTGTAATGGCTATAAATAGCTTACTAGAATGAAGGAGATCTTTTAAATTACAAATTATTTGAGTTATTCCTATGGTTTGAGAGCTTGGTGGCCAAACCTTAGCAATCCTTGGTAGGAGCGCTACTTATCCAACATATCTTCTTTCCTCACCTCCAATACCTAAGTTCTCTCAATCTCACAAAGAGATAGAATGCCTACCTCCATCAAATTTGGTATCAAAGCAAAGCCTGGAAGGATCATATTTGGTCTAAGTCAACAGAGAGCATCTCAAGTGGTGGACTTGTCTTCAAAATTATGAGTTTTTCTTGGACTTGAAAGGTTAATTAATTTTATTTTATATGATAGTTTAAATACATATTAGTAGCTTGGAAAGACATATACCTAAGTTTATGGTGATAGAATAAAATTTCAATTAGAAAGCTCCATATATTTTTTAGTCATAAATTATGTGAACTTGAGCACCCCTAGAAAAAATTAAGAGATCATCTTAGTGAGGTAGTTTCAGCCTAAGAATAACCTAGAGTGCAAATCAAAATCTAATTACTTGCTTTATTATCTTTGTTATTATTTTGGAGATTCTTATAGGATTCAAATCTATGGTGAGAAATAAAAGAGGTAACACCTATATAAAAAATTTATCTTGGTAAGAAATAGATCAGATATACTTATTCAAGTGATCTATAAATCATGAAATAGTGTACTATCTCAAAAGATAGAAAACACTACCATTTAATGAAACCAATGACTTCAATAAGAAGATTTTAAAGTAAAATTTAGATTCTTCCCTAGTTTACATGGAAAGCAAGGTTATTTTAAATTTTAAGTTTTAATAAGCCTAATACATTCTAAGGGATGGGATCCCTAGGAAAACTCACAAGGTAAATGATCATTGTCTTTGAAGATTTCTGGAAGGACTATCAATCCATTGGTTTGTATAAAGATCAAATGGGATTGATGAGGGAGTTATTATCAATCCAAAAATGGGAAATAAGTGGAGATGCCCAAATGTTAAAACCTAGCAAGCATCTCAAACTATCTAAAATTAGGCTTTTTTAAATTGATTTAGTTTATTTGAGTTGTATTTTTCATTAGAATTTTAATTAAGATTCCTTAACACAAGGTTAAGAAATGCTTAAGGAGAAATTATGCTTATGGCCACAAAGAAGCAACCAGAACCAAAATCTAGGGAGCTTTGGTGAGGCCAAAAAGCACAAAAAAAAAAAATGGGTATGGCTTGCCTCCACATGAACAAACCAGATAGCAATTACAATATGCCTCCAACTAACTTTAAGATTTTAAATACATGTAGGCAAGTGTTTATTCTTATCATTTCTCTTTGTATTTTTTTTAGAAGAGACTAAGTCCTTAAACTCACTCCTAAAAAAGACTAGATCATAAAGGGATATGGTTCAAATGACCTAAATATAATGCAATTCAAATTTCATTTTATTTTATAACAATCATTTTGACTGAATAGGATTTTGATGACTAATGATAAATCACATTGGCCAAAATCAATGAGAAGGATTTTCCACCACAACCCTCAAAGGTCAAGTTTTGTTTGGCAAAGGTAGAACCCTCTAATCAAAAATAAGATGCATTTGTGTATGATATTATAAATAAATGCTCATCCAAAAGTTGCTAATTTTTTTATCTTGATTTAAACCTAAGCTTTAGGTGAGGTTATGAGTTGTTTAATTTTAATTTGAATTATTAAGTTGGGTAAAAGATTTATTTTCCCTAAAGAGCCTAATCCACATCCAAGACATACATAAAGCAAGGAAGAAACTAGGAAAAGCATGTCACCTAATGCAAAATCTAAACAAATTATCAATCAATTTATAAAGCTAATCTCAAAAAGATTAAATTATCGTTGTGGTTGGGCACCATAAAAACCCAAAAATATCAAATTAAAATGGTTTTACCCTTATACAACCCAGATTACAAATGAATATTACAAGTAAGAAGTTATTTTCAAGCTTTATTCTTTTTTCTTCTTTCTACTTTTCTTTTTTCTTCTTCTTTCTTTTCTTGGTTCCTCCTTTATGGTTGGTAGGTGGATGTTCCAAGATTTACATGGTGCATAAGATGGAATCTTACATCTCATCCTAATCCCCATAAAAAATCATTTTAAAATAATATACAAAATTCACATAACACACATTACTTCATTTCTTTCCCAACATATATAACATGCATATGGATGTACCCTAAGAATATCTATACATGAAAATGAGAGTAGTTAACACACTTTATTATGCATGCTAAGTAATCCATTTAAAAAAATTTAGAAGTTGAATATGCATGATTTTTTCTTGAGTAGAAAAGGTTCTCCTTATCCAAAATTTCACATACATACATGAAAGTAGAAAAGGCATAAGTGAGTACAAGCCATTAATTAGAGAGGTGTAAGGTACAAACCTACTTAGGGATACTTAAAGCCTCACAACCTCGAGGTTGTCCAGACTAATATACCACTTTCCTTAAATACAAACATGTATATAAAAGAAATGACATGGAAAAGGAATTTGCAAAAGTTGTTTAATATATATTTTTTGTTTATGCAATTTATGTATGTAAGTGTAGGTAACCCTTATTAGATGGTAGCATAGGGATGAATAGAATATTAAATTAGGTGAGCATTAGGTCCTCTTCAAATGAACCTTATATCTCATCAAAATTCTTATTCAAAATTGTACCAACATAGGAAAGAAAGGACACCTAAACTAAGCATACCATTATAATATTTCACATGCAAGCTTATAATTAAGATATGAATAGCACACTTTCAGATTTGATATTTGATTTATGTATTTTGAAAATAATTTGGATTTAGTAGTGATAATAGCTCATATTTTATTTTAGCCAACACATGCATATTTGACATAAAGTAAACAATTTCATTTTAAAATTTGAAATATGAAATTATGAATGCATGAAATCACATGGCATACAACTTAGCATGTTGGGAAAATCCAAAGCAATGAAAGCATGTAAAAAAACTCACTTTACTTAAATCCTAAAGACATTCCTATAGAATAAGAAAATTTAGAATAAATCAAAGTGAATTTGAAAATGATTTTTGTTTAGTTTGAAGTTTGATTTAATTTTGAAAAGGTGAGATGAGTTCGCTATTCCTAACCCATTTCACATGTGTTTTGTATTTTTGTTTAATTTTAGATTATTAAATCCATTTTAAGCATTGATTAGGTTAAGGTATGAATTAAGTAGCTTAATTAACCCTTACCTACACCACCTTAGAAGATTTAACTAAATAATTATGAGCCAATGAGATGACATAACACCCACAAGGAATTTAAATTTGTAATGCACCTAATAATGAAAAGGCCTAATGCAATTTGGCTCACAATTAAAAGTTAATTAAGCTAAGGGGTTTAGCTTAAGTAATTTCAAAATACCATTTCACACTTATGAATGGGATTTTGAGTTCCTTAATTAAAATTAGGTTATTAAACACCTAAACATCTGGCCAAGATAGATTAATTAAGTTCTAAAACTTTTTTAGAATTTTTGAAAATTAATTAAGGTGATAATTAATGAATTAAACCTTAATTAAGAGGAGACTAAGGAGAGAAGAGGGGGTTTAGGGAATAGCTTGGGGAAAATGCCATAAAATTATTCCATAAACCCCCTACTTACTGGATCTGACCTAAATCAACCCTAATCATAGGGTAAAACCATTAATCACACCTTAATTACCCTTAATTACATGAAAGGGATAATTAGGGAATGAAATAGTAATTTTCCCAATTGAGCCCTCAATAAATCCCAAGAAAATTAGGGGAGGAAGAGTCATCCCCTAAAATGAACCCTAGAAATTTGAGATTAATTGATGTTCTAATTAAAGGATAATTAGCTAATTAAGATTCTAAAGAAACCCAAATTTAGAGAAAAGAATAATTCAAAATCCATTGAAACCATTTTTAAAATATTCTAGATGAAATTATCTTTCCATAGCATTTTTTATTTTATTTTTTTGATTTTTCTAAGGAATTATGAATTTTAGAAGTTCTTAATTAAGAATTAACTAATACTCTTAACTAATCCCAGCTTAATCCTTAGCTCATGACGCGACACGTGGCAGTGGTGGTCAGCATGATTTACATGCATCATGCCATGAGGGGGTGACTTAAATGTCACATCCTAAATGATGATGGTGGCACATGTGCTTATATTCTCCATCTAATCGAGACGATACTAAGGATTCCCCAATTTTAAAAGCATAATTGATTTCTAAAATGTGTTAAATAATCTCAGCCATCCATCTAAATTATGCGGATGGACGGTTGAGATGAGCTAAGTTCTTCCCCTTGATCAACAGAGACCGTCCATGATCAAGGGGAAGATCCAAGCTCGATCTAGGATGGAATCACACAAAATTTAACCCACAAGAGACATAGAGTGGCAAATCCAACGGCCAAAATTTGATGAGGTGAAAATTTCTTTCATAAAGCTCCACACCACATTGAGTTTAGTGATCAAAAAATTCCATACCTCACTGGAGGTGATCACTGGCGCTTGAGATCGATGAGGTAGTTTCAGTGGAGATGAAGCCTAAAATTTCTATGCCTTGAGATTGAGTGGATCAATGGGTAGACCAACACCACTTCACTTGAGCTTTGATCCAATTGAGCTCTTCCTTGCTGTGGGGACTTCAATCAGAGCTTGAGCAAGTTTGACTTGACCCTCTGATGGAGTGTGCAAGAGTAATTGGAAGGATATCAAGTATGGAGGAAGTTGGCTAATGGATTGAGCTCCCTTATTTTGCACTGTGCAAAACTGAGAAATGGAGAATTCAAATCCTTCCTAAGAAGCTTGAGAATGCTCTAATATGGTTGCTTTGGGTTCTTAGGCTTTAATTGACAGAGAGTGAATTGAAATTTCATTGAATTAGGGGGAGTATATCTCCCCCTATGGTAATCGAATGATCGAACCATTCTTTGCCATTTTGATCCAATTGCTGAGATTGGGAGGGTTGTTTAGGCTATTAACTCTTTGCACATGGCCAATTTGTGGCCTTGAGTGGATTGTCAACCTCTCATGTGCATCAAATTGAACTTAGGAGGAATTTGAATACTCAATTTCAAGCTAGGTGGTCAGGTTTGGTCTATAAATGAACCCAAACCCATTGGGTTGGGTGCACTACTCATCACTAAGTCCCCTTGAGCTTTTGGAAAGCCTCAAGTGATTGTGAAGAGGTATGACCAAAATACCCATGGGCTAGCCAAAATTTGCCTATGGCCTAGGGTAGAATGATCATTTTGCTATTTTTCCACTTTGGACATGTTGGTATGCGGAGAAACTAGGTTTGGCCAAGTTTCATTGGATTTGGAATCCATTTGATAGGGTTTGGCTCATGTTGACCCATTTAGGTCAAAATGGGTCAACTTGGGTCAAGTTGACCAATTGGTCAAATTGGGTCAAACCAAAGGTTGGGTCAAGTTCATATGACCATTTGAAATATTTTGGTGGCTTTGGTTTGGTTAAAATTGGTATAGATTTGGTTTTGGCTCATATGACTTAACTTAGGTCAAATGGGTCAAGTTGACCTATTTGACCCATTTGACCTATTTGAGGTAGGTCAAGGGTAGGTTTGGGTTTGGTTAGTCATATGGAGTGGATTGGTATCTTTGTTTCCAATCAATTTGGGTTAGGTTCAATTCAGCATGACACATTTAGGTCATGTCAGTCTAAATTGGGCTAGGTTAGTCTAATAATTGAGGCTTTGGTCAAGTTCAACAAGTGATTTGGAATGAACTTGACCCATTGGTTTGGATCAATTTGGCTTAGATCAAGTTTTGACACATTTTGACTCTTTAGGTCAAAATGGGTCAACTTGGGTCAAATTCCAATTGGTTAGGCTCAAATGTTGGCTTGGTCAAGTTCAAACATAGGTCATGAGTAAACTTAGATCAATGGTTTCAATCAATTTGGCCTATGGTGGAATTTGGCTATGTAAGGTTTCATTTTAGGTTAAGTGTTGACTTGGTCAACCCATAGGTTTGACTTGGTTTGACCCAATTTGATTGATTGATCATCCCATGATTGTTGATCATGATGAGAGGCATATGTGAGTTTGGTTCAATCCAATTTGGTTAGGATCAAAAGTTGGCTCATAAGGGTACTTTAGGTCACTTTGGGTCAAGTGAGCCTAAGTGGGTCAAATGGTTTGGTCAAAGCTTGATTTGAAGTTGGTTGATCTTGTTTATGGACTTATGATTGAAATATAAATCCATTTACAAGTGGTTTGAAGTCAAATGAATTTTGATCCATTTGAAATTTTCATATTCAAAGGAAGAATATAAAGTGGTCTTGGGTTTGATTTTGGAATTAGGTTTTGATTGAATGATTGAAGTTTGGATTTATATATGAGCTCATGATTGTAGGATTGATCGAACCATGAGAGAAAATCCAGAGTTTGGCTTGATTTGAAAGTGATTTGGCTAAGTTCAAGATTTTGACTTGAAAGGCTTAGATTGGATTTTGAATGGATTTGAGTTTGATTTTTTGGGATAGATTTGATTGTTTGAATTTATATTTCACTCATATATGTGAATATAAATGAGAATATAAATGGATCATGAGAAAATTTCAAGAATTTGAAGTGGTTTAATCATGACTTAGGTTAAATCCATTAAAGGGAATTTAAGGGATTTAAGGGAATTTTTAATTTAAAATTCAATTTTTGAATTGGATTTGATTGATTTATATTTATACTTCATTTATATATGAGAATATAAATGAGATACAAATAAGTTTTAAGAAAATCCCATGAGTTTGAAATGGTTTGATCAAAGTTTAGGTTAAATCCATTAATGGAAAATTAAGGGATTTAAGGGAATTTCAAGGATTTTAAATTAGGAATTTAATTTTTTGAGTTGGATTTAATTGATTTATATTTATATTTCATTTATATATGAGAATATAAATAAGTTTTGAGAAACTCCCATGAGTTTGAATAGGTTTGATCAAGGTTTAGGGTTGATTTTGGCTAAGTCCTTTAATGGAAAATTAAAGGGACTTAAGAAAATTTTCATGAATTGATTTGGAATTTTGAGTTTAGTTAGATTGATTTGAATTTATATTTCATTTATATATGTGAATATAAATGAGAATATATGAGAGAAAATCTCAAAGGTTTGAATAGGTTTAGATCATAGTTTTGGCTATGTCCTTAAGAAAGGGTTAATGACTTGGGAATTTGAACTTAGGAATTTTGATGGATTTTGATCATGGGTTTCAATTATGGATTTCAATCATGGAATTGAATCATGGAATTGATTTGAGTTTGGAGAAAATAAAATAAAATTGATTTGGAGTTTGACTTGAAAGAAGGAAAGTGAGGAATGGTTTAAGCTAAAGGGTAGGAAAATTTCCTAACACCCTAAGGCATGATCTATTCTATGGCTAACTCTTCTAAGTCTTCTAGGCTAGGTTGGAGTGTCCACCTAATCACTAGATGTGTCTTAATACTAAGGAACTCTTAAAGTCTAAGAGAAATCCTATGCCTAAGATGGAGGGGTTGAGAGCTCATTCTAAAATGAGGTCAACAAAGGGCTCCAATAGGTGTGGTGTACACAGACACATTGGTGTTGACGAAATGATCAACAACACCGAGATCACAAGCACTAATAGAAAATCCTTAACCTAGGGAAAAGAAAGAATCTAGAGCTTAGTGCAAATGTGGCTCTACTTATGTCCAAGACATAAGAGAGAGGAAGAAATCTTAAGGGATGTGATAGAGTGTGAACCTTCCACTAGGGAAGTGTTCAAGTTATCCATAAAGGGGATGAAAGGTTTGATTTGATTTGAATCTCACTGAGGAGAGATCTCCACTAGGGGAGAGGGTTGAATTTGTTTTAATTTTGTTAGGTTTGAATTTTAGAATGAACCCTATTGGTTTGCAATAGATTGCACTAAGTAGGAGCCATGGAGGCTAAGACCTAACTCAGATTTACCAATCCATAGGGGTAGTCTACTAAACATATAGTAGGACTAACCAAACAAAGGGATGCCTTTGGTATGCACAATGTACTAGGAAGAAAGTAGTAGACTTACATCCTCCAAAGTAGAGACCAATTCGGGGTAATCTATTGGGCAAATGATTGAACCCAACCTAGGGCTGACTATTGAGTGAATGCCACTGGGAAACTTAGATCAGCTCAAAGATAGTCAAGATTGATTTCATTTTTAGATTTGTTTATTTTGATTATGATGGATCCCATAGGTTTGCATGAACGCATTTGAAAGGCTATGGAAGCCTAGAACTAACTCAAAATTTTCAATTCAAAGGGAGTAGTCTATCAACCACAAGGTAGGACTATCCAACCAAGAAGAAATGCCTTTTGGTATACAATGGTCAAGTCTTAAGAAGAAAGCATGAGGACTCACATCTTCTAGAGACAAGAAATCACTGGGTGATCAGTTGCTTTGGGCAAATCAAACAACCTAGGACTATTGAGTTAATGCCACTGGGGACTTAGATCAGCTTGAAGATAGTCAAAAGATTAATTTCATTTTTAATTTTGTTTTGATGGATTTCATTGGTTTGCGATGGATCACACTGAGAAGGAGCTTTATAGAAGCCTAGACCTATCTCAGATTTACTTAAACAAAAGGAGTAGCTTCCTGTTGATGGAAGAACTATCCAACCAAAGGAGTGCCTTTTGGTTTTCAATTATCAATTGGAGGGAAGAAAGCTCGGGGACTCACATCTTCCACTACAAAAGACCACTGGGTTGATCGATTTCTTTGGACAACAAATCAACCTAGGCTTCATTAATTTGTGACAATGATGCTAAAAAGAATGCATCATGGTCTTATATCTTTCAAAGAAGAATGACTTTCGGTGTAACCTACTTGTGGAAAAATAGATTGAACTCGACTTAAGGGTGACTATGGAGTGAGTATCAGCCCGGGGATTTATCTCAACTCAGGTAGTTAGGAAATTCCTATAGGGAGTTCTCATGACACCGCCCCTAAAGATGGATGCTTTGGGAAAAGAGGGCCTTTGGGGACTTGAATTCTAATCCACAAGCAAATTAGTTTTTGTTTGTTTGTTTTAGTTGTTAGTTGTATTATCATGGACCCTATTAGTTTTAGATCAAAGCGAGAAGGAGCTTATATCGACTAAACATCTCAGATTTCAAGGAAGGATTTGTGCTTATGAATTCTCCAACCACAAGGTGGCTACTAGAAAGAGGAATCAATCCAAAAGTAAACCGGGTAGTGTCTAAATGGAGTCACTGACTTGATCCAAATAGAGTGCCCATAGGGATGGGGTCATTAAGGGCTTAATCAACACCAGAAGATGACATGGCTAGTCATAAATATAATAGGTATTGGTGTCCAACTCAAGGAGAAAGCATGGGGACATCTTCCAAGTGGTGTACTCCGGGTGAGTCATTGGTATAGAATATCATCAACCTAAATGCCCGTTGGTTTGCAATAATCACTAGGAAGAAAGCTGGGGACTCACATCTCTAGTGGAGCATTTGGGATAGTCTATCTTCAGCTCGACAAGTGTTATTCGACCTAGAGCAAATGTGGAGTGAATGCCACTGGGGGACTTAGATCAACTCAAAAGTAGTCAAGAGGAAAGGAGCCTCTAGGGGACTTATCTAAACCTCAAATATACTCAACCTAGTTAGAACATGATGGCTAGTTTAAGAAGAAAGCATGGGGACTCACATCTTCTTAAGCAAAGTCAACATGAGGTAGCTTATTGGCTGGGTAGTAAAATCCACCATACTAATAAGGCGCTCATTGGTTTGCAATGGTCCAGTCAGGAAGAAAGTGGGGACTCATATTGTCCAAACAAGTGACCATTGGGGTGACATACTAGCAAGGTAGTATGTAGACCCGACCTAGAGCAGCTAATGAGTGAGTGCCACAAGGGGCTTGCTCCCACATCAAAATAGCTCGAGATAAAAGATTTGTGTTTGTTGTTGTGCATGTGTTAAAAATAATAGGATGCCTCTGGGGGACTCTTACACCTACCTTAAAGATGCTAGAAATGATGCCATATGGCAACAAGAATTCCCACTAAGAAAGGATGCCACTTGGGTTCTCTCACTAACTTAGTTATGCTAATTGAAAGGATGCCTCTGGGTTCTCTTACACCTATTCTAAAGCATCGAGATGTGTTTGTGTTGTGAAAGAGGGATAGGATGCCGGGGACTCTTACTACCCTAGACACACTACGGCGGATTCACAAGACAAGTAAATAATACTTAGAAAGAAGAGAAGATTTGATGAATGGAATCATATTTTGTTCTTTTTTAAAAATGATTATTTCAAACAAGTTTTTTTTCATGGGTAATATTTCTTTAGATAGAGCCAATTAATTGGAAGCATTGGGTGTTCCCCTTTATAATCAATAAGCTAATAAGATCTTCCTTGGTAGGGCTTCTCTATAAAATAGGGGCCTTCCCATGTGGGTTCAAACTTGCCTCCCATCTTTTGATGGGCAATAATTGTCTCCTTAGGACTAACACAAGTTCTCTTACTCAGAAAGACCTAGGTGACCACTTGTTGTGAGCTTGAATCATTTTGGCCTTGTACAACTCGAGGTTCTAGCAAGCCATGGGTGACTTTCCTCCAAACCTTGAGCTCTTTAACCAATTTTGCATTACGTTAGTGATCTTGTTACCCAATGCCATTCTTAGTGACGGGAGTTGAACTTCTAAAAAAAGAATGGCTTCAGACCCGTACACTAAAGAAAATGAGGTAGACTGAGTTGGTGTTCGGTATGTTGTGCGGTAGGCCCACAAGGCTTCAACCAATTGCTTGTTCCACTATCATTTGTTATCATCAAGAGTCTTCTTCAGTATCTGGATGAGAGTTTTGTTGAATGCTTCTACTAGACCATTTGCTCTAGGGTAGTAGATGGTGGAGTATCTCCAATCTATACTATGTCTTCTAGCAAAGTTATTGATCTTCATGCTTTTGAATGCAATACCATTATCGGATATAATTCATTGAGGCAACCCGAACCTATATATGATATGGTTCCTGAAAAATTGAAGCATATGGTGAGTGTGACCTCTCAGTGGGATGGCTTCAACATGGAAAATTAGTTGGTGGCAACTAAGATGAATCGATGCCCCTTGGAAGAAGGAGGATCGATTGGACCTACAATTTTACCCCAACACTCAAATGGCCATGAAGCCAATGTAGGGTGTAGAATGTTGGGTGGTTGGTGGAGGACCACACCATGCACCTGACACTGATGGCATCTCCTAGCTACATCCATGCAATATGTGATCATAGAAGGCCGGTAGTATCCAAGTCTTTTGATCTTCATCTTCATCTTTGGACCAGATTGATGAGCTCCACATAGACCTGAATGTACCTCAAGTATAATGCCATGGGATTCATGTTTGTCTAAATAATGTAACCACATTTGTTCAAAGGGCTCGTAGTACAGGGTGCCATCAACAAGAGCGTAGGAGAGAGCTCTCTATTTCACCTGATGGGCTTGTGATTTCTCTTAAGGTATTTTGCAAGTGTTCAAGTAATCTATGAACGGTTGCCTCCAATCCAACTCCTTGTCCATTTTGGCAATGACAACCTCCCCTTCAAGAGAAAGTCACTCGATGAGTTCAACATCAATAAGGGATAAGACTTGTCTATTTTGGACCCTTATTGAAATGGACTCATCTTCTAGACATGCCAACTCTTTGGAAAATTTTGCTAAGGTGTCTGCTACTGTGTTCTCTGCTCAAGGAACTTTGTAGATAGTGACTTCGAGAATCTAGGCCAACAACTTCATGGAATACTCATAGTAATGATGAAGCTTAGGCTTGAAGACCTGGTAGGACACGACAATCTGGTTGATAACCAATTGAGAATCCCCAAAGATGTTGATGCTCCTGACATTGATAGTGATAGCTAAGTCCAAACTGGTAATCAAAGCCTTATACTCGGCTTCATTATTGGGGGTTGGAAAGATAGTATGAGAATCTCATCATCATGGTTTTGAGTTAGAACTATTCTACCCCACGCCTTTCTTGGGAGAATAGATCATGGTGCTTCACCTTTAAGAAAAGCGACTCCATCAAAATACATCTCCCATCGATGGTTGTTGGCCTCCCAAGTTCATGATTTGTTCATCGGGAGATCATCACTAGCGGAGAATCGCAAGAAGTGGGTGTCTTTGCTAAGAAATCATTAGTGTCCTTTTACGCTGAGGGGTACAAATGTGATATCAAACTTTGAGAGTATCATGGACCAATGAGCCAAACATCGGAAAGCATTGGTCATGTCATGAGGTACTATAGTGGATTGGTTCTTGAGATCAAGTTCACCTTATGAGAAAGCATGTAGTGTCGTAGCTTCTGAGATGCAAAGATCAAAGCTAGGCAATGTTTCTCAATAGGTGGATAGTTTACTTTAAGGATCAGAGGATGGCTGACATAGTAGAGAGTGCTTTCTTTCCCCTCATCCTTGGCTTGGGCCAACAGAGTGCTGAGGGAGTCTTCAAATGCAGTAGTGTAAAGGATCAACACTTGGGATAGAGTACTAGAACTAGCGGCTTCAAGTACTCTTTGATGTCTTTGAATGCGTGCTGACACTTGTCATCCCACTTGAACTTGGCATCCTTTTGATAAAGTTGAGAATGGTTTGCATCTCGATAGGTTTGAGATAAAGCATCTTAGATATGCCAACCTTGAAAGGATGAGTTGAGTTCAACTCTTAGGAGGTGGCATTTCTAAGATAGCTTTAATCTTTTAGATCTATTTCTATTCCCGATGTCAACAAACCCAAGGAATTTTCTGACTCCAAATGCACACTTCAGAGGATTCATTTTAAGGTTATATTATCTTAACCATTCGAAAACTACTCTCAAGTCAAAGAGATGGTCTTCCTTTTCTAAACTCTTGACTACTAGATCATCAATGTAGCACTCAACCTGATGATGGTTAAGTTCATTGAAGATTTGAGTCATGGCCCATTGGTATAGCACAAGTATTTCTGGTAAAGGCATGACCCTATAATAGAAGATTTTGAGTTTGAAAAGCGTGTTTCTTTCATCTTGAGACATCTTGATTTGGTTATAGCTAGATGACCCATCCATGAAGAGAAGACCATGAGATTAGGCAATGTCACCATTAATTTTGGTATAGAAGGAAACTCATCCTTAGGACATGCCTTATTTAAGTCCCTAAAATTGACACAAATGTGTTTATCTTCTTCTTCTTAATTGGGATGACACAAGCTAACCGGTAGGATATTTTCTTCCTGATGAAACCAACATCGATCGGTTCTTGACTTTAGAAATGACCTATTGTTCAATTTCTAATCGCATCTAGGAGCTTGCTTAATAGGGGTAACGTTAGGGTCTATTGCTAGCTTGTGGACTACTATGTAAAGAGATAATCTGGGCATTTCTTCATAACTCCATGCGAAGTAATCTTTAAACTCAATCAATAGCCTAACTAAGTCATTGGTTTCTTCTTCATTCAATGAGCGATATATGTCGGCGAGGATTTTCTTATCTCGGTTAATTTCTTTTAGCTTGTCGATTGTTGAATGAATCTCCTCTTCAAAATAGGCCACTTTGACTTGGAGATCATCTAGATCATCAGTTTCTAAACACACATTCTCATAAGAGTTGGGATGTGTGAGAGGAACCTATCATATTCCAAATGGTTAGTAACAACTAGGCGATAATCTTCATCATCGACTGGACCCACTATGCGAATCTAGTCTGCTCTTGATTGTGCTTCCTCTTTTATTATTCCATAGCTTTTGAAGTATTCATGCTTGGACCAAGTGTGAGGAACTAAACCTTTTATAAGATTTTGAACACAAGGTGAGTAAAAATTCAAAAGGTAATTCCATTAATTCTTTAAAAGTATCTTCCTCAAGACATTGAGCTCTATACTTGAGGATTATGAACCCAAAAAGAACCTCTTCTACTTCATGTCACTGGAAGACTTAGGGACTTTCTTAACTACTAAACCTTCAACTTTCTGAGATGTAAGTGAGGTTAGAGCTAAGGTTCCCAACTGCTGCTTGATAGTTTCACATAAACTAGATTTGAATACTTTACTTTGCTTGGAGGCCTAGTCTTCTCTGGTTGGATCAAAAGTCACCTCCAATGGAACCCACTGAGAGAGGTTGGGTATATACTAATCACATTGGACTCATCCTCCAGCTAGATTCCAAGTCTATGTGAATAGTATGGATACTCCTATGAACTGGAACATGACCTATATTGGCTGAAGGCCAACTAGGGGGTCTCCCACCTCTGAAACTACCTCTATTTCTACCTCTGCCTCTTCCTGGTGGTGGTCAAGCCATTTTACCCACATGCCCATATGATGGAATAAACTTTTGGTGGAATGTGATATGCTGATCTATTTCTTCTTCAATTCCTCTTTCTTGTTCACTTGGACTTTCCTTTTTCTCTTCATTTTCTTTTATATTTTCTTTTGCTTCATTTTCTTTTGCTTTTGTATTTGCATTTGAATTTTGTCCAAGTTCATGAGAAAGGGTGTTTTGAGGAAGATAGTAGGTCCCATCCTCATAGATCTCAACCTCTCTAACTGAAAATGGCTTTTCAACATCATTGACACGATACTCAATTCCATCTTTTACATGATGCATGAAGGGAGGATGGAATGATCTTATTGATGTATCCAAGGCCTACCAAGAAAAATAGTGAATGAAGTATTCAAATCAATGATGTAAAATGTGGCTTCAATCTTCTAGCCACCAATCTCTAATGGTAACACTATGGAACCTAAATCCCGCTCACCTTGATCATTGAATCCTCTCAACATCATCCTATCTCCTCGAAGAGTAGAGATGTCGATCTTCAAATAGGAAAGGGTCTTTAGACTCATAATGTTTATGCACTTCCATGAGAACCACGGTGAGTTTGAACTGTCCATGTCCAGTGATGTATAGAGGGGATGTGCTCCAAGTCCCAAGAAGGTCTTCATCTGAAGGTGATCCCTTGGGCTTCATAGTGTGCTTCCTTACCTAGCATTGGTGACTAAGCATATTTTAGGATCAAGAATGGCCTTGATTAGTGATTCCCTCATCTCTTTGGATAAGATAAGGGCATCATATATGCTTAGCTTAGATGGAAACTTTATTAGATGAGAAAGGATGTTGTAGTCCACCTTTGGCTGGTCTTCCACAAGCATATCCAAGGGTGGAGCATCCTGTGGAAGGGCTTCTCAATCTTCTACCAATGACTTATTTCCCTCATCTTGAGGTGCTTCCGGAGGTAGAACCTTGCCACAATGGAGGTTGACTTATAATCTCTGGAGGTAAGGTGGTGGTAAGTTCTACTACACTTGAGCTCACTTATAGCTTCTCCTATGGGACTCAATCTTGATTCCAAGTCTATCTCAAGAGGTGAACCCATAGTATTGAGTTAGAAGATCCAACTCTAAATCAGAGAGGAAGATCAAATTATAGTTAATTAGACTTGAGAGTTATTGTTAGAATAGAAGATAACTCATCAAGAGACAGATGTAATTCAAATTAGCTTTATTCTTCAATTTCTTAGAAGTATTTGGAGGTACAAAGTAGAAGTCAAGTAGAGTGAGTGGAGTATGGATTTGATGCTCTTATCCATACAAGAGTTCTACTAGTAGAAAATAGAAGAGCTAAAATGAAATGGAAGAAGTCATGGTGTGGAAGTTCTGAAGGCTGAGTGGACATAGTTGGTGGCTACTAAGGGGCTATCCGGCACATGCTACTATTGAGCTCCCACTTTTCTAGAATTGGCACTAGAAACTTGCAAACCTTCCTTGTTGTTGGAGGTTTGAGCTGACTCAAGCACCTACAAGGAAAGCTTCTTGATCTTTTGAGTTATTTTCTTAGAGGTTTTAGACAAAGAAATGTCCCAACCTTCTTTGGTTTTGGTAGGATCTTGTATCCCAAGGATTACCCTAATGGGCGGAAGGTTGTTCCACAAGGTATTCCTTTGGGATAACTACAACATGACTATGTTCAAGCGGTCCTTGAATATAAAGCAATCCTCCAAAACATGGCCTAGCATATGGTGGTAGGGGAAAAAGTTTGGATAATAAATTTTGCCTAATTCCTTTAGTTTCCTAGGCTCGGGTAGTTGAAAATCAGGTTTCTTTAAGAGATTCTTAAAGATCTTCCTGATTACCTCCCTCTTAAAAGAATAAGGTTTGTTTAACTTATCTAATAGAGTAGGTGGATTGTAGCTACTTGGTGGTGGATATGCATGCCACTGGTGTTGGTGGTATGGCTGAGGTGGTGCCTATGCTGGCCATGGAGGCTGAGGTGGAGGCCGATATGGCTGCCTCATTGGTGGCAAAGGAGGTGGATGCTGATGAGGTCATGGTCGCTCAAACTGATCTTTAGCTGGCTGCTTCCCCTTATCAACCATTGCTACTACTCTAGGTTTCTTCTCATAGACCTTTTGGGATTTCTGCTTGGGCAACTGATCTAAAAAAGGCGACTTATTTGGCCTCTCCTTGTAGACTAGCCACCTTGTTGATTAGCTTCTTAAATATCTTTATGGTGAAGCCCTTAAGCATGAAGGTGACTACGCCATGGATATTCTTCAAGAGAATCTCAATGGCATGCTGTTCAGATAGCTTTGGTTCACACTTCATGCTCAGGTTATGCCATCAAAAAATATATTCAACAAGTGACTCCACTGGAGTGTTGTTGGGCTACAATGAGATCACCTATAGTAACCCTTTGCTGAGCTCCAACAAATCTTTTGATGAAGAGTTGCTCTAACTCAACAAATGTCTTTACTGAACCGTTAGGTAGTTCAACATACCAATCAAAAGTGATACCGCTAGGCTACTGACAAAGAGTCTAAAGAGTAAAGCATTCGCCACCACATTGCAACAAGCTGAGTGAGCTATATATCTCAATTCCCACTACCATTGAAGCTTTTGAAGGAAGGAGGCATGAAACTCTTGGGATATTGGATAACATCAATTCCTAGGTAGGGTCTACCCTTTGGAACCAATGGTCCTCCCAGGGCTTGAGCCAAAACTTCCTTCACCTACTCAAACCATGGATTTTAGATCTTTTTCATGTATGGAGGTACTTTCCACTACCTTCCTATACAGGCTAGTGTTACCTTGCTCAATGGGAGGTAGAGTCTTAACTAGATCTAAGACATGCACTAGCTCAGGCTGACTGACATTGATTATACTAGGATGAACTGGAGGGGATTATTTTTGAAACACTAGTGCTGCTAACAAGTCCTATAACTATTGTGCCATCCTATCAATCTGCTTGTCTTTCTGCCTTAACTATTGTCAGAGGTGATGGGTTGATTCTACGGTGTCTCCTTGATCAACCTCATCACCTTTCATGGCTTGTTATTCCCTAAGAAGAGAACCTCTAGTATCAACCATTCATACTCCAGCTGAATCCCCCATCAAGTCATCTTCATTGGGATCGAAGCTAACTCTCTCTTCATCGAACCATGCATGCCCTAAGATCTCCTTCTTCTACATAAAATAGTGTGCAACTATCTCATCTAAGGATCAATCTAACTAGGTACAAATAGCTTCAGGTGACCGGTGTGATCGTTATCATGCAGAGGCGGACCTACTTGTAGGGTCAATCCGTGGACTATGCTCACTAGAAATGATACTCACTCTTGTTGTAATAGGTAACAATCTAAGATGGTCCTCTACTACCTACAATTGAATCATCGGGATATCCATGATAACCATCACCATCTCGCATCCCATTGTATGGGTGGAGTTGGTGAAGGAGCACCACGATGCTCCGGGGTCTCCACTCCTTTCGCATCACCACTAGGGTAGAAGGTCAAGCAGGAGAGCTCAACCCTACCATAATGGAGAGTGTAGGAGAAGTAGGATCCCTTATCCTTAGTTGTATCACCAACGAGATACTTTTTTCTCTAGATGCGGCCTTCATGGCCTTAGATGGAATGGGAGATGCTGAAACCTACAATGGCGATGGAGAACGTGGGGTAGAGTGGTGGGGTGGAGACACCACTGACTCTCAGTGTACAGGAACTGCCCTCTTGTGGTGGCTGGTCCACATGAGGAGAATACTTTTAGTATGGAGCGGTGTCGTGTGAGCTAAAAAAAATCAACCAAAGCGGCGATTGATGAACCTCACTCTCTAGTAATGTGTGATGTATGGGCCTCACGGGCCTTCTCCTGATGGATCTACCTTCCTAAGCTATGAGGGATAACAGATCGAAGATCAAACTGGTACCAGACTCTAAGCATCCATATGCTCCACCTACTTGGCGTAGAATAAGCGAGGAGGCGTGACCTCTACTCCTAGAAACTGTTGGCTATAAATGCACCAGGGAGGATGAATGGATCCTCTTGGCATCCTCTCTATCTGATCCCGAGAGAGGATGAAACTAGTTTTTCCATAACCAATGGTGAAGTGATCATGAGAGACTCATCCATGGCTGACCTAACTTGCCTCCTCTCACTATCAGTGTGGGTGACCATACAATTCTTGTTCTGAGCTAGACCCATACTCAAATGTCGGGGAAGGCAAGCCACGAAACCAGGAGCCTTACCCTTGAGGGAAAATGGTAGGTGTGAGCCCACTGGGATAACATGGGAACTCTAGATGGGCCTGAGAACCGGTATGCGCTGGGCTATGGTTGAGTCATGTACTAGAGCTTTCCTCTTTAGTGAGGATACATCAAGCGAGGTAAGTCTACCACGATGACCGGCTTTGCTCACCACCTTCTTCTTCTTGTGGTGACGTATTGCTCCTAGCAGTGATCTGGCCCTGAATCCAGAAATGGATCAGTGGTTATGGTCTAGAGAGGGAAGTCGACTGATCTAGAGCTAGATCCATGGTGGGAAATGTAAAGATAAATTTTTGAGCGCCATTGCTTGATTGTAGTGGCTGAAAATTATACTTGCCTTGTGAAAAGAATCTACAATGAACTTGTAATTTTCTATCTCCGTAGATTTTGAAATTTGAATTTTGAAAATTTGAACCCACATCCAACAACTTGGAAGTGTTAAGTGGGGTTCAAATGAATTTGGAAAGATTGATTGAAAGAGGAATTTGAATATGAATCAAACTCAACAAATTTAGGTATGTTGAAATATGGATTCAAAATTTTTGATAGGATGCTTCCATAGGTTCATTTATGTTTTGAATTTTCAATTTTTTGTGATTTTGAGGACCCTTCCCTTTAACAAATTTAGGTATGTTAAAGTAAGGGTCAAATTAATTTTGTTTTGTTTGATTATTTTGGAATTTTACTTTACTTAGCAAATTTAGGTATGCTAAGTGAAGTAAAAGTGATTGTTTCTTTTTTTTTAATTTTGTTTTATTTTGATTTTTGGAAAATTTTGAAATTTGTACTTAACAAATTTAGCTATGCTTAGTAAAGAATCCAAGTGTATTTTATTTAATTTTGAAAATAGGATTCTTAGCAAATTTAGGTATGCTAAGAAAAATCCTAAGTGTTTCATTTGTTTGGAATGTTTTGATTTTTTGAAAAGGGTTGGATCCTTAGCAAATTTGGTATGCTAAAAGGATCCTAAGGTGCTTCATTTTGATTTTGATGTGTTTTGAAAGTAGAGATTCAAATTTAGTAAATTTGGCATGCTAAAGATGAAATCCCACTTAGTTTTGTGAAATGGAAATTTCACTTAGCAAATTTGAGTATGCTAAATGAAATTCCAAATGGTGTGTTTAAAATTTTGATTTCATTTTGGTTTTGAAAATGCAAACTTCTCTTAGCAAATTTGGTATGCTAAGGGAAGAAGTTCAAAAGTTGTTTGAATGTTTTTTGTTTTGACTTTGGAAACTACTTACCAAATTTGAGTATGCTAAGTGAAGTTCCAAAATATGTTTTGAAAAGTTTTGAATTTTGGATTTGGAGACTTCACTTAACAAATTTGGGTATGTTAACTAGTTTCAAATGTGCTTTGAAAATTTTTGAAATATGATTGTTGATTTTGATTTTTTTAAATTTGGAAACTTCACTTAGCAAATTTGATTATGCTAAATGAAATTCCAAATGTATGTTTGAAAATTTTTTAAAATATGATTGTTGATTTTGATTTTGGATTTGGAAACATCACTAGCAAATTTGAGTATGCTAAATGAAATTCTAAATGTGTTTTGAAATTTTTTTTGAATTTTGGGATTTGGAGATTTCACTTAACAAATTTAAGTGAGGTTCCAAAAATGTTTTGAAAATTTTGAAATATGATTGTTGATTTTGATTTTGGATTTGGAAACTTCACTTAGCAAATTTGATTATGCTAAATGAAATTCCAAATACATGTTTTGAAATTTTTTTGAAATATGATTGTTGATTTTGATTTTGAATTTGGAAACTTCACTTAGCAAATTTGATTATGCTAAATGAAATTCCAAATTTATGTTTGAAATTTTTTTGAAATATGATTATTTGATTTTAGATTTGGAAACTTCACTTAGTAAATTTGAGTATGCTAAATGAAATTCAAAATGTGTTTTGAAAAATTTTTGAATTTTGGGATTTGGAGACTTCACTTAAAAAATTTGGGTATGTTAAGTGAGGTTCCAAAATGTGTTTAAAATTTTTTGAAATATGATTGTTGATTTTGATTTTGGATTTGGAAACTTCACTTAGCAAATTTGATTATGCTAAATGAAATTCCAAATATATGTTTGAATTTTTTTGAAATATGATTGTTGTTATGATTTTGGATTTGGAAACTTTACTTAGCAAATTTGATTATGCTAAGTGAAATTCCAAATGTGTGTTTGAAAATTTTTGAAATATGATTGTTGATTTTGATTTTGGATTTGGAAACTTCACTTAGAAAATTTGGGCATGTTAAGGGAGATTCCAAATATGTTTAGAAAATTTTGAAATATGATTGTTGATTTTAATGTTTTAAAAGGGACCACCATTCAACAAATTTAGGTATGTAGAATGGAGATCAAATTTTTTCATTTTTTGTATGAAATTTTTTGTGTGTGATTGTTGCTTTTTTGAAAGGGAGGAATTCCAACATAAGACATATGTGGGATATGTTTAAGTGGGATTTTCTAAATGATATATTATTTTTAGTTGGGAATGAAATCTTCATTTAATAAATTTGAGTATATTAAATGAAGATATTCATGTGTTTTTTTTTTGAAAATTTTAATTTTGTTTACAAATGAACTTTCTATTCAATAAGTGTGAGTGTATTGAATAGGAGGATCCATGTGTGCTTTTTGAAAATTTTAATTTTGTTTATAAATGAACTTTCTATTCAATAAGTGTGAGTGTATTGAATAGGAAGATCCATGTGTGCTTTTGAAAAAAATTTTATTTTGTTTATAAATGAGCTTTCCATTCAGTAAGTGTGAGTGTATTGAATAGAAAAATTCGTATGTGATTTTTGAAAGTTTTATGATTATGATTGTGATTTTTGAAAAAAGATGATTGTTCATTTTATTTTGAAAATGAAATATTCATCAAAGTAAATTGAAAGAAGATGTTCATTTGTGCTTTTGGAAAAAATTTATTAGTTTTTTTTTTGAAAGTCCCTACATGTAACAATTATGACAATTGTTAAATGATGGTATCAAAATTTTGTGGAAAATATTTTATTGTGTGCATTTTTTGAAAAAGTACTTTTGAAAAAGCAAAGTTCTTTATAGATTATTTTATTATTTTAGGATGAACCTTTCCTTATCATGAAAATGATAAGGAGGAAGCCTTAAATATGTTTTATTTTTCTATTTAGATTTTCTTCATTTTACCACTTGGAGAAACCAATAGGGGTTTTAAGAGCAACAAGGAATGCGGTCCTAAAACCTAAAGATGTTGGCTAACTCAACTCAATGAAATGAGCTAAGTGCCAATGAAAAGAAGGATAGTCTTGCATTCATACCAAAGTACAAACCCACTATCAATTCTCAAAGACTACAATCATTTAGCAAAGATAGAGAGAGGAACCATCCCCAGCAGAGTCGCCAGAAAAATTTATGGAGAAAAATTCCTATAGAGGAGTCACCTTCAAATCCATGGGGATAAATGAAAGAGGCAAAACCTATATAAAAATTTGTCTTAGTAAGATGCCATACAGATCCACAGATGTACTTAGTTATGTGATCAGATACATCATCAAGGAAATAGTGTACTATCTCAAAAGACAGAAAACACTTTCCTTTAATGGAACCAATCACCTCCTAAGGACTCTAAGGATGATGGGTCGCATATGTACCAGATTCTTCCCCTACTTTACATGGAAAAGTAAAGAAGTTTATTTTGTTCATTAAGTTTCTTAGGCAAGCCCCATAGTTAATTACATCCTGGGAGAGGATCCCTTAGGAAAACTCTGATTAAGGTAAATGATCGTTGCTTTGAAGATTTCAATAGGGAAGGTCTATCAATCGATTTGTTTATATTTGAAGATCAAATGAGATTGATCAAAAGAGGGAGTTATTGAAGCCAAAATGGGAAATAAGTAGGAGATGCCCACGATGCTAGGAAACTTAGAGAGCATCTCAAACTATACTAAAATTGGGCTTTAAATTTTGCAAATTGGTTTAGTATGTTTGAGTTGCATTTTTCATTAGAATTTTAGGACTTAAGATTCCTTAACACAAGGTTAAGAAAATGCTTAACAGGTGAGGAATTATGCTTATGATCCATAAAGGTGAGAAGCAACCTCAGAACCTAAATCTAAGGAACTTCGGTGACGGCTAAAAGCACAACCTAAATCCATGGTGCAAATGGGTAATTGGTTTGCCTCCACAAGAGAGGACAAACCACTCGATAGCTTGGACTTACAACTGCCTGGGGGTGGCCACCAACTAACTCCTATGATTTTAAATACATGTAGGCAAGTCTTTATGCTTATGTAAGATAGCTAGGCTATTATTTTTTTAGAAAGAGATTAAGTTCTTAAACTCACTCCCTAAAGAGACTAGATCATGTAAAGGGACATGCTTGAAATGACCTAAATCTAATGAAATTTAAATTTCATTTTTGGACAATCATTTTGACTCAAGCTAATAGGATTTTTATGACTAATGCATGAGAAATCAAATTATTGGCCAAAATCAGAAGGAGGAGGTGAATTTCCACCATGGCCTCAAGGTCAAAGTTCTCACGGCAAGGTGGAAGCCCTCAATCAAGAGTGAAATAAGATGCATTTGTGCATGATATTATAAAGAAATGCTCATCCATAAGGGTTGCTAATTCTTTTATCTTGATTTTAAACCTAAGCTTTAGGTGAGGTTATGAGTTATTTTAATTTGAATTGTAAGTTGGGTAAAAGATTTATTTTTCCTAAAGAGCCTAATCCACATCCAGGCCATACATAAAGCAAGGAAGAAACTTGGAAAAGCATGCCACTTAATGCAAAAGCTAAACAAATCATCAATCAATTTATAAAATAATCAAAAAGAATAAATGGCCATTATGGTTCACCACAAACCAAAATATCAAATTATAAAGCTCTACCTTATACAACCCAGTTACAAATGAATATTACATTTAAGCAAGGAATTCATTGTTATGGGGTCTTCAAGCTTTATTCTTCTTTCTTCTTTCTTTTTCTTTTTTCTTTTCTTCTTTTTTCTTTCTTTTTCTGATACCTCCTTTGGATGGTTGGTAGGTGGATGCTCCAAGACTTCACATGTGCATAAGATAGAATCTTTGACCAATGCTCATCTAATCCCCATAACAAATCATTCCAAAATCTAAATATACAAATTTTACATGAAAAGGAAAAGTAAAATCTAACACACCTAAAATAAAGGTTAGTTAAATCACCACAAATCCCAAGCATGTATATTGGACTTATCACCCACACATGGGTGACTAAGTCCACCTATGGATTATGCTTAGGGGTATAAAGCACCCAAGCAAAAGCATTTATATTTTATTTATGATATTAAGCACAATCCCTAGAAAGAATAGTTAGACTAAGAACATCCTACCATTCATTCTATGAGCATACACCCACATATTCAATATAAAACATATATCACAAAACAAAACATAACATCAAACTATGCACCAACCTAACCTAAGGCTAGAAGTGATGACTTAGGCTAATATTTGAAGGCTTGTGTGGTATGCTTAGCTTAAGACTTTGGGTTCAAATTTTCTAAGTGTGAAGAACATGTTCAACTTAGAGGAGGGTTTCATTTAAATTGTTTAAGTGTTTTGGGTTATTTTTATTTTATTTTTTAATTTAGTTTAAGTGAAACCAATAATTAATTACTAAGTTATGAAGAGAGGAAGAGTGAAGAGAATTTCTCTTTCCTTCCCTAACCTTAAGTTATTTTTAAAGTGGGTTCACATTTTAGTTTCATTTAGGTGAATGTTTTGATTGCATCTTTTAATCAATCCTAAGTTTAGATAAACTCTAAACAAACCTATTCAAAAGAAAGGCATTTTAAGATTAAATAAAATGAATCAAAATTTACATAACACACATTACTTCATTTCTTTCCAAACATATATATAACATGCATATGGATGGACCTAAGCATATCTATACATGAAAATGAGTAGTTAACACACTTTATGATGTATGCTATGTAATCTATTTAAGAAGATTTAGAAGTTGAATATTCATGATTTTCTTGAAGTAGAAAATATTTTCCTTATCCAAAATTTCACATACATACATGAAAGTAGAAAAAGCATAAGTGAGTACAGCGCCATTGTTAACCACCAGAGGTGTAAGGTAGAAGACCTACTTAGGGCTACTTAAAGCCTCATAACCTCGACTATTATACCACTTTCCTTAAATACAAACATGTATATAAAAGAAATGAAATGGAAAAGGAATGTGAAAAAGTTATTTAATAGATTTGTTTTGTTTATGCAATTTATGTATAAAAGTGTAGGTAACCCTTCTTAGATGGTAGCATAGGGATGAATAAAATATGATATTAGGTGAGCACTATGTCTTTTTCAAATGAACCTTATATCTCACCAAAATTCCTATTCAAAACTATACCAACATAGGAAAGAAAGGAAACTTATAATAAGCATACCTTTATATTATTTCACATGCAAGCTTTTAATTAAGATATGAATAGCACACTTTTCAGATTTGATATTTGATTTATGTATTTTGAAAATAATTTGGATTTAGTGATAATAGCCACTCATATTTTACTTTAGCCAACACATGCACATTTGACATAAAGTAAACAATTTCATTTTAAAATTTGAAATATGAAATTATGAATGCATGAAACCACATGGCATATCAACTTAACATGTTGGGTTAAAAGATCCAAAGCAATGAAAGCATGTAAACAAACTCACTTTACTTAAATCTAAAGACATTCTTATAGAATAAGAAAATTTAGAATAAATCAAAGTGAATTTGAAAATGATTTTTTGTTTAGTTTGAAGTTTGATTTAATTTTGAAAGGTGAGATGAGTTTATTCCTTAACCCATTCCCACATGTGTTTTGTATTTTTGTTTAATTTTTAGATTATTAAATCCATTTTAAGCATTGATTAGGTTAAGGTATGAATTAAGTAGCTTAATTAACCCTTACCTACACCACCTTAGAAGATTAACTAAATAATTATGAGCCAATGAGATGACATAAACACCCACAAGAATTTAAATTTGCAATGCACCTAATAATGAAAAGGCCTAATGCAATTTGGCTCACAATTAAAAGTTAATTAAAGCTAAGGGGTTTAGCTTAAGTAATTTCAAATACCATTTCACACTTATGAATGGGTTTTGATTTCATAAAACTTAGGTTATTAAACACCTAAGCATCTACCCAAGATAGATTAATTAAGTTGAAACTTTTTTAGAATTTTTTAAAATTGATTAAGGGATAATTAATGAATTAAACCTTAAGAGGATTAAGGAGAAGAGGGGTTTAGGAATAGCTTGGGAAAATGCCCCAAAATTATTCCATAAATATCCTACTTATTGGATCCCAACCTAAATAATAAATACATTTTAGGGAAATTTATAATTTTGATTTGAGTCATCCCTAAATCTAGAAATTTGAGATTAATTGATGACTGGTTAAAGGATAATTAGCAAATTAAGATTTCTAAAGAAACCCAATTTGAGAAAAGAATAAAATCCATTGAAACCATTTTTAAATATTCTAGATGAAATTATCTTTCCATAGCATTTTTCCTTTTATTTTTTTTATTTTTCTAGAGGGAATTATGAATTTTAGAAGTTCTCTAAATTAATTGGGAATTAATTAATACCCTTAAGTAATCCCTGCTTAATCCTTAGCTCATGGTATGCCGCGTGCCTATGGTGGTCAGTGCGCTTTACATGCATCTCGCCATGAGGGGGTGACTTAAACATCACATCCCAAATGGCGGTGGTGATGCACCCGCTTATATTCTCGATTGATCAAGATGGATAGAGATTCCCCACAATTTTAGAAGGGTAATTGATTTATAAAATGTGTTAAATAATCTCAACCGTCCATCTAAAATGCACAGATGGATGGCTGAAATGAGCCAATATTTTCACCTTGATCATTAGAGATCATCCATGATCAAGGGAAGATCAAGCTCATCTAGCATGGAATCACACAAAATTTAACACCATCTAGAGACATAGGCAAATCCAATGGCCAAAATTGATGAGGTGAAAATTTCTTTCATAAAGCTCCACACCACATTGAGTTTAGTGAAAAAAATTCCATACCTCATGAGGTGATCACTGCTCGAGATTGATGAGGTAGCTTCATCGGTGGAGCGAAGCCACTGAAATTCTAGGCCTTGGGATTGAGTGGATCAATGGGTAAACCAACACCACTTCACTTGAGCTTTAGCTTTGATCCAATTGAGCTCTTCCTTGCTATGGGGACTTCAATCAGAGCTTCAAAAAGTTTTACTTGACCCTCTAATGGAGTGTGCAAGGAATTGGAAGATCAAGTATGGGAAGTTGGCTAATGGTGAGCTCCCTTATTTTGTACATGAAATGGGGATTTCAAATCCTTCATAAAAAGCTTGGGAATGCTCTATGATGGTTGCTCTAGGTTCCTAGTCTTCAATCGATAGAGAGTGAATTGAAATTTCATTGAATTAGGGGGAGTATATCTCCCCTTATAGAAATCGATGACCAAACCATTCTTTACCATTTTTATCCAATTGTAGAGATTAAGAGGGTTGTTTAGGCTATTAACTCTTTACACATGGTTGATTTGAGGCCTTGAGTGGATTGCCAACCTCCCATGTGCATCAAATTGAGCTTAGGAGGGAATTTGAAAACTCAATTTCAAGCTAGGTGGTCGGGTTTGGTCTAGGGGCCAAATGGGCTAACCCAAACCCATTGGGTTGGGTGCACCACTCATCACTAAGTCCCCTTGAGCTTTTAGGATAGCTTTAAGTGATTGTGAAGAGGCTATGACCAAAACAACCATGGGCTACGCTAAAATTTGTTCTATGCGCTAGGTCATTTTGATATTTTTGCACTTTAGACATGTTAAGTATGTGGAGAAACTAGGTTTGGCCAAGTTTCATTAGATTTGGAATCCATTTGATAGGGTTTGGCTCATGTTGACCCATTTAGGTCAAAATGGGTCAACTTGGGTCAAGTTGACCAATTGGTCAAATTGGGTCAACCCACAGGTTGGGTCAAGTTCATATGACCATTTGAAATAATTTGGTGACTTTGGTTTGGTTCAATTTGGTATAGATTTGGATTTGGCTCATATGACTTCACTTAGGTCAAATGGGTCAAGTTGACCTATTTGACCCATTTGACCTATTTGAGGTAGGTCATGGGTAGGTTTGGGTTTGGTCAGTCATATAGAGTGGATTGGTATCTTTGTTTCCAATTAATTTGGGTTAGGTTCAATTTTGGCTCAACATGACCCCTTTAGGTCATGTTGGGTCTAAGGTTAATTGGGCTAGGCTAGGTCTAGTTGGCCAGTTGAGGCATTGGTCAAGTCCAACAAGTGATTTGGAATGAACTTGACCCATTGGTTTGGATCAATTTGGTTTAGATCAAGTTTTGACATATTTTGACTCTTTAGGTCAAAATGGGTCAACTTGGGTCAAATGGCCAATTGGGCTAGGTTAGGCTTAAATGTTGGCTTGGTCAAGTTCAAACATAGGTCATGAGTGAACTTAGATCAATGGTTTCAATCAATTATGGTGGAATTTGGCTATGTAAGGTTTCATTTTAGGTTAAGTGTTGACTTGGTCAACCCTTAGGTTTGACTTGGTTTGATCTATTTGATTTATTGATCATCCCATGATGATTGTTGATCATGATGAGAGGCATATATGAGTTTAGTTCAATCCAATTTGGTTAGGATCAAAAGTTGGCTCATAAAAGTACTTTAGGTCACTTTGGGTCAAGTGAGCCTAAGTGGTCAAATGGTCAAAGCTTGATTTGAAGTTGGTTGATTTTGTTTATGGACTTATGATTGAAATATAAATCCATTTACTAGTGGTTTGAAGTCAAATGAATTTTGATCCATTTGAAATTTCATATTCAAAGGAAGAATATAAAAGGGTCTTGGGTTTGATTTTTTGAATAGGTTTTGATTGAATGATTGAAGTTTGGATTTATATATATGCTCATGATTGTAGGATTGATTGAACCATGAGAGAAAATCAAGAGTTTGGCTTGATGTCAAGGTGATTTGGCTAAGTTCAAGATTTTGACTTGAAAGGCTTAGATTTGATTTTGAATGGATTTGAGTTTGATTTTTGGAATAGGTTTTGATTGTTTGAATTTATATTTCATTTATATATGTGAATATAAATGAGAATATATAGATCATGAAAAAATCAAGAATTTGAAGTGGTTTAACCATGATTTAGGTTAAATCCATTAAAGGAATTTAAAGGATTTAAGAATTTTTTTTTAAAATTTAATTTTTTGAATTGGGTTTGATTGATTTATATTTATACTTCATTATATGAGAATATAAATGAGATAAAATAAGTTTTGAGAAAATCCATGAGTTTGAAATGGTTTGATCAAACTTTAGGTTAAATCCATTAATGGAAAAATAAGGGATTTAAGGGAATTTCAAGGATTTTAAATTTGGACTTTAATCTTTGAGTTGGATTTAATTGATTTATATTTATATTCATTAATATATGAGAATATAAATAAGTTTTGAGAAAATTCCATGACTTTGAATAGGTTTGATCAAGGTTTAGGATTTTGGCTAAGTCCTTTAATGGAAAAATAAAGGGACTTAAGAAAATTTTCATGAATTGATTTCAATTTTGAGTTTAGTTGATTTGAATTTATATTTCATTTATATATGTGAATATAAATGATAATATAAATGATTCTAGAAAATCTCAAAAGCGTTTGAATAGGTTTAGATCATAGTTTTGGCTAAGTCCTTAAGAGGACTTAGGAATTTAGAACTTAGGAATTCTTGATGGATTTTGATCATGGGTTTCAATTATAGATTTCAATCATGGAATTGAATCATATAATTGATTTGATTTTGAATAAAATAAAATCAAATTGATTTGGAGTTTGACTTGAAAGAAGGAAAGTGAGGGTATTTAAGCTAAAGGGTAGGAAAATTTTCTAACACCCTATGGCTAACTCTTCTAAGTCTTCTAGGGCTAGGTTGGAGTTCACCTAATCATTAGATGTATCTTAAGACTAAGGAACTCTTAAAGTCTAAGAGAAATCATAAGCCTAAGGGGTGGGGTTGAGCTTATTTTAAAAATGAGGTCAACATGTTTATGGTTAATTTTAGAAGTTTCTTTGATTAACTTATGATAACTTGCTTTCTTAAGAAAAAAAGAGGCTTGATAAATTTGAGCATTTTTTCATTGCATTAAAAAACAATGTATGCATAATAATATAAGTGTGTTAAACTTAGTGATTTTGGAAGCTAAAAAGAACTTTGTTAAAAAGACCTAAACTGTCTGAGGAGAGCTTGGGATTTAAGTTATCTTGTACCCCTCCTGAATATTCTCTTAGCATAAAATTTCACTTTGGTTGCACGATTATATTATACTTGTTTATTTTATTTCATTTTTTCTTTGATCCCTTTTCAAATATCTTTTTTTTATATAAAAAAAAATCTCATGTCACCAAAATCTATCTTTTAGGATCAAGTGGAAAATTTAACTAGATTAGTTGATTCCCTAGATCTTAGGATCCATGATAATGAATTAAAAACTAAACAAATATTAGAAAAAAGTAAGAATCAAATGCAAAAACTTAAATAACAAATGAAAACTCTTATAGCTCATCTACAAAATAGTATAATACCAACTCCTCCTCCAATACCTACTCAAATTGTGCCTATAGAGATAAATGAAGAAGATTCATATCCAAACCATAGAGAAAACCAACCACTTAGAAGACCACCAATTGCTAGAAAAGGTGGAAGAAGAGAAAATTATTTTAAGACTATAGAAGACTCTAATGATCCATCTCGAAGAGTTAAAGTAGAAGCCCAAACTTATGATGGTATACATAACCCAAATAAATTTCTTGATTGGTTTGTTCAAATGGATGACTTCTTTGATTGGTATAAAATGGATGATTATCAAAGGGTTACTTTTGCTAAAATAAAATTGATAGGACATGCTAAAATTTATTAGAAAAATACTTTAGGCAAAGAATAAAGATTAGGAAGGATAAACCTCACTTGGATAGAAATGAAATAAATGTTAAGATCAAAATATTGTCCTAGGCATCATGATAAGAAGCTACATAGTCAATTATTATCTTTGAACAAAGTAATCATCTTGTAATTTAATACTTGAATACTTTTGAAGATCTAGTTTTTAGAACTGATTGTACTAATGAGCAATTAACAAATAAATTTATTATTGGGCTAGACTGAAATTAGAAATGAAGTTCAAATATTTCACCCACAATCTTTAGAGAATTTCATTATGCCTTATTAGTTGAACAACAAAAGAAATCTGCTTCTATCTCTAAAACTAAATCAGTATTCCATTTCATCTCATAGATCTATTGTTAGACCCACCCATCCAAATGGCCCGACCCCTTTGCTTAAAACTTCAATTGAAGGTAACTCTAAGAGTACTAGGGAAGTAATATGTTTTAAATGTCATAAAAAGGGTCACATACAAAATCAATGTAAAGATCAAATTCTATTTTTAGAAGAAGTTAAAAATCTAATAGATGATAATCTAGAAGAAGTTTATTATGACACCCCATTATTTAACAAAGAATTGGAATTAATTGATGACCCTCATGTTAATGTGATGAGATATCTTACTGTAATTAAAAATGAGGCAAAATATTAGAGGAGAAAGAACATTTTTAGCATGTATGTTTTATGAAATGAAAAGAGATGTTAGTTAGATAGAGGAAGTGCTATGAATGTCATTTCAACACACACCTTAACTCGAGCCAACCTAAAATATGAATCTCATCTAGAACCATTTCATGTTAGTTGGGTAAATCATACATCTCTTCCCATCACCAATCAATGTTTAGTTCCAATTAAAATAAGAAATTATAAGGAACAAATTTTGGTGTGATGTTCTCCCTATGGTCATTGCTCATATTCTCTTAGGATGACCTTTGTGATATGAATGTTATTCATTATGGTAGGGAAAATACTTATATTTTTTTAAACATAATAATAAGACTATTAAACTCCTACCAATAGAAAGAGAAAAAAACACCCACCATAGCACCACACAAAATAACCGACTTACAACCTAAGCCTCTTTTGAGAAAATACCAAACTTCAATTAATTATCATATAAATCCTACTTTAGGGTTAATACTATCATTTTTTGCTTTAAAACATCTATTCTTCCCTCTTTAACCCTAAATAGAAATAATAGGTTTTAGAGCTTTATTAAAAGAATTTTCTAATCCATTTCTTCTTCACATATTACATGTAATAAGTCAAACTAGACTCTAATGAGACTCACATACCATGTGGTCTCTTCCCTTCTTTTGATTTTAAAGATATTGCACCTAATGAGCTTCTTACATCCTATAAAGAGACATTCAACATGCTATTAAGTTCTTACCCAATACTCAACTTCCTAATCTTCCACATTATAGGATGAACCCTACTGAGCATGTTGAGATTAAAAGACAAGTTGAGGAATTATTAAAAAAAGGTTTTATTCAAGAGAGTCTTAGCCCTCCCTTTATTAACTCTAAAGAAAGATGGAACATGAAAATGTGTGTTGATAGTAGAGCAATAAATAAAATTACTATCAAGTATATGTTTCCTATTACCTGATTAGATAATATGTTAGATTTAATCTCAGGAGCAAAAATTTTTTCAAAGATTGATCTAAAAAGTGGATATCATCAAATTCAGATTAGATAAGGGGATGAGTGAAGATGGCTTTTAAGACCACTGATGAACTTTATGAATGGCTTATCATGCCCTTTGGACTATCAAATGCTCTTATCACATTTATGAGATTAATGAATATTATTCTTAAGCCATATACTTTGGTGAAAATGAGAATCTACAACACCTATAAAAAGTCTTTAACATACTTAGACAAGAGAAATTATACATTAATTTAAAAGAGTGTTTCTTTTTGTAAGCTGAGGTAATCTTTTTAGGCTTTATTATATCCACTGCTAGACTTAAACCTAATCCTTCTAAAGTAAAAGCAATCTTAAATTGGCCATCACATAAAATTTTTACTGAAGTTAGAAGCTTCCATGGATTAGCCACTTTTTATCCAAGATTTATCAAGACTTTTAATACCATTATTGTTGTGATAACTGATAAACTAAAATTAGATAAGTTTTGTTGAATTCCTAATGCATAAAAGGCCTTAGAGAAAATTAAAGTTCTTATGACTTCTGCACCAATCCTTAGGCTTCTTGATTTTTCTAAAGCCTTTGAAGTAACATGTTAGAGAATTGAGATAGGTGGAATTTTAGGTCAAGAGAATCATCTCACATTCTTTAATAAAAGTTAAATGAAGCAAAAAAATAATATTCCACTTTGATAGGGAGTTTTATGTTATTATTTAATCCTTAAGGCATTAGACACTATCTCTTACATAGAGAATTTATACTTAATCGGATCACCATGCCTTAAAATTTTTAACACTCCACAAAAATTAAGTCATAGGCATGCAAAATGGGTTGAATTTTAATAAGACTACTCTTTTATTTTAAAGCATAAGCCTGGAATTGAGAATAACCCTATTGATGCTTTATCTAGGGTAAACCTAATGATTTCCTCTTTACAATTGAGAATCCTAGGATTTGATAGAATTAAAGATGATTATATTGTGTGCCCTGACTTTCACCTAATTTATCTTGAACATCTATAAAACCAATACCTTTACAAGGAACATTCTTGATAAAAATGGATATTTATATAAAAGAAAATTACTATCCTCGATCTTATCTTAGAGAATTTCTTATCCTACATCCGGAGCGGTCATTTTGGAAAGGATAATGCCATATGTTTATTAGAAAATAAATTTTATTGGCCTTCATTAAAATGAGATGTTCAAAAATTAATTGCTCAATGCTTAATTTGTAAACAGTCTAAAACTATCAAATAAAGGTCGGATACATTTACTGTTCTTATAGGCCTTGGAAGACCTATCAATGGATTTTATTCTAGGATTACCTAGGACTCAAGGACATGATAACATTTTGTTGTGCATAGTTTCAAAATGGCTCATTTTTACCTTGTTCAAAAAGAAATGATGCTTCTTATATAGCCAAATTATTTTTTAAGGAAATAGTGTGACTCCATGGTCTCCCTTAAACCATTATTTTCGATAGAGATGTTAAGTTTGTCTCATATTTTTGAAAAATATTATGTAAATTATTAGGTACCAAATTAAAATTTTCTTCTATTTTTCACCCATAAACTGATGCACAAACTGAAGTAGTTAATCATACCTTAGGAAATTTTCTTACATGCTTAGTAGGTGAAAGTTTAGGAAATTGGGATTTACTTTTGGCAACCTTAGAATTTTTCTATAATATTACTATTTCTAGAATTACAAAATAATCACCATTTGAGAGTCTATGGTCAAAACCCACGATGACCAATAGATGTAGCAAACCTACCATCTCATATATTTTTTGATGTAGCATTCTCATTTGCTAAAGATTTTCAAAGCCTCCATGAAGATATAAGAAAGCAAATTATTATAAGTAATGAAAACTATGCTTTTAAGGAAAATTATGATCGTTCAATGAAATAATTTAAGGTAGATGATTATGTATTGATTCGCATTCATCCTGAGCGTTATCAAACCACTAAATATAAGAAATTACATGCATGAGCTTGTGGTCCATTTAAAATTCTTAAGAAAATTGGAACTAATGTTTATCACCTTGATTTTCCTGTTGATATGCTCATTCATCTAGTTATTAATATTGAAGATATTCTACCATAAGAGAATTATAAAACTTACACTTGTTCTAACTCTTAGCGAAATAATAACTGCACTTGACCCCTTTCTTTAAAATTTACTATATTATCATTGAGGAAGCACCCATTAATCCAGCTTAAACATCATTTTCTAGTTAGAAGATTAAGCCACCAGATGAAAACACATGGTTGACCCGTACTGATTTAGAGACTTTAGCCCCACAATTAGTAAAAGAATTCTTAGATTTCAACTCTATAGAGTAGAGTTCAATTGAGCCCAGGGGAGTTGATGTAGAACATCATGAAGATCCAAAAAATTAGAGCTCAAGGTCCATTTACAAGATCTCAAGCTAAATCCCAGGAAAATTCAAGAAAAATAAGACTTAGCCCATTAGCCTGTTAATGCCCATTTTATGATTTCATATTTTTTTATTTATGTCATTTTTAATTTTCTTCTATAGAAACTCTGTGTTTGAAATTGTGCATTTCAAAATTAAAAGCATGACTTGTGAGGTGGTTGAATCCATATAAAATAATAGCATGTGAAGTGGGTGGATGGCATAAAATAATAAGGCAATTTGATGCTTCTCATTAATGTGGACACCCACCTTTCCCTCCATATTTTGAATTCTTTTCTTTTGAAAGATGCATGTAATGGCTATAAATAGCTACCCCTTACTAGAATGAAGGAGATCTTTTGGCAATTATAAATTATTTGAGTTATTTTTTTGGTTTGAGAGCTTGGAGGCCAAACCTTGGCAATCCTTAATAGGAGGGCTAGTTATCCAACATATCTTCTTTCCTCACCTCCAATACCCAAGTTCTCTCAATCTCACCAAGAGATAGAATGCCCACCTCCATCACTAAATGCATAAATCCTAAACCCTAAACCCTAAATCCTAAACCTTAAACCTTAAACCCTAACCCTAACCCTAAATCTAAACCTAAAGTAACAAAATAAATAAGAAATAAATCTAAACCCTAAGTATGGGTAGAACCTTGAGTAACATCACATCAACTGCTAAGATCGGCATTTGAGGTGAAGGCAGGCGTATTATGGTGGTGGGGATCTAGAGGGTGGATATGGAAGGTGGTCGAGCCATGGTATTGAGGCGAGGAGTGACGGGGGGGTTGTGGGGTGAAGGGAGAGATCGAGGATATGATGGTGGATCCAACAACTTCGAGAAGGGGTGGTTCTGGGGGAATTGGAGAAATAAAGAAAGCAATCTATCATGGAACTATGCTTTACAGAGATAGTCTTAGTTATCTATGGTTATTGATTTCTATGTTTCATTCTTAATCTATAACAGCTTATGTCTTAAAAACTATTTGTTACTTGGTTGATGTTGTGTTAAATTAATTTATTCTCAATTAAAAAAAAAACAAACTTAAACTTAAACAAACCTAAACTAAAACTAAACTCAAACCTAAACCCTGTATCCTAAACCTAACACTCTTCAACCTAAACCTAAACCCTAAACCCCAACCTAAACCCTAAACCTAAAGCATAAACCCTAAAACCTAAACTAAACCCTTAAACTAAATAAACAACTTACCAGTTTATTAAAATAAACCTAAACCTAATCCTAAACTAAGAATCAACCATAAACCCTAAACTTAAAACCTAAACCTAAACTAAACTCAAACCTAAACTAAATCATAAATCATAAACCTAAACTAAACCATAATCCAAACTTTAACCTAAAAGAATAAACCTAAACCCTAAACCATAAACCCTTCACCTAAACCCTAAACCCTAAACCTTGACCCTAAACCCTAAACCTCAAACCATAAACCTAAACCTAAAGTAACTAAATAAATTAAAAAAAAAAACCTAGACCTTAAAACCTAATAAACTTAAACCTAAACCTAAATTCCAAGTAAGCGCGAGTCATCAGCTCACGTTGACTATGTCCCAACTCTTTGTACACACTGCCAAACCCACATGAGCCTCGACTCATGCTCAAGGATTCATTTTCCCTCTCATCTGGCTATTTGGTGTGATTTTTACTAGATTCTAATTGATCATATGCTATCGTGTTTTACTTAGAGTGATGCCATGGTTTGGTGTCTTCCCTGATGATTTTGTGGGTGAAACTGATGGATCCAATGGATCCTACTAGGGAATCAACAACCTTGACTTTGGCTACATCAAAATCATTCAAAAATGCCTTCATTGGTAAGGATAGCTATTCAGGTGAGTTCCTGGAACTTGTTTTGACTTTTTTTCGAGGCAAGCTTGCAGTTATGTGCTCTAATTTGACTGTGGAAAGTTTACTAAGTCATTTGAATTCACTTTGGTTGGAAAGTTTACTCTTTGTAGGGATCTAAAAATTATGGTTATATGTAGAAAGTTGAGTTTGAAAATTTCCTTGTCATTTATTCCCATTGTAAAATCCATGGGCATGGTAATTCAATGTTTCATTCTACATCCTCACCTAAAAAGAAAATTTCAAGGAAACTATTGTTTCTAACCCTAGTCGACCACCATTAAATATCAAAAGTTAATTCATCAAAAAGGATTCATTGAATGTTCCTAATAAGAATACCTCCTATTTCTTCTATGCAATTGAAGGTTTCTAATATGGAAAATAATAATTTCTCTAAACTTTTAGATGATGATTATTTTTCCTCTGAGGTGATCCCTGCATCCTTACCAATTTTGATTGATGAAAATGAAGCTTTAATTGAAAATATTAATGAGGATATCAATGCTATGCATCATTCAAATTCAATGGAGAATATGGCTTTGGTTTCTCAAGATATCAGTTTGAAAAACCTTACTTTACTTTAGTTTAGGATGATTCAAATTCTCAAGAAAATTAGTTTTTGTCTAATAATTTGGGTATTGAAGAAGAAGGGCTGGATGTTCACACATGCCTTCTCAATAAATCTATTTTGGTTCCCTCGCTTGCTATACTTGATGATCATTTGCCTTTAATAAATTCTAATGGCTTGGAAGAAGGAGAACTCACTTATATATAGGAGACTTGCCCTAAATCTATTACTAATGTTGCTAAATCCTTCTCGAATGATGATTCTATGGGAAAAGGAAATGGTTTCCAAACTTATCATGCTAAAAAGAAAAAAAATGTTAAAAACTTCTCTCTTAAATTGTCCAAAAACACTAGATATGTTCTTTGCTGAGCTCCAGCAAATCTCTTAATCAAGAGTTGCTATAACTAGGCAAATGTCTTTGCTGAACCGTTGGATAGTTCAGCATACTAATCGAAAGTAATTCCCACTAGGCTACTAATGAAAAGGTGAAAGAGTAAAGCATCATTGCCACCTACGTTGCAACAACTGGTCCTGAAGTGTTCTATATGCTACCTTGGGTTTCCACTACCATCAAAGCTTTTAAAGGAAGGTAGCATGAAACTCTTGGCATATTGGATAGCATCAAATTCATCTAGGTAGGGTCTACCCTTTGGAATCAATGATCCTCCTCAGGCTTGAGCCAAAGCTTCCTTCACCTGTTGCTCAACCATGGATTTTATATCTTTTTCTTATATGGAGGTACTTTCCACTACATTCCTATACAGGTTAGTGCTACCTTGTTCAACAGGAGGTAGAGTCTTGGATGGGTCCAAGACATGCACTAACTTAGACTGACTAATGTCGACTATAGTAGGATGAACTAAAGGGCTTAGCACATTACTTGCTAACAAGTCCTATAACTGACATGCCATTTTATCAATCTACTCATCCTTCTGCCTCAACTGATGTCAGAGGTACTGCGCTAATTTTGTGGTATCTTCTTGATCAACCTCATCACCTTCCATTGCTTATTATTCCCTAAGAAGAGATCCTCTAGTGTCAACCATGCAGACTCCAACTGAGTCTCCCATTAAGTCATCTTCATTGGGATCAAAGGACTTTCTCTTCATCAATACAATCATGCCCCAAGATCTCCTTCTTCTCCATGAAAGAATGTGCAACTATCTCATAAAGTGATCCATCTAAGTGCAGATAGTCTAGTCATGGTGTGATCACTATCGCGTATGAGAGGCACCTATCACTGAGAGTCAATCTTGTGTGGACTATACTCATTGGATGAATGACACTCCTGAATGCTATTGGCTATGAGAGGGGTAGCAATCTTAGGATGTTCCACTACCATTGGTGTAGCTGGACTATCATCTAGAATATCTATAATAACTATCACCATCTCCACATCCTGCTGTATGGGTGGTGTTTATGAGGGATGACCATGATGATTCAGGACCACTACTCCTTCTGCACCATCATTGGATCAGTGAGAGCTCGACTACATCAATGGGTGGTGTAGATAGGATCCTCATACCAAATCATCAACGGTGTGATTTTCCTGGATAAGGCTTTCATGGCCTTAGATGGAATAGGAGATATAACTGACCGCAAAGGTGGACAAGGGTGAGCGGTGGGGTGGAGACACCACCGACTCTATGCACAAGAACCGCCTCTATGGTGGCTAGTCCCGGAGAAGGATACTACTAGTATGGTAAGCACTCGTGTCGATGGAAAATCAATCAATAGATGTCGAATGTAACACGCTCTCCTTGCAGGTAATATGTGTCGTATGGGCCTCACGGGCCCTCTCCTAGCAAATCTACTTTCCCACACTACATGGGAAAATATATTGGAGATCAAACTGTGTCCCAGACTCTGAACGTCAATATGCTATGCCTACTTGGGGTAAGACAAATCGGCATACAACCTCCACGGAACCTGGCGCTAAAATGCACCATTGGAGGAGGTGATGAACGGATCCTCGACATCTTCTATCTCAGATAGAGGATGGAGTTTTGTAACAAGTGATAATGGGAACTCTCCAAGATTGAACGCACGCCTCTAGCTCGATCCTAGTTACCACTTGATCATGCAGTTCTTATTCCTACACTATGTATGGGTAGTATGGGAGAGTGCAAGCTAGAACCATACTCAAATGTAGGGGAGGCAAGCTCTAAGACTAGGAGAGCCTTACCCTTGGAGGGTGCATATGAGATGGTGCTAGCCCTCACCGGGGCATCATGAGAAACCCTAGGGTGAACTGCAATCGAGTGGGCATTACTATGATGGAGTCTGTGGTACTCTCACGCTTTCCTCTTGGAGGAGACATCAAAGTCGAGGGCAAAGTCTCGATGATGCTTCACCATCACCTTGGTCCTACTAACTGTAGTGAGGGGAGTACCCTCACAAGATCCTAGCTCCCTCAAATCCCCGACCAAAGTGAATTAGATGAGTATGGTCCAGATGGGAGAAGTTAGCTTGATCTAATGCTAGATCCATACCATGGGGGAAGGTAAAAACATACTTCTAAGAACTAGCCATTTCAAATAAGATATAAACCGAACTACTGTCTGTATAAAGATGCAATGAGAGATGAATTTATGATTTATATTTCTATAGATTTTTTAATTTTTTGAAATTTGAACCCACATCCAACAACATTGAAGTCTTGGGGGTTCAAATGGATTTGAGAAGATTGATTGAAAGAAGAATTTGAATATAAATCCAAACTTCAACAAATTTAGGTATGTTGAAATATGGATTCAAAATTTTTGATAAGGATGCTTCCATAGGTTCATGTTTTGTTTGAATTTGAATTTTTGATTTGAGGACCCTTTCCTTTAACAAATTTGGGTATGTTAAAGGGTCAAATTGATTTTGTTTTTGTTTGATTGTTTTGGACTTTCACATACTTAGCAAATTTAGGTATGCTAAGAAGTATTTGATAATGTGATTGAATTTTGTTTTGATTTTGGAAAATTTGGAATTCACTTAGCAAATTTTGTATGCTAAGTGAAGAATCCAAGTGTGTCTTGTTTGATTTTTTAGGATTCTTAGAAAATTTAGGTATGCTAAGAAAATCCTAAGTGTTTCATTTTTATTTTGATGTTTTGATTTTGAAAAGGTAGGATACTTAGAAAATTTGTTATGCTAAGGGAATCCTAAGTGTTTCATTTGTTTTGATGTGTTTGAAAGTAGAGATTTAACTTCAGCAAATTTAGGATGTTAAAGATTAAGTCTCACTTAGTTTTGTGAAATGAAAATTTCACTTAGCAAATTTGAGTATGCTGAATGAAATTCCAAATGGTTTGTTCAAAATTTTTGATTTATTTTGGTTTTGAAAATGAAAACTTCTCCTTAGAAAATTTGGTATGCTAAGGAAAGAAGTTCCAAAGGTGTTTGAGAATTTTGGTTTTAACTTTGGAGACTTCACTTAGCAAATTTGAGTATGCTAAATGAGGTTCCAAAAGGTGTTTGAAAGTTTTTGATTTTGACTTTGGAGACTTAACTTAACAAATTTGGGAATGTTAAATGATGTTCTAAATGTGTTTGAAAATTTTAAGATATGATTGTTGATTTTGATTTTAGATTTGGAAACTTCACTTAGCAAATTTGAGTATTCTAAATGAAGTTCAAAAAAATGTGTTTTAAAAAAATTTTGAAATATGATTGTTTTTTTTTTTGTGATTTTGGATTTGGAAACTCAGTTAAAATTTGAGTATTAATGAAGTTCCAAAATGTGTTTTGAAAATTTTGAAATATGATTATTTAAGTTTTAATTTTGAAAAGGGTACTTCCATTCAACAAATTTAGGTATGTAGAATGGAGATCAATCTTTTTTTTGAAATATGAAAATTTTGTTTTGTGTGTGATTATTGCTTTTTTAATTTTTTGAAAGAGAGCAATTCCAACTTAATCATTTGTCGGATATGTTTAAGTGGGATTTCCCAAATGATATTTATTTTTTAGTTGGGAATGAAATCTTCATTTAATAAATTTGAGTGTATTAAATGAAGATATTTATATGTTCTTTTGAAAAGTTTAATTTATTTACAAATGAAACTTCCATTCAATAGGTGTGAGTGTATTGAATAGAAAATTCATGTGTGCTATTTGAAAATTTTAATTTTGTTTGGAAATGAACCTTCCATTCAATAAGTGTGAGTGTATTGAATAGGAAGATTCATGTGTTCTTTTTGAAAAGTTTAATTTTGTTTGGAAATAAACCTTCCATTTAATCAATGTGAGTGTATTGAATAGGAAGATTCATGTGTGCTTTTGAACACTTTATGATTTTGATTTTGATTTTTAGAAAGATGATTGTTCCTTTTATTTTAAAAATGAAATCTTCATTAAAGTAAACTGAAAGAAGATGTTCATTTGTGCTGTTTTGAAAATGTTGTTAGTTTTATTCTTGAAAATCCCTACTTGTAATAATTATGGGAATTGTTAAATGAGGGAGACAAAATTTTGTGGAAAATATTTTATTAAGTGCATTTTTAAAAAATGTGCTTTGAAAAGGAAAGTTCTTATGGAAGATTTATTTTATCTTTATTATTTTAGGATGAACTTTTCCTTACCATCAAAATGATAAGGAGGAAGTCTTTATAATGTTTTCTATTTTATTTATATCTTTTCATTTTTACCAATTGGAGAACCCAACGGGGTTTTTAAGACCAACAAGGAAGGTGGTCCTAAAACCTAAAGATGTTGGCTAACTCAACTCAGGAATAAAATGAGCTAAGTGCCAAAGGAAAGAGAGATAGTCTTGGATTCCTACCAAAGTACAAGCTCACTATCGAAACTCAAAGACAATGATCATTTACCAAAGATGGAGAGAGGAACCTTCCCATGGAGTCGCTAGAAAATCGGAGAAAATTTCTATGGGGTCTCCTTTCAAATCGGGAGAAATGAAAGAGAAGACTATAGAAAGTCATCTTTTTAGGACACCATACAGATCCACAGATGTTCTTATTTAGGTGATTGAATACGTCATCAAGGAAATAGTATACTATCTTGAGAGATAGAAGTCACTACCCTTTAATGGACATAATAACCTTAATAAAGACTCCTAAGGATGATGGGTCATATGAGATTCTTCCCCTACTTTATATGGAAAAGTAAAGTAGGGTTTATTTTAAACCAGGTTCATTAAGTTTCCTACAGGGGCAAGCCCCCATAGTTAATTACATCCTAAAGAATGGGGATTCTTTAGGAAAACTTTCAATTAAGGTAAATGGTCATTGTCTTTGAAGATTTCAATAGGAAAGAACTATCAATCGATTAGTTCATTTTTGAAAGATCAAATGGGATTAATCAAAAGAGGGAGTTATTATCAAAGCCAAAATGGAAGATAAGTAGGAGATGCCCACGATGCTAGGAAACCTAGCGAGCATCTCAAACTATCCTATAGTTGGGCTTTACATTTTTTAAATTGATTTAGTTTGTTTAAGTTGAATTTTTCATTCAAAATTTAGGACTTATCTAAATTTTTATCTCAAACACAAGATTAAGGAAATGCCTAAGAAGTGGAATTATGCTTATGGCCTACAAAGGGGATAAGCAACCTAAATCTAGGGAGCTTTGAGGCCAAAGCATAACCTAAACCTAAGGAGAAAATGGGTAATTAGTTTGCCTCCACAAGAGAGGACAAACCATCCGACATCTTGGACTTACAACCGCCTAGGGGTGGCTGCCAACTAACTCCTCCTATGACTTTTAATTAATGTAGGCAAGTCTTTATACTTATGCAAGATAGTTAGGCTGTTATTTATTTAGAAATAGACTAAGTCATTAAACTCACTTCCTAAAGAGACTAGATCATGTAAAGAGCATGCTTCAAATGACCTAAATCTAATATAATTCAAATTTCATTTTATTTTAATTTTTGGACTGCTAATAGGATTCATAAGACTAATGCATGAGAAAGAAGGTTATTGGCCAAAATCAGTGAGAAGGGAGGAGGTGAGTTTCCATCATGGCTCTCAAAGGTCAAGCCAAGTTTCTTTAGCAAAGGTGAAAGCCCTCCAATCAAGAGTGAAATAAGATGCTGTTGTGCATGATATTACAAAAGAAATGCTCATCTAGCTAAGTAGTTTCTAATTCTTTTATTTTAATTTTAAACCTAAGCTTTAGGTGAGGTTATGAGTTGTCTAATTTTTATTTGAGTTATTAAGTTGGGTAAAAGATTTATTTTTTCCCTAAAGTACCTAATCCACATCCAGGCCAAACATAAAGCTAGGAAAGAATTAGGAAAAGCATGCCACTTAATGCAAAAGCTAAATAAACCATCAATCAATTTATAAAACTAATTGCAAAAAGATTAAAAGGCTATTGTGATTGGGCACCACCGCACAAACTCGAAAATATAAAATTGGGTAGCTGAGCTCTACCCTTATACAACCTGGATTATAAATGAATTAAATTACAATTAAGCAAGGAATTCATTGTTATGGGGGTCTTCAATCTTTATTTCTTCTTTCTTCTTTCTTCTTTTCTTCTTTCTTCTTTGGTTCTTTCTTTTGGATGGTTGGAAACTAGAGGTTCCAAGGCTTCATATGGTCATCAGATAAGATCTTATAACCAATGCTCATCCTAATCTCCATAACAATTATTCCAAAATCCTAATTGCTCAAATTTACCTGAAAAGGAAAAGTGGAAATGTAACTAACACCTGGAAAACAAAAGTTAGCTAAAACAAACCACACAAATCCTAAGCATGTATATTAGACTTATCACCCCACACATGGGTGACTAAGTCCACCTGGCCTATTGGATTATGCTTAGGGGTATAAAGCACCTGTAAGCGAAAGCATTTTATATTTTTATTTATGATAGCACCCCTTAAGCATAATCCCCCGCAGAAAAGAGTAACTAGACTAAGAACATCCTACCATTCATTATACGAGCATACACCCTAACATCCAGTCTAAAACATATCTCACAAAATAAAATAGAACATCAAACCATGCAATGACCTAACCTAAAGCTAGAAGTGGTGACTTAGGCTAATGTGTGTGTTTTGAAGGTTTGTGTGGTATGCTTAGCTATGGCTTTAGGTTCAAATTTTCTAAGTGTGAAAACATGTTCAACTTAGAGGAGGGTTTCATTTAAGTTGTTTAATTATTTTGGGTTAATTTTATTTGATATTTTGGTTTGGTTTAAGTGGATCCTACAATTAATTAAGTGGATCTACAATTAATTAGTTATGAAGAGATGGAAACTTCTTCCTTCCCTAACCTAAGTAATTTCTAAAGTAGGTTCACATTTAGTTTTATTTTAGGTGAATGTTTTGATTAAATATTTTTATTAATCATAAGTTTATATGAACTCTAAACAAACCTATTCAAAAAGAAAGGTATTTTAAGATTAAATAAAATGAATCAAAATTCACATAACACACATTACTTCATTTCTTTCCCAACATATATAACATGCATATGGATGGACCCTAAGCATATCTATACATACAAATGAAAATATTTAACATACTTTATGATGCATGTTAAGTAATCCATTTAAGGAAATTTAGAAGTTGAATATGCATGATTTTTCTTAAGTAGAAAGGGATTTCCTTATCCAAATTTTCACATACACAAATGAAAGTAAAAAAGGAACAAGTGAGTACAGCGCCATTGTTAACCAGAGGTGTAAGGTACAAGACCTACTCAGGGCTACTTAAAGTGTTGCAACATTGGGATTGCCTAGACTAATATACCACTTTCCTTAAATACAAGCATGCATATGAGAGAAATGAAATGGAAAGGAAGAATGCAAAAGTTGTATTAATGGATTCATTTTGTTTATGCAATTTATGTATGCAGTATAGGTAACCCTCTTAGGTGATAGCATAGGGATGAATAGGATATCAATTAGGTGAGCCTTAAGTCCTTTTCAAATGAACCATATATTAAATTCCTATTCAAAACTATACCAACATATGAGAGAAAGGAAACCTATGCTAAGCATACCTTTATAATCTTTCACATGCAAGCTTATAATTAAAGTATAAGTATCATACTTTCAGATTTGATATTTGATTTATATGTTTTAAAAATAATTTTGGTTTAATAGTGATAATAGCCGTTCATATTTCTACTTTAGCCAACATTTCATTTTAAACTTGAATTTTGAAAAATATGAATGTATGAAATCACATGACATACAAATTTAACATGTTGGGAAAGATTCAAAGTAATGAAAGTATGTAAACAAACTAACTTTAAGTAAATCCTAAATACATTCTTATAGAATAAGAAAGTTTAAAATAAATCAAAGTGTATTCATTATGATTTTTGTTTATTTTTAAGTTTGATTTAATTTTGAAAAGGTGAGTTAAGTATGTTGTTCCTAACCCATTCCCATATGTGTTTGATATTCTTGTTTAGTTTTTAGATAATTAGATCCATTTTATGTATTATTTGGGTTAAGGAATTAAGTAACTTAATTAACCCTTACCTACACCACCTTAAAATAATTAACCAAATAATTATGAGCTAATAAGATGACATAAAAACTCACAAGGAATTTCAATTTACAATGCACCTAATAAGAAAAAGGATTAATGCAATTTGGCTCATGATTAAAGGTTAATTAAGCTAAGGGGTTTAGCTTAAGTAATTTCAAAACACTCTTTCACACATATGAATTGGGTTTTGATTTTAATTGAACTTAGGCTATTAAACACCTAAGCATCTACCCAAAGTAGATTAATTAAGTTCTAGAACATTTTAAAACTTTTTTAGAAATTAATTAAGGGGAAAATTAATGAATTAACCCTTAATTAAGAGGAGATTAACAAGAGAAAGGGAATTGCTTAAGGGAAATGCCACAAAATTATTCCCTAAACCTCCTATCTATTAGATCTAACCTTAATCAACCCTAATCATGGATTAAAATTACTAATCATACCCTAATTATGCTTAATTACATAAGGAGGATAATTAGGAAATCAATATGCAATTCCCATAATTAAGCTTTCAATAAATTCCAAGAAAATTAGAGTAGGCATAATTCATCCCCTAAAATACACCAAAGAAATTTGGGATTAATCAAAGGTTTAATTAAAAGGTAATTAGCAAAATAATGTTTCTAATAAAGCCCAAAATCAGAGAAAATAATAATTCAAAATCCCTTGAAGTTAATTTTGAAATATTTTAGGTTGAATTATCTTTTCATAAAGATTTATTTCATATTTTTCTAAATTTTATTGAAGGAGATATGAATTTTAGAAGATTCCTAGATTAATTACCATTAATTAAAACATCCTAACTAATCCTATAGCTCACGACGTGATGCATGGTGGCGACAGTCATCATAATTTAGATGCGTCACGCAGTGAGTTGCTCATTTAAGTTGTCAAATCCAAATGGCTGGCAGATGTATTTGATCTCTCGATCAAAGATCTAATCGACGAGATCTCATTTTAAAGGATAAAGAAAGTTCTAAATGTGGGAATAATCTCGACCGTCCATCCAAAATGTACGGATGGATGGCTGAGATCTCCCAAGTTCTTTCCCCTTGATCAACTGAGGCCATCCATGATCTAGGGTAAGATCTAAGCTTGATTGAGTTTGAATTCAAACCAAACTTAACCCACACCATCTAAAGCCAAGGTGCAGCACATCCAATGGTGGGATTCACTTGAATTGAAAATTCTCTTCATAAAGGACCAACACTTAAGTGGTTGGAAAATTCCATACCTCACCGGAGGTGATCACTGCTGATTCCCTTGGAGGAGCGCTTGATGTTGGAAGAATGAGCTCTTGAGGTTATGTGGATTGCTCTATGGACCAACTTGCTTTTGCGGTTTTGATCCAATTCAACTCCTTCTTGTTGTGGAACTTCAATGGAAGCTTAGGTGCACTCGACTTAGCTCACAAGTATATGCAAAGGCAATTGATGTGAATTCAATAAGTAGGTAGTTTGAATATGAGAGGAGCTCCCCTATTTTCTAAGGAAGAAAATCAAAAATTCTTGATATCAATTCTCTCTTAAGAAGCTTAGGAATGCTCTCTGATGGCTCCTAACACTCTCTAGAGCTTAGTCAAATTGAGGAATGATGGATTTGAATTCAATTAGTGGGAGTATATCTCCTCCTTGAAGGATTGGACGACCGCAAGCTTATGTGTCATTTTGATCCAATTGATCACAATGGGAGGGTTGTTTGATTACTTTACACATGGTGGTTTTGGGCCTTGAGTGGAATGCCAACCTCCCATGTGCTTGAATTTGAGTGGAGATGGATTTGAATTAGCCATTTTGACCCATGGGGTGAGTTTGGTCTTGGGGCCAATTGCTGACCCAAACCCATTGGGTTGGGTGCACCACTCTTCATTTGGTCCCCTTAAGCTTTTAGGAAAGCCTCAAGTGAATATGAAGAGGGTATGACCAAATTACCCATGTATTAAGCCAAATTTTGTTCTATGGCCTAGGGGTAGGATGGTCATTTTGTTGATTTTTTACTTTGGATATGTTGGGTATGTGGAGAAACTAGGTTTGGCCAAGTTTCATGAGATTTATAATTCATTTTGATAAGCTTTGGCTCATGTTGACCCATTTAGGTCAAAATGGGTCAACTTGGGTCAAGTTGACCAATTGGTAAATTGATGGGTCCAAACTAAGGGTTGGGTCAAGTTCATATGACCATTTGAAATGTTTTGGTGGCTTTGGTTTGATTCAATTTGGTATAGTTTTGAATATGGCTCATATGACTTCATTTAGGTCAAATGGGTCAAGTTGACCTATTTGACCCATTTGACCTATTTGAGGTAGGTCAAGGGTAGGATTAGCTTTGGTTAGTCATATGGAGTGGATTGGTTTCTTTATTTCCAATCAATTTGGGCTAAGTTCAAATTTGGTTCAACATGACCCCTTTAGGTCATGTTGGGTCTAAATCAATCAGTTGTTGGGGGTCTACAATTGATGCTTTGGTCAAGTTCCACAAGTGATTTGGGATGGACTTGACCCATTAGTTTGGATCAATTTGGCTTAGATCAAGTTTTAAAACATTTTGACTTTTTAGGTTAAGTTGGGTCAAAGTGGTCAATTGGGCTAGGTTAGGCTCAAATGTTGGCTTGGTCAAGTTCAAGCATAAGTCATGAGTGAACTTAGATCAATGGTATCAATCAATTTGGCCTATAGTGTAATTTGGCTATGTTAGGTTTCATTTTGGGCTAAGTGTTGACTTGGTCAACCCTTGATTTGACTTGGGTTTGACCCAATTTGATTGATTGATCATCCCATGATGATTGTTGATCATGATGAGAGGCATAGATGAGTTTGGTTCAATATAATTTAGTTAGGATTATAATTTGGCTCATAAGGTACTTTAGGTCACTTTGGGTCAAGTGAGCTAAGTGGTCAAATGGCTTGGTCAAAGCTTGATTTGATTGAGTGAGCTTGTATATGGACTTATGATTGAAATATAAATCCATTTACAAGTGGTTTTAAGTCAAATGGGTTTTGATCCATTTAACAATTTCATATTCAAAGGAAGAATATGAAAGGATTTGGTTTGATTTTTGAATTAGATTTTATTGAGTAATTGAAGTTTGGATTTATAGCTCATGATTGTAGGGTTGATTGTATCATTAGATAAAATCAAGAGTTTGGCTTGATTTGAAGTTGATTTGGCTAAGTTCAAGATTTTGACTTGAAAGGCTTAGATTGGATTTTGAGTTGATTTGAGTTTGATTTTTGGGATTGGTTTTGATTGTTTGAATTTATATTTCATTAATATATGTGAATATAATGAGAATATAAATGGATCATGAGAAAATTTTGAGGATTTGAAGTGGTTTAATCATGATTTGGGCTAAGTCCATTAAGAAGGAAAGGACTTAGGAAAATTTTAGAGTTTGAAGTTTGAATTTTGAATTTGGTTTGATTGATTTGTATTTATATTTCATTTATATATGTGAATATAAATGAGGATATAAATGAATTTTGAGAAAATCCCATGAATTTGAATTGATTTGATCATGATTTAGGCTAAGTCCATTAATGGAAAATTAAGGGCTTAAGAAAGATTTTAGATTTGGAATTTAATTTGAGAGTTTGATTTAATTGATTTATATTTATATTTCATTTATATATGTGAATATGAATGAGAATATAAATGAGTTTTCAGAAAATTGCATGAGTTTGAATTGGTTTAGAGTTGATTTTGGCTAAGTTCATTAATGGAAAATTAAAAGGCATAGGAAAATTTTGATGGATTGAGTTGGAATTTTGAGTTTAGCTTGACTGATTTGAATTTATGTTTCATTTCTATATGTGTGCATAAATGAGAATGTAAATGAATTATGAGAAATAAAGATCTGATTTGTAATTTTGGTTAAGTCCTTAAGGGAAGATTAAGGACTTGGGCAAAATTTGGACTGATGGATTTTGATCATGGGTTTCAATCATGGACTTCAATTATAGATTTTGATCATAGAATTGATTTGAGTTTGGAGAAAATCAAATAGAATTGATTTGGAGTTTGACTTGAAAGAAAGAAAGTGAGGAATGGTTTAGGCTAAGGGTAGGAAATTTCCTAACACCCCTAAGGCATGACCTATTCCTATGGCTAACTTTTCTAAGTCTCTAAGGCTAGGTTTGAGTGTCCACCTAATCACTAGATGTGTCTTAAGACTAAGGAACTCTTAAAGTCTAAGAGAAGTCCTATGTCTAAGATGGAGAGCTCATTCTAAAAATGAGGTCAACAGTTGCCTCCAATTGAACTCCTCATCCTTCTTGGCAATGGCAACCTCCCCTTCAAGAGAGTACTTTTTATGAGTTCAATATCAAGGGATAGACTTGTTTATTTTGGACCTTTATTGATATGGACTCATCCTCTAGACATGCCAACTCCTTGGCAAGCTTGGCTAAAGCATACGCTATGACATTCTCTCCTCGAAGAATCTTATAAATGATAACCTCTAGGATTTGGGCCAACAACTATATGGTGTACTTGTGGTAGTGGTAGAGCTTGAGCTTTATAACCTTATAATACCCAACTATTTAGTTGATAACTAGTTGAGAATCCCCAAAGATGTTGATGTTCTGGATGCTTAGAGTAACAACTAACTCCAAACCGGCAATTAGAGCCTCATATTTGGCTTCATTATTGGTGCAAGATATAGATGATGATATGAGAATCTCATCACAGTTAAGAGACCTATTCCTACCCCTTCCTTTCTTGGAATTATAGATTATGGTTCTTGTCCTCTTTGGGAGGAAGCTGCACCATCAAAGTTCATCTCCCAATAGTGAACACTAGTATCCCCTAAGTTCAAGATTTCTTCATTTGGGAGATCATCGAGCGAGAGGAGAAGTGGGAGCTAAGAAATCTTTATGCTTATCCTTTCATCGCACTGGTAATGAAAGGTAATGTCAATCATGGGAGGATCATGGACCATCATGCCAATGTCCGATAGCATGTCAGATGAGATACTCTAGTGGATTGATCCTAGAGATTAAGTTTACCTTATGAGGAAGCATGTATTGCTGTAGCTTTTGGGATGCAAAGATTAAAGCTAAAAAACCCTTTCTAATGGGTGGATAATTAGCCTTAATAGGGATTAGGTGATGGCTGAGGTAGTAGATTGCATTTTCCTTCCCTTCATCATTAGCTTGGGCCAACAAAGCACCAAAAGAGTCATCTAACGTAGTAGTGTATGAGCTGCGAGATAGGGGCGCTATAATCAAAGATCATCGTACTTGATGTCTTCAAAGCCATGCTCACATTTATCATCCTACTTGAACTTGGCATCCTTTTTGACAAGTGCTGAGAATGGCTAACATCTTCTGGATAGGTTGGATATAAAGCTTCTTAGATACACCAACTACCATTGGAATTATCTAAGCTGAGTTAAACTTTTAGAGGGTGGCATTTCAAATATTGCCTTGATCATCTCAGGATCAATTTTGATTCCCTGGTGTTGGACAACAAACGCAAAGAATTTCCTTGATGCTACTTCGAATGCACACTTCAGGGGTTAATTTTGAGGTTAAATTTTCTTAACTGTTCAAAAACTACTCTCAAATCAAAGACACGGTCTTCCTTTTCTCTACTTTTGACCACAAGATCATAGACATAGCACTCAACTTGATGCTGAATGAGTTTGTCGAAGATTCAAGTCATAGCCCACTGGTATCTAGCACCGACATTTTTAAGGCTGAAAGGCATGACCTTATAGCAATAGATTTCAATCGGGGTTCTAAAAGCAGAGTTTCTTTCATCTTCAGGGGCCATCTTTATTTGGTTATGTCCAGATGAGCCATCCATGAAAGAGAAGGCTATATGAGATGAGGCATTTTCCACCATCAGCTCCGAGATTAGTAGTGAAAATTCATCTTTTGTACATGCCTAACTTAAATCCCTAAAATCGACGCATATGTGAATTTGACCATTTTTTTTCTTAACTAGGACAACACTAGCAAACCAGGTATGGTATTTTTCTTTCTGGATGAAGTCAGCATCGATCAGTTTCTTAACTTTAGAAATGACTTGTTGTTCTATGTCTAATTCCATGCATCTAGGAGCTTGCTTGATAAGGTTAGTAGGCTCTATTGCTAGTTTATGGACTTCAACATTAGGAGCCAATCCAGGCATCTCTTCATTACTCCATGCAAAGAAATCCTTAAGCTCAGTCAATAGCTAACTACATCATTAGTTTCAATTTCATTCAACAAAGGACTAATGTATATCAGGCGTGGATCTTATTCAGTTTCTAAGTTGATTTCCTTGAGCTCGTTGATGATTGACTTGATCTCTTCTTTGAACTCTAGCGGTGCATCTTTGACATCAAAATCATCTGGATCATCTAAAGTTTTTAAGCATAGCTCTTCATATAAGTTAATGTGATTTGAAAAGAACCTATCAGATTCCAAATGATTGGTGATGACTAAGCGTAATCATCATCATTGACCCATCTAAATCCTTGTCCCGCCTTGATTGAGAGCTTTTGCATTTATTCTTCCATATTCTTTCAGTAGTTCTGCTTTGACCAAGTCTGTGGGATTAGCTCTTTCTTTTCTAAATTTATGATCATAAAGAAAGAACCAAACAAAGGTAATTCTATTAAATGTTTATATGAATCATCTTCATATTTTACATCAACTTCTTGACTTGAGGATGATGCTACCAGAAAGAACCTTTGAGTCTACACACCTGTGGATGACTTAGGGGCTTCCTTGACTACTAAACCCTCGACTTTTTGAGGGACAAGTGGGGTTAGAGCTAAGGTTCTCAACTGATGCCTAATTGTTTCACATATAGACTTGAATACACTTATGCTTTTCTTTGGGGCCCTATCTTCATCACTATTTATCTCAAGTCTCACATCCTAGAAAATCTAAGAAGAGTTTATGCTAACCATATAAGACTCATCCTATGAACTAGATTCTAAGTCTATAGATGTGTGTACTCTTGGTAGACATATCTTCTATTGGGTGGCCAATAAGGAGGTTTTCCACCCTTGGGACTACCTCTGAATTGGCCTCTTCCTCTTCCCGATGGAGGTCAATTTGTCCTACCCATATGTTTGAATGGAGTAATGAATTATGGGTGGAATCTAATGTCATGCTCCACTTCCTCCTCCAAGTCTATTTCCTCTCTCTTTTATTTTCTTTTTGATTTTCTCTTTTCTTTTCTATTTCTTTTCTCTTTCTTTTCTTTTCTTTTCATTTTTATTTTTATTTTTAAACTTTGGCCAAGTTCAAGAATAGACTTGTTGATTTTGGGGAGGTAGTAAGCCGCATCACATATAGACCTTTGAACTATAAATGGCTTGAGATTTCCTTTGACACAGTAGATAATCCCACCACTCACAACTTTATACACCGATATAGAGAGGATGGAACTATGTTGCTATCATGTATCCATGGTCTCCCAAGCAAAGCTGAAAGATGTATCCAGTCTATATTATGAAACTTGGCTTCCTTCCAATCATCTCCAAGGAAACACTATGGAGCCTAAGGCCTGCTGACCTCACTTTTGGAGTGCGATTCAATTCCCATCTTAGGCTAGGGAGTCTTCTAGACACTAAGACATCCATAACCATAAGATAATTCTAACAATTAGATAAACACTTAACCTAAGCCCAAAGACTTACAAGGGTTAACAATAAGATTAGGTTTTTCCTTAGGGATTAGAATAATCCACCTACCCTATAACCCAAATAGATTAGGTTCGCCTTCTCAAACAAACCTCAAGTTCAATTTAAACATCAAATTTAAATCCAAATCCACACCCAAATTCCATAACCAAATGATTGAAGCCCATGATCAAATCCAAACTTGAAACCCATCCTAAGCCATATGACCTATCCCATGGACTTGGCCAAATATTAATCCAAATCAATACAAAATCAATTGATTTTCTCATAATCAATTTATATCTTCAATCATCTTTCTAAATATAAATCAAATCTACATTCAAATGTTAAAAACCAAATCAAACTAAATCAAATTAAATCAAAACCCTTCGTAAGCCATATGACCTATCCCATGGACTTAGCCAAATATTAATCCAAATTAAGTCAAACTTAATTGATTTTCTCACAAATCAATCATATTTCCAATCATCTTCACAAATTTTAATGAAATATACATTTAAATCATTAAAACTAAATCAAACTAAATCAAAATCCAAACCTAAGCCACATGATCCAACTCCATTGACTTAGCCAAATTCCTTCATTCCAGAACCAAAATTCAATTGATTTTCTCATGAATCAATCATACCTTCAATCATATTGACAAATATAAATGAAATTTACAATCATCAAGCCAAACCAAAATCAACCTAAGTCAAACCCAACTTAACCCTTTTGACTTGAAATGTTCAAATGAGACTAAAAACCCATTTGAACCAAAGCCATCAGTAGTTGAATTTATATATCAATCCAAAATCCATATATAAATAAAAATAAATCAAACTCCACCCAAAATCAAGCCAACTAAACCCAATTGGTCCACTTGACCCAAGTTGACCCAAATTGACCTAAAATACTAAATTAGGTCAAATCATAATATAATCTAAATTCATTGCAACTAATGGCTCAAGCTCATTCCAAATTGATTGTTGAAGTTGACCAAAGCCATGATTGGACCCAATTGAACCCAATTGAACCCAACTGACCTACTTAGCCCAAATTGACCTAAAGGTTCAAGTTGGCCTAAACAAAACCAAATCCAAAATAACTGAAACCAAAGCCTACAATCAATTTCAATTGGTCAAATAAACCCTAAACCCTAAGCTAACCCTAAACCCTAAATCCTAAACCTAAAAACCCTAAACCCTAAACCCTAAAGCCTAAACACTAATCCATAAACCTTAAATGCTAAACCCTAACCTAAACCCTAAACCCAAAACCTAAAACCATAAAAAAAACCCTAAACCTAAACTTAAACCTTAAACCTTCAACCTTAAAACTCCTAAACCTAAACCCTAAACCCTAAACTAAACCTAAACTCTAAAACTAAACCCTAAAATCATAACCCTAAACTTAAACCTAAACTCTAAATCCTAAACCCTAAACCTCAACCCTAAACCCAAAACCTAACCTTAAACATAAACACTAAAGTATAATAATAAAACCCTAAACCCTAAACTCTAATCCCTAAACCTAAACCTAAACCATCCCCAAAATCCTCTCTCCTCTCTGGTCTCTCACATTTCATGTTCCTTTCATTTTCTTGTGGTTTGCCCCTCGCCTTCCCGATCATATTTTCTGGTTTTTTGCTCTCGCTTTGGCTACTTATGTGATTATTCCTTGATCTTACATGGCAGAGGCACCACTTTCTGTGCAATTGAGCTCGCCAAACTTGGAGGCGTCAACTAAGCCTTCCGATCTACAATGTAATTTGGATCTGACTTCATCCATTATCTGCTTACCGTTAAGTCCTTCAAGGACGATTATCCGCTAAGAACACTTGCTAATGACTTAATCTCAACTTCCTTTCATGGAATGTCAATAATGTGCTGGATCTTGATGTGGAAAAATTGGCAAAGCCCTTTGAATTTTCATTAGTTGGAAAATTTTCCTTACGTCACCCGACTCTTAACAATATCCGATCCTTCTTTCATAGCCTAAAGCTTTCAGGAGTTTTCACTATCGGGTTGATCGATCCTAAGCATATCCTTATTCTATCGAATGATTTAGACTACTCAAGAGTCTTTGCTCCCTACTTTGTGTGCAATTATCAAATGAGGCTCTTGAAATGGTCACCTCTTTTGATGTCAAAGAAAAATCCCTATTGTTCCTTTATGGCTAGCATTTCCAAACATGAGGATACATTATGTTACCCATCAAGTCCTATTTGCGTTGGGGCTCTTTGACTTCAAATTGATCAAGCCACCGCCGTGAGATCTCTACCATCGCCGTAATTTATCTTGGTTGAGATTGATATTACCAAAAAAGTACCCTAAAGAAGTTTGGATCGTTCAAAAAAATTTGGGTATAATCAAAGTGGAATTTGAAAATTTCCTATTTTTTGCACAGTAAGATCCATGGTCATGATCACTCAATGCTTTGTGTTACACCCTAATCTTAAAAAAGAATAAATTATCGAATTCTAATCCCACTCTAGGAAATGAAAAAACCAATAAGTTCACTTATGTGCCTAAAGCTACTCAAAATGGAACTCACCCTCCTACCCCTACTCCTTTACTATCTACTGATTTACCTATTGGAGAACAATCTGAGCCTGGTAAAAATAATGATATTGAGGTTTGTGAGGAAACTAATGATAACTTAATTAACATTACTCCTACTTGTAATAATTTGGCATCACAAGACAAACCCTTGACTCATATGAATCATAATGGTGATTTGAATGGAATCTCAAGTTGATCAAAATCTCAAAACTAATTGAATTGTTCAAAAAATATTGATACTTTGGTGATGGTCCAAAATCAATAATCATCATGGAAATGAGAATGAAATTTGTGCTATTAATGGTGTCACAACCTCTCCTTCTATTACTCTAGTGATTGATATCCATGCTAATCCAATTCTCAACCTAACTCTAATACAAGAAGGAGAAATCACCATTAGGAATGCTTTGAGATACTTCTCCTATTCTAATATCACCAACCACTCCCTTCTCGAGATACATTGACATAGATAGGCCTTTTCAAACTGTTAAAAAAAATCCCTTAAAGCTAGAATGTTCACTAATAGCTCCACTAGAACCACTCTTCTCTAACTTCCCACAAATAATTGCTTCATGCTCTTTTTTCTTCTCCTTCAATTTTTTAGCTCTTTTCTTTTCCTTCCATCTTATTATGATCAATTTTCTTATTTGGAATGTTCGGGGTATTGGGACTCTCACTGTCCGCAATCATGTTAGGAGCTTTATCGCACTCATAACATACCTTACTTGTTATTTATTGATCCATTCATTCACTCTTCTAAGATCACCCTAGAACACTTGGCTTTCAAAATTTCTTTTATAATATTAGTAATAAAATTTGGTGTTTTGGAATAATTTAATCAACATTTCTATCCTTGATGATCTCAACAATTGGTTAATGTTCAAATCTCATTGGGTGAATTTTGCTCTGGTTCCTTTATCTATGCTTCTTGTAATAGATAGGAACATCCTTTGGGATCACTTAAGAACCTTCACCTCCTGCTAACTTAAGAACCTCGCCTTAACAAACCGGTTGGTTGGGGTGATTTCAACACTATTATCACTTCTAAAGGAGGGGAGGCGCTCTCTAACATCCATTCCATGGAAGATTTCTCTAATATGATCATTGCAACCCGATTGATATTTTTTCGCTCACTATGTGGCATAACTCTAGACTGGTGGCTTGATAAGACCCTCTTTAATTCCCTTTGGATCAATCAATGTCCCCTCACTTCTATTGAGCATTTGAGCAGAACTTTATCTGATCATGCTCCACTTTTGATCTCTATCAAAACTTCTTCAAGTAATCTTTCCTCCCTACCTTTTAGATTCCAAAATATGTGGACCCAACATGTGATTTCATTAATGTTGTTTCCATTAATTGGATGGCCCCTATTCACAACAATTCTTTAAAGGCATGATTCGGCTTTGGCTTAAGCTCAAAAGACTTAAACAAAACATAAATTGGTGGAACAAGCATCAATTTAAAAATCTTTTTGCCAATCTCAAAATTACGGAATAATTAGTTTACTCTCTTGAAGATGCTGTCTTAATTGATCCTAGTAAGCTTGATGAGTTGAACACTACTAAAAATAACTTGATAAATTATCAGAATATGAAGGAAACCTGCTGGCATCAAAAGGCTGCTAGGAAACCTGCTAGTGATAAAAATACAAGGTATTTTCATGCTCTTTTCAAATAAAGGAAAGCCTTAAACTCTATTCAAAAAATCAAAATATTAACTGGTAATGGATCAGATAATAATGAAATTAAAGATCTATCATACAACATTTTCAAAATTTATTAAACATCAACCCTCCCTTAGAAGCCCTCTCCAACACACACACGATCCCTCTATGATTACTAATGATGAAAATCATTTACTCACTTTGCCCCTACTAAAGTCGAGATTAGTATTCTCAATAGCATGAACACTCGACTCTATTGTCGCCCCGATGGCTACACATTTCTTTGTTGGTTTTATTAAGTCTGACCTTGTTGATGCTATTGTTGATTTCTTTGATGGTAGCTCTTTACCTAGATACTTTTCTAGCACTTCCATTGTCCTCATTCCCAAAACTAATAATCCTAATTCTTGGGGAGATTTTAGACCTATCAGCCTTTGCACCTTCTTTCAAAACTCATTATTAAATTAATAATAGGATAAGTCCCGCTCCCTAAAATTATCTCTCCTAACCAAACCGCTTTGTTAAAAATAGAGCTATATCCGACAATATCCTTCTGCCCAAGAGTGGTTCATGACATTGATGTTCCTAGAGGTGGCAACATCCTCCTCAAACTGGACATCTCTAAAGCTTTTGATAACCTCTCATTGGGATTTCCTCTTTCAAATCTTACATTTGTTTGGGTTTTCGATAATTTCATCCACCTCATCAAAATTGTATTACCAATGGTTCTCTGTTATTATGAATGGTGAGTCCCTAGGTTTCTTTACTTCAAGGCATGGAGACAAGGAGACCCCTTTCACCCTCTCTTTTATTATTGTCGTTGAATATCTTTCGAGGAGCTGAATGATCTTTTCAATAAAATCCTACCATGTTTTTTAAAACTCATGGTGGTCTCCTTTTCATCTCGTTTGTCGATGATTTTATAATCTTTTGCAATGCCTCTTCAACATTAAAACTATTAAGAACCTTTTAAATGAATTTGGCAAAGAAAGTGGTCTCTTTCTCAATGAAGGAAAATGTTGTTTCATTCCTTCCGCTAAAATCCCTACCAATAGGCTCAACCAAATCTCCAAATTACTAATTTTAGCAACATCAACTTCCTATTAATTATCTCTTCGCTTTTAAAGGTCAAAAAGATCTCATCTTTTGATGATCTTATCCAAAAATCTCTAATAAAATTTCTGTTTGGGAATTTCATTTACTCTCTGGTGGTAGGCTCACCTTGATTAAGAGCACTCTTAATTCCATGCCTTTATATCTCATCCAAACCATTGTGTCACCATTTCTATCATTAATGAATTGAGCGCCTTAACAAATTTTTTGGGCTCTAATAACTCCTCTAAAAGAATGCACTGGACCTCTTGGTTAAAAGTTGTGGCACTCTGTCAAGGTGGTCTTGGATGAAAGCCAATCAGCTATCACTCTTTTCCTATAAACTCGTGAAATTTTAGAGTAACAATAGTCTTTGGGCTAATTTCATGACGCTAAATATTATCAAGCACCCCTCATTTGTCCCTATAAAGCGAGACTCTCCTATTTGGAAAAGACTTTGTTCCATCAAATGGGATGCGAATCCTTAATTTGTTGGGATTAACTCGCTCCTCCTTCTTTTGGAAAGATAACTGAGAATGTGGGTCCATTGATGACTTACTCTACCCATTCCACTATCGCTATTAAAGTGAAATCTTTCTAGCAATAATATGTGGAACAATAGTAAGCTTTGATTATATTCCTTTATTTCTCTTGAACAAACTTACTACTATTCCTATCATTCCTACCAATCAAGATCATATCCTTTTAAGCTCTCACAATGGTGATTTCAACTTTAAAATATTTGGCTTCACATTAAAGAACTCATGATTCTTCCAATGTGTTTCAAACTTTGGAATAGCACTATCCTACTTCTTATTCTATTCTTATTTGGCATATTTTGAAAAACTTCATCCTTGACTCCTTATGGGGTAAAGGTTTTCAATTTCCCTTCAAAATGTCAATGTTTCTTTCATTGAGAATGTGAATCATGTCTTTGTTAATGGGGCCATTGCTTCTAAACTTTGGATTTGGTATGATGATTAACATTATCATTTTCAATGGCTTAACTTTATATCAACTTCTTGAATTTTATTTTGACAACACTATTAAAGGTCACATTAAAATCATAACTGCTATCACTCTTATTTGGTTCATATGGTTGGACATAAATGATGCAAAACATCACGAGATCCCCATGAAGCACATGAGGATAATTGCTAGAATTAAAAAAAAATCCGTGACTTGTTTAATGCCAATCTCATTCACTACAAACAATTCAAAGGTTAAAAATTTGTGCCAATAAACTGGTCTTAACTCGGATCAACCCTGTAGAAATGACAAGATTGTTTATTGGGTAAAACCTCATGATCATACTACTATTAAAATTAACAATGATGGCTCTGCTCTCATAAAGGTTCGGTTATGGTGGCATTTTCAAAAAATCTTAATGGTAAAGTCCTATGTGCTTTGCTTACCCCTTAAATCTTGCTTATTCCTTCGAAGCTTATGGCGTGCTCTAGATTTGCCTTCAAAATGGTTGGCTCAATATTTGGATTGAGGTGGATGCCCTTCTCGATTGATCTTTTGACTTCCACCAAAATGAGCAACATTGAATTGTACTTCTCAAGCAACTAGAGTTCTTCTTACCCATTTTTTACTTTATTGTTGTTTATTTAATAATAATTTTCTATTCATTATCATCTGGTTGAAGGTGATCTAGATCTTAGATCTCACAAAGCTACTGGGTTGTCCTTCTTGTCCAATGCCTTTGGAGTTGCTTTCGATTGCTTGGGTAACCTCTTTCTTCCAACCGCCGAGATCTCATATCTCATGTTTATCCTTATCTTCTTGTAGGTTTGGACTTTCTTAATGGTTTTTTGTTTGATTTGGTTTTGTTGGTTCTTTCAGGTTTTCTAATTGTATATTTGTATTATTTTGGCAACTTAATTGCTCTTTTTATTATCTTGTTTGTTGGCTTCTCCGATCTTTGATTCCTTTGTTCACTATTTGTTGTCTTTCTTGTTCGTGTCTTTTGTTGATTTTTTGCTATTTTATTTTCCCCTTTCTGCCAGAATGTGTTTTCTTGTTATTTATCTCCTTGGTTTTCTTCTACTTCTCAATTTGCCAAATGGGAGGGTTTATTTGCCTATTTTCCCATTTAAGGGATTTTATTGTTGGTATTTCACTTGTTGCGCTTTTCTATCTTGTGCCTTTTCCTCTCTATTTGGAAAGCATCTTCCATTTTGATGGGTCATTACCAACTTGTTCTATTCTATCTTATGGTTGGCTATTATGGATCATTGAATCTTATGTCACCTCTAGTGTTGTCTATCCTTTTGCGAATAATTTTGATGTTATTTGCTTAAATTTGGTGGGGTAAGCATTATCATTACTTATGGCTCTTGGATTTTTGGTCCTTATGCGGATGTCTTTATGGTTCTATGTTTTCACCATTGTTATATGGCTTTTGGTTTTGTATATCATCCATTTACCTTCTTCTTATTGTTCCATTTCTGTGGTCATTTTTATCTTGTTTCTTATCCAGTTGTTTTGTGGTTATTGCTATTTCTGCATTATTATTGGTTTTGGTTTTTTTGTTAGCATTTGACCAGTTGACTTTATTACTTTACTTTTTCCCTCTAGCTTATGCTACATTTGTGCGATCGACTATACTTTTACCTCTTGATTTTAATATTGTTAATCTCATTGAGTGGATTTATGGCCACCTTTATTACTCTAAGGATTTGTGAACTAGATTAATGAGTTTTATCATCTATTTTGTGTTATCTCCTATTGTCTTACTAGATTTGTTGGTGGGGGAGTTTACCTATTTCTTCTTATCTTTGTACTTTCATTTCGTGGTAATTTGGTTTATGATGTTTCCTTTTATAATTGTTGTTCTCAATTTTCTGAAATAAGGAGGTTGTTAAGAGCTACATTACTTACATTCTTTTCTTATCTTTTGATGGGAAATAACCCTGAGTTGCTTTCTGAATTGTTTACCAAAAATGTATATTTATTAATGTCCTCTGATTGGAATGGGCTTAATTCTGCTCTTGTCTTTTTGTTGCTAGTGATTTCAAAATTTGCTTATTATCCTTTAGATCTGGTTTCGATGGATGACTGACATTGATTTCTATTTCATTTGTTGGATTATCATGCCATGGAGCCTAATATGATGACATATATTTGCCATGGATCCCCATTTGTTCTTGCTTCTTTGTGTCTGTATTTTGGTTCAAAAGATCTTCATGTATGGTTTGTTGGATGTGGTGATGCTTTCACCCATTTTAGTTTGGTAGTTTGATAATTGTTTGGTATGCTCATTGATCGTTATGGCGCCTCTTATCCCACTTCTTTATTATTACCATTTTCATATTTTTTATTTCCTCACTTATCATTTTCTCTATACTACTTTAACTACTCTAACTTCTTGTCACAATCTGGTGATTTTCTTTTCTCTGAGTTGCTCCATAGTTTCATGCATTCTCACTTCCTCTATTGGCCCTCATCCTTCATTTGCTTACTTTGTTAATCACTTTGTATCTTTTGTTTGCTTTACTCTTTTCTTTTGCTTGGATGTACTTAGATGGGATTTACTCCTAGTGATTAATGTTTTGGTGTATTAGTTTATCCTTTTACCATGTAACCGCTTTTGTGGCATTCTCTATATGCTGGTCAGAATCTAAACCCTAATCCTATACGACCTTAAACCTCAATTCTAAACTAAACCTGTAACTAAATAAATTTAAAATAAACCTAAACCCTAAGACTTATTCCTAAACCTAAATCTAAACCCTAAGAATGGGAAGAACCTCATCATAACATGACCAACAAGCTCTCAGATCTGATGGAGGGACATGGCGCTATAATGGTGGGGATTAGGTGTTGGAGGATATATTTCTTGGAGCGATGGTTAGGTGTAAGACAAGGCAATTGGTTGAGGGAAAGATCATTGATGGATCCAACAGATGGGAGGTTCCATGGGAACCAGAGCTAAAGAACAATCAATTTGCTATTGCTTATGGAGTTGTGTCTTTTTTTGCTAGTATCTAAATTTTTTTTATTGTATGTGTGCTCATTTTTATATATATCGCCATGCTTAATATTTGGTGTGTTACTTAGTTGATTAAATCAAAAGAAGTGTTGAATATGAATTTTTCTCTTTTGGAAAACCCTAAACCCCCCTTGAACCCTCCGTCAAACCATTAAAACCCTAAACCCTAAACCCTTTCCCAAACCTTAAACCTTAAACGGTGTAAATGCCCAAACTCTAAACCCTAAGTATAACCCAAACCATAAACCCTACCAAAATGCTAAAATCCTAAACCTAAACTAAATAAACCTTAAATGAATAAATCCTCTAAACTTTTCCTAAACTTCCTAAATAAATAAAATTTGGATTAAACCTTAATCTTTAAACCTATTAAAACCTAAACTGCCTAAACCTTGTTAAACCTAAACCTAAACTATCTAAACTAAAATAAATGTTAAACTAAACCTTCTAAACCTAATCCCAAACATAATCTAAATAAATTAAAATAAACTATAAACCTAAAGCCAAACTAAGAGCCTAAAATAAACCTTTCCCTAAACCATAAAATAAAAATAAAACCAAACCTTTTAAAACTAAACTTAAACTTAAACCTAAACCTAAACCTTCCTCTTAAACTTAAATAAACTAAACTTTTAAACTAAATCAAAAAATATAATCCTAAATCTAAACTAAATAAACAAACCTTGCTTAATTTTTTAAAACCCAAACCCTAAACCTAAACCCTAAACCTAAAACCCTAAACCCCAACCCTAAACCTAAACATAAATTATACTAAAACCTAAACCTAAACCTAAAAAGCCATAAACTAAATCTAGCCTAAACTAAATAAACCTAAACCCTAAACCTAAATAAACCTAAATAAACTTAAATAAAAAAAACTAAATAAAACTTAAAATAAACCCTAAACCCTAAACCTTAAATAAATAAACTAAAACCTAAACTAAACCTAAATGCTAAACCCAAATAAACCTAAAAAAACCCTAATTTAAAACCATAAAAAAACCTAAAAAACCTAAATGTAAATTAAACCCTAAAAATAACCTAAACCCTAAACCTAAACCCCAAAACCTAAACTTGAACTAAAGTAACCAAATAAATAAAATAAACCTAAAAAAACTAATAAAAAAACTAATGATAAAATCACAAAACTAGATATAAGCAATAGTCTTAAGATAGGTAATATAATGGTTTAAAAAATAAATTAACCTATTAAGATAAAATAAATACTAAACTAATAAATAAAAAAAAAATGATCGATTTGATCTAAAACTATGTCAACTAGAATTTCTAAAATATTTTGAAATGCAAAATTGTCTAAAAACTTAAAAATAAAAGAATAAATGTAATTAATTTGTTCTCTATAAAAAAAACCAAAAACCCTAAACTCTAAACTAAAACCTGAACACTAAACCTAAAACTAAACCTAAACCATAAAACCTAAACCTAAACCCTAAAATAAAAAATAATAAACTAAAAAAAACTAACCCTAAACCCTAAACATAAAATAAACCCTAAACCTAAAATTAAAAAATAAACCTAAACCTAAACCTAAAAATAAACCTAAAAAACCTAAAACCTAAACATAAACTAAATAAACCCAAAAAAATAAATTAATTTAAAAAACTAAACCAAAATATAAAAAAAAAATAAAATAAAATAAAACCTAAACTAAAACCTAAACTAAACTAAAAAAAAAATAAAATAAAAATAAAACTAAACTAAAATAAAATAAATAAAACCTAAACAAACTAAAAAATAAAAAAAAATAAAATAAAATTAAACCTAAAATTAAATAAACCTAAAATATAATAAAATAAAGCAAAAAAAACCTAAACCTAAAAAAAACTAAAATAAAAAAACCTAAACCCTAAATAAAACAATAAAAAACTAAACCTAAAATAATAAATAAACCTAAACTAAAATAAACTAAACTAAAATAAATAAAACCAAAATGTAAACCTAAAATAAACTAAACCTAAACCTAATCCATAAATAAAAAAAATAAACTAAAAATAAACCTAAAGCTAAACGAAAAAATAATACATAAAAATTAACCTAAAATAAAATCCTAACTCTAAACTAAAGAAAAATAAAATAAAAACCAAACATAAACTAAAAAATAATAAAACTAAAAAAATATAAATAAAAAAATAAAACTAAACTAAAAAAAACTAAACCTAAACCAAAAATAAATTAAAATAAATAAACCTAAAATAAATAAATAAACTAAATAAAATAAAAACCTAAAAAAAGAAAAAATAAAAATACTAAAATAAAAACTAAACAAACCTAAACATAAAATAAAATTTAAAAAATAAAATAAAATAAAACCTAAACCCTAAACCCTAAAACTAAACTAAACCCTAAACCTAAACCCTAAACCCAAACCTAAAAAACTAAATAAATTTAAACCAAAACTAAAAAAAAACAAAATAAATAATAAACTAAACTAAAATAAAATAAATAAAACCAAGACTAAACTAAAAAACAAATAAACCTAAATTAAAACCAAAATAAAATAAAAAATAAATATAAAATAAATAAACTAAATAAAAAAAAAATAAAAATAAACTAAAATAAATTAAATAAAACCTAAACCCTAAATAAAAAAAAACTAAACTTTAAACTTAAGCACTAAACTCCTAAACCCTAACTCCTAACCACTAATAAACCCTAAACTAAATCTCAAACTATAAACTACCCCTAAACCCTAAACTATAAACTAACCCTAAACCTTAAACCCTAAACCATAAACCCTAAGCTAACCCTAAACCTAAAAACCCTAAACCCTAAAGCTTAAATATTAAACCCTAAACCATAAATCCTAAACCCTAACCCTAAACCTTAAACCCTAAACCAAAAAACCCTAAACCCTAAACCCAAAACCATAAACCCTAAACCCTAAAACTTAAACCCTAAAAACCTAAATCTAAATAAAACTTAAAAATAAAATAATTAAAAAAACCTAAGCTTAAATAAAAATAAAATAAAACTAAAACCTAAACCTACAAATGAAATAAAATAAAAAATGAAAATAAAACAAAATAAATAAAAACCTAAACTAAACTAAAAAATAAAATAAACCTTTGAATAAAAAACCTAAATAAAATAAACCTAAAAAAATAAAAGAAAATCCTAAATCTAAAAAATAAACTTAAAAATAAAACCAAAAAATAAATAAAAAATAAAACCAAAAAATAAATAAAAAAGAAAACCTAATCCCTAAACTAAAAAAAACCTATACTAAAAATAAAAATAAAATAAATAAAATAAAATAAACCTAAACCTAAACTAAAATAAACTAAACTAAAATAAATAAAACATTAATCTAAAATTAAAATAAACAAAACCTAAACCTAAACCTAAACTAAATAAGATAAAATAAGCTAAAAATAAACCTAAACCTAAACTAAAAAAATAAAATCTAAAAATAAACCTAAAATAAAAAACTAAAAAAATAAAATGAAATCCTAGACCTAAACCTAAAATAAAAATAATAAAACCAAAACCTAAAAAATAAAATAGAAATAAAACTCAACTAAAAATAAACCTAAACCTAAAAAATAAACTAAAGTAAAAAACCTAAACTGAAATAAATAAACCTAGAATGAATAAACTAAACTAAATAAAAATAAAAAATAAAATAAACTCAAATGAACTCAAATAAAAAAACAGTAAACCAAATAAACTTAAGCCTACTGGTTTACTTAATTTTTTTTAAAAAAACCTAAACTCTAAACCCTAAATCCTAAACCCTAAACCATAAAGCCTAAATCCCAAACACAAAACCTACAACCCTAAACCCTAAAACCTTAAACCCTAAATAATAAACTCTAAACCCTAAACCCTAAAGCTCCCCTAAACACTAAACCCTAAACCATAAAATCTAAACCCTAAAACCATAAACCCTAAACCCTAAACCCTAAACCCTAAACCCTAAACTCTAAACTCTAAAACTTACATCCCTAAAACATAATCCCCAAACCATAAACCATAAACCCTAAACTCTAAACCTAAACTAACCCTAAACCCTAAACCTTAAACCTTAAACACTAGCATTATTTATAAAAATGTTGATTTAGACTTTAAAATGGTTGAATTTGGCCAAATTCATAATAGGTAGAGCATGGCATCATAATATATGGTTTTAATTTAAAATATGTAAGTGATATGACTAAAATATATAGTTTTTTTATTATTTAGACAAATTTTATGATTTTTATCTTAAGCAATCCCTTGATGATGATATGCAATATAATATATATATGTTATAATGTATTATAATATAGGATGCCATAACATAGTGTAGCATCATGGATTAGTTTAGTATAGTATGATGTAGTAGATTTTGTATTACTACTTGTTGTTTAGCATATTTTAGCATATTTTAGTTTAGCATATTTTAGCATATTTTAGTTTAGCATCTATTATGTATTACTACTTGTTTTTTAGCATATTTTAGTTTATTATAGTATGATGTAGTAGATTTTGTATTGGTATAATTCATTAAAATATTGACTTATAGGCTAAGATGATGAGATTTGGCCAAATTTAAGTTAAGCTTTACGGAACATCATTGGGGGTGTGCTATGGTGTGTCATTTAATAAAAAAAAAAATGAAATTTTGCATCCAAAATAATTGTTCATTTTTCATCCAAATTTGATAAATTTTTTGCTTAATGTGATTCATTTTAAGGTGTAATGTAAGATAATATATTATATGAAAGCATATTAGAATATAATGAACATAACATTATCACTTCACAAATATATGAATGTGGTGGTGTGTCACTAAATATTATTGTACATTTTAGTATTTTTACCTTTGTTATAATACATTGGGTCAAAACTCACAAAAATGTTAATTTGAAGGTTGAGATGGAAGAATTTGGCCAAATTCACGGCACACACCAAGAAGCAACACCAAATTTAAGCTATTTTGTAGCATTTATAATAGAAAATTAATAATTTTACATTCAAAATGAACATTATTCATATTTTGAGAAATTTTTGTTATTTGTTCTTTTTAAGTGATTCTAATGAGGTGTAATGTTAGACATTATATTACAAAATTATAATATAACATCATATATTATAATATAATATAGTGTGTTAATTCACACTATTATATGTTTAGCATGATATTGCATAGTTAGTTTGAGCTTGCACCATCACAAATCATAAAATGCTTATTATAATGTTAGGATGATGTAATTTGAATGAATAAATTGTTAGGCTTTTGGTTGAAGTATTAAAAGTTTGCAAAAGAGAAGAAATAAGATTTGATGAGAATTCCATGTCAAGGCCATGGAGGGAGATCCACTAGGAGATCACACATGTACTATATATGACATGTGAGGGGTCTATGTCGAGGGAATAGAAGATGAAAATTTATTGGGGATAATGTTTGAAGTTGATTTGATTATATAATTTGTGGAAAGAAGATTCACTAGGGATAAGAATCTATAATCCATTGGGGATTAAGATCAAATCAACTTTAATTTAATTTATTCAAATTTATGTGGAGGCACATCTACTAAGGATATGCACTTGAGTTCACTGGGGATCGGGTATATGAACCTTCCACTAGGGAAGCAGGTTTGGGTTATCTGTTGGGGATTGGGATTTGAGTTTGATTTCATAGATTTGTTTAGGGATGTATCCACTAGGGATAAGAGTTTGGTTGGATATTTTTGATTTAGACTCTACTGGGAAAGTTGGTTTAATTTGGCTCTACTAGGGAGGTTGGTTTTGAATTTGATTTATTTGCTTGACTTATTTATATGATTTGGGCTCCACTGGGGAGAAGGGTGTGATTTAACCCATTAGGGAAAATCGATTGGGTTTAAATTAACTGAAGTTAATGTATGACATGTGATGAGATAAGGGCTATATCATCCTAACCTACCTCGTTTATAAATCCAAAGGATAGTCTCATTTGTGGTAGAGCTAGCCAACCTAAGGGGTTACCTTTTGGTGTGCAATGGTTGTGCTAGGACAAAGGCGTAGCAGAATTACATTGTCCAAAGCGAGGAACAACTGCTGGGGTAACCAGTCAGATGCATAAAAAATAAAACCTAACCTAGGGCTCCTACTGAGTAAATGCCATTGGGGACTTAATTCAACTCAAAAGTAGTCAGGATTAATTTATTCTTAATTTCATGTGATTTGATATAGTTTGTTTGGTTTAGTTTGATTTCAAATTGAGGGCAAATTTGTTGGGGTTGTGAGCTCGGTCAACTTTGATAGATTTAATTTTTGGACCATCTAAGTGTGCAATGGACCCACCGAGAAGGTGCTATATCAAACTTATCCTATCTCAAATTTAGAAATCCAAAGGTATAGTCTAGTGGTCGTGGGGTAGAGCTTGCCAACCTAAGAGGTTGCCTTTTGGTGTGGAATGACTATGCTAGGAAGAAGGCATAGCAGACTTACATCTTCTAAAGTAGAACAACTCGGGTGACCAGGTAGCACAACAAATTGAACCGACTTAGTAGCACTCACATCCTCTTAAATGAAGAAAACATGAGGTAGCTTATCGTCAACACAGTAAGGCTTACAAACCTAACAAGGCGCTCATCGGTGTGGGGACAAGTAAGGAAGGAAAGTGTAGCAGACTTAAATCCTCCAAAGAAGAAGAAGTGGGTGACACACTAGTAGGGTAGGACGTCAAGCCAACCTAGAGCAGATACTGAGTGAGTGCCACTGGGGGCGGTATCTCAACTCAGAGTAGCCTGAGATAAATGATATGTGTTTATGTAGTTTATGTTTGTGTTGTGCCGAAGAAGGATAGGATGCTACTCGGGTTCTTTACACCTACCCTAAACACATCATGGCAGATTCGCTAATAAAAATACTTTCAACGTGGAAGCGATTGAATTCAAAATAGAATTTTTATTAAAGATAATCATTTTCAAACATGATTATAATATTTCTTTAAGTAGAGCCCACTGATTGGAAGCATTGGGCACACTCCCTTATGATTAATAAGCTGATAAGATCCTCCTTGGTAAGCCTTCTCTATGGCAAAAGGACATTCTTAAGTGGGTACAAACTTACCTCCCATCTTATGATAGGCAATAATTGATCTCCTCAGAATTAAAATAACTTCTCCTACTTGAAAAGCTTTAGGATAAACCAACTTTTTTTTAGCTTGAATCATTTTAGCTTTGTACAACTTGAGGTTTTGGCATGCCCGCAAGCATCTCTCCTCCAAACCTATGAGCTCTTCTAACTGCAACTTAGCGTTCTGCTCTATTATCATCTTGCTACTCACAGCTATCCTTAGTGATGGGAGTTGGACTTCTAATGGTTGAACCACTTCAGACCCATACACTAAGGAGAAAGGGGTACACTGAGTTGGAGTTCTATATGTGGTGCGGTAGCCCCACAAGGCTTCAACTAACTTCTCATGCTACTGTCGCTTATTATTGTCGAATATTTTCTTTAGTATTTGGATGAGAGTTTTGTTCATGGCTTCTGCTATGCTGTTAGCCCTCGAGTAGTTAATGGTTGAATATCTCTAATCTATGTTGCATCTCCAAGCAAAGTTATTGATTTCAGTGCTCTTGAATGTAGTACCATGATCAGATATAATCTGTCAAGGCACTCCAAACATATATACGATATGGTTCCTAAAAAATTGGAGCACATGCTAAGTTATGACCTCTTTGAGCAAAATCACCTTCTTCCTTTTATAAAAGTAGTTAGTAGCAGCTAAGATGAACCGATGAACCTTAGAAGAAGGAGGATCAATTAGGCCCACTATGTTGGTACCCCAACACTCAAATGGCCATGAGGCCAATGTAGGATGTATAATGTTGGGTAGTTGGTGTAGGACCACACCATGTATTTGACATTGGTGGCATCGCCTAGCCGTATTCACATAATCTTTGATCATTAATGGCCAGTAGTATCCTAGTCTCATGATCTTACAGGCTTCGTTCTTGTCTAAATATTGTAACCACATATGATAGAAAGACTGTCGGTACAAGACACCATCCACAAGAGAGTAGGAAAGTGCTCTCTACTTCATCTAATAGGCATGGGATTTCTCTTGAGGTAATTTTCCTTTATTTAGGTAATCCATGAATGGTTGCCTCTAATCTAACTCCTCATCCTTCTTGGCAATGGTAACCTCTCCTTCAAGAGAGTACTTTTTGATGAGTTCAATATTATTAACTATTTTTTACCTTTATTGAAATGGACTCATATCTACATGCCAACTCTGGCAAGTTTTGGCTAAAGCATACGCTACAACATTCTCTCATGAATCTTATAGATGTAACCTCTAAGATTTGGGCCAATAATTCTATGGTGTACTTGTGGTAGTGAGAGCTTGGGCTTTATAACCTTATAGGACCCAATGATTTGGTTGATAACTAGGTGAGAATCCCTGAAGATGTTGATGTTCTGGATGCTTAGAGTACATCTAACTCCAGACTGATAATCAAAGCCTCATATTTAACTTTGTTGTTGGTACAAGGATTGGACAGAAGATATGAGAATCTCATCACATCACAGTCTAGAGTTAAGAGACCTATTCCTACCCCTACCTTTCCTGGAATTGTAGATTATGGTTCTTATCATCTTTGAGAGGAAGCTGCACTATCAAAGTTCATCTTCCAGTGCTGAATGTTAGCATCCCCTAATTTCATGATTTTTTCATCAAGGAGATCATCATTAAGCAGAGAGTCAGCAAGAAGTGGGTGTGCTACTAAGAAATTTGCTAGCACATGTCCTTTCACTATACAGAGGGGTATGAAGGTAATGTTAAACTGTGAGAGGATCATAGACCATCGTGCCAACCATCTAAATAGCACCGACCGTATCATGAGATACTCTAGTGGTTTGATCCTAGAGATTAAGTTCACCTTATGAGGAAGCATGCAGTGCTGTATTTTTTAAGATGCAAAGATTAATGCTAGGCAAAGCTTCTCAATGGGTGGATAATTAGCCTCAGTAAGGATTAAGTGACAGCTAAGGTAGTATAGTGCATTTTCCTTCATCATTGGCTTGGGAAAACAAAGCACCAAAGGAGTTATCTAACATAGTGTAAAGCAGCTTTGCCCAAGATAGGGGCTACTAGAATTGGCGATGTCATCAGGTAATGCTTGATATCTTCAAAAGCATGCTCACACTTATCATCCTACTTGAACTTGGCATCCTTTTTAACAAGTGCTGAGAATGGCTGACATCTTCCCGATAGGTTGGATATAAAGCTTCTTAGATAGACCAACTATCCTTGGAATTATTTGAGTTCAGTTAAACTTTTACGGGGTGGCATTTCTAATATCACCTTGATCATCTCTGGATCGATTTCGATTCCATGGTGTTAGACAACAAACCCAAGGAATTTCCCTAAAGCTACTCCAAATACACACTTCAGGGGGTCCAGTTTGAGGTTAAATTATATTAACCAACTACTCAAAGAGATGGTCTTCCTTTTCTCTACTTATGACAACAAGATCATTGACATAACACTCAACTTGATGTTGAATGAGTTCAATGAAGATTCAAGTCATAGCTCGCAAGTATGTAGCATCGACATTTTTAAGGCTAAAAGGAATGACTTTATAGCAATAGATTTTGATCAGGGTTCTAAAAATAGTGTTTCTTTCATCTTTAGGCCATTTTTATTTGGTTATATCCAGGTAAGCCATCCATGAAAGAGAAGACTGCATGAGATGAGGTAATGTCCACCATCAGCTCTGAGATTAGCAGTGGAGATTTATCTTTTGGAAATGCCTTATTTAAATCCCTAAAATTGATGCATATGTGAATTTGACCATTCTTTTTTTTAATTGGGATGACACTGGCTAACTAAGTAGAGTATTTTTCTTCCTTGATGAAGTGAGTATCGATTAGTTTCTTGACTTCAAAAATGACTTGCTATTCAATGTCTAATCGCATGCATCTAGGAGCTTACTTGATAGGGTTAGAAGTAGGCTCTAATGTTAGTTTATCCACCACTACGTCAGGAGTCAATCCAGGCATCTCTTCATAACTCCATGCAAAGTAGTCCTTAAAATTAATCAATAGCCTAACTAAGTCATTAGTTTCAATTTCATTCAATAAGGAATTGATGTATGTCGGGCGTGGATCTTCTTCAATTCCTAAGTTGATTTCCTTGAGCTCATTGATGGTTGACTTGATCTCTTCTTTGAACTCTAATGGTGCATCTTTAACTTCAAAATCATCTGGATCATTTGAAGTTTCTAAGCATAGATCCTCATATGAGTTAATGTGATTTGAAAAGAAACTATCAGATTCTAAATGATTAGTGATGACTAAGCAGTAATCATCATCATCGACTGGACCCACTGTACCGAATCCTTATCCTTATTCTTAATTGAGAGCTTTTGCATTTATTCTTCCATATTCTTTCGAGGTAGTCTGACCAATTCTTTGACAAAGTATGTGGGATTAACCCTTTCTTGCTAAATTATAAACATAAGGCAAGTACGAATCAAAAGGTAATTCTATTAAATCTTTATATGATCATCCTCAAGTTCTACATCAACTTCTTGACTTACGGATGATTCTCCCAGAAAGAACCTCTAAGTCTTCACACCTGTGGATGCCTTATGGGCTTCCTTAACTACCAAACCCTCAGCTTTTTGAGAGACAAGTGGGGTTTGAGCTAAGGTTCCCAATTGATGCCTAACTATTTCACATATAGAAATGAATCCACTTATGATGATTTGCTGAGCCCCATTCATTATCGCTCAAGTCTCCTCCAAGAAAACTACTGAGAAGAGTGGTGTGCTAACCATATAAGACTTATGTTATGAACTAGTTTCTAAGTCTATGTGGATAGTAGTTGGGACATATCTTCTTTTGGGTGGCCAATAAGGAGGGTTTCCACCCTTGGGACCTCTCAACTAGCCTTTCTCTCTTGGTGGAGATCATGTCATCCTACCCATATGTTTGAATGGAGTAACAAACTGTGGGTGGAATCTAATATCATTCTCCAATTCCTCCTCCAAGTCTATTTCCGCTCCCTTTTATTTTCTTTTTCATTTTCTAGTTTCTTTTCTTTTTTTTTTCTCTTTGTTTTTCTTTTTCTTTTTTCTTTTTCTTTTTTATTTTTTATTTTTAAACTTTGGCCAAGTTCATGAGAATACACTTGTTGATTTTGAGGGAGGTAGTAAGCTCCATCCTCATATATGCCGACCTCATGAACTGTAAATGGCTTGAGATCTCCTTTAACATAGTAGATGATCTCGCCTCTTACAAACTTGATACACTGATGTAGAGAGGATGGAACTATGTTGTTCTCATGTATCCATGGTTTCCCAAGAAAAACATTGAAAGTTGTATCCGAGTCTAGATTCTGAAACTTGGCTTCGGTCTTCCAATCACCTATCTGCAAGGGAAACAGTATTGAGCCTAAAGCCTGTTGACCTCAACTTTGGAGTGCGGATTCAATCTTCTCATCTTAAACTTAGGAGTCTTGTAGACACGATGACTTCCCTTATCATAAGACACTTCTAACAATTAGGTAAACACTTAACCTAAGCCTAAAGACTTAGAAGGGTTAACCATAGGATTAGGTTATGCCTTAAGGATTAGGTTAATCCACCTATCCTACAACCAAAATCCTACCCATGTTCACCTTCTCAAACCAAACCTGAAGTTCAATTCAGACATCTAATTCAAATCCAAATCTAAACCCAAATTCTAAAACCAAATGATTGAAGCCCATGATCAAATCCAAACTTGAAACCCTTCCTAAGCCATATGACATATCCCATGGACTTAAATCTTAATCTAAATCAATAAAAATCATTTGATTTTCTCATAATCAATTTATATCTTTAATCATCTTCCTAAATATAAATCTACATTTAAATGATCAAAACTAAATCAAATTAAATCAAAACCCTTCCTAAGCCATATGACCTATCCCATGGACTTAGCCAAATCTTAATCCAAATCAAGTTGAACTCAATTGAATTTCTCACAAATCAATCATATTTTCAATCATCTTCACAATTTTAAATGAAATATACATTTAAATCATCAAAACTAAATCAAACCAAATCAAAAACCAAACTTAAGCCACATGACCCAACTCCATGGACTTAGCCAAATTCCTTCATTCCAAAACCCAAATTAAATTGATTTTATCATGAATCAATCATACCTTCAATCATATTCACAAATATAAATGAAATCTATAATCATCAAGCCAAACCAAAATCAACCCATGTCAAACCCAACTTAACCCTATTGACTTGAAATGTTCAAATGAACCAAAACCCATTTGAACTAAAGCCAATTGCAATTGAATTTATATATCAATCTAAAATCCATATATAAACTCAACTAAATCAAACTTAACCCAAAATAAAGCCAACTAATCCCAATTGGTCCACTAGACCAAAGTGGCAAATTTGACCTATTTGAGCCAAGTTCTAATCCTAGATAAATTAGATTGAACCAAGCCCATCAAAACCTCACATCATGATTGTTGATCACCCTAGGTTGATAAATTATCATAAATTGGGTCAAACCAAGTCAACTCGATCTTTTGGCCAAGTCAACCCCTTACCTCATATGAACCCAAACCAGCCACATTGCAATTAAGTAAAATCCCTTGAAACTAATGATTCATACCAAATCATAATCAATATTTGAATATGACTTGACCTTCAATTGAGTCAAACCAAACCCAATTGGCCCTATTGACCCATGTTGACCAAAATAAAATGAAAAAATAAAATAAAGTAAAAACCTAAACTAAAACCTAAACCTAAACCTAAACCTAAAGAGAATGTAAAATAAAAAAATATAAACTAAAATAAAATAAAATAAATAAAAACCTAAACAAAAGTAAAAAAAATTAAAAAAGCTAAACAAAATAAAAACTAAACCTAAAATTTAAAAAAAAATAAACCTAAAATAAAATAAAGTAAAAAACTAAATAAAAACCTAAACCTAAAAAATAAACCTAAAGATAAAACCTAAAAATAAATAAAAAATAAAACCAAAACCCTAAACCAAAAAAAGAACCTAAACTTAAAATAAAAATAAAATAAACCTAAACTAAGATAAACTAAACCAAAATAAATAAAACCTAAACCTAAATCTAAAATAAACTAAACCTAAACCTAAACCTAGACTAAATAAAAGAAAATAAACTAAAAATAAATCTAAACTTAAAGTTAAAAATAATACATAAAAATAAACATAAAATAAAAACCTAAAACCTAAACCTAATAACATATAATAAAAACCTAAACCTAAACTTAAAAAAAAATAAAACCTAAACCTAAAATATAAAATAAAATTAAAATTAAACTAAAAAATGCTAAACTTAAGCCTAAACTTAAGAAAATTAACTAAAATAAATAAACCTAAAATAAATAAGCAAAACTAAATAAAAATAAAAATAAATCTAAATAAAACTAAAAAGTAAAATAAACTAAAATAAATTAATAAACTAAATAAATCTAAACCTACAAGCTTACTTAATGAAAAAAAATAAAAAAAATTAAAACAAATAAAAATAAATAAAAAAATCCTAAACCCTAAACGCTAAACCCTAAAACCAACCCTAAACCCTAAACCCAAAATCCTAAAACCCTAAACCCTAAACCATAAACCATAAACCCCAAACCCTAAACCCTAAACCCTAAAAACCTAAAAACCTGAACTTAAACTAAATAAAACCTAAAAATAAAATAAATAAATAACCTAAACTAAAATAAAATAAAATAAAAAATAATCTAAAACCTAAACCTAAACCTAAACCTAAAAAAATAAAATATAAAATAAAACAAAACTAAATAAATAAATAAAACCTAAACTAAACTAAAAAATAAAAAACTTAAATAAAATAAAAATAAATTTAATAAAAAATATGATAAAATAAAAATTAAATAAAAACTTAAACCTAAATAGTTAACCTAAAAATAAAAAATAAAAAACCTAAACCCTAAACTATAAAAGAAACCTAAACCTAAAATAAAAATAAAATAAACTTAAACCTAAACAAAAATAAAATAAACTAAAATAAATAAAATCTAAACCTAAACCTAAAATAAACTAAACCTAAACCTAAACCTAAACTAAATAAAATAAAATAAACTAAAAAAATGTAAATCTAAACTAAAAACTAAAACATAAAATAAACCTAAAATAAAAACCTAAACTTAAAAAAATAAAATAAAAACCTAAACCTTAACCTAAAAATAATAAATAAGATCAAAAAATAAAATATAAAATAAAAATAAAATTAAACTAATAAAATAAACCTAAACCTAAAAATAAATTAAAATAAGAAACCAAAACTAAAATAAATAAACTTAAAATAAATAAACTAAACTAAATCAAAATAAAAATAAACCTAAATGAAAATAAAAATTAAAATAAAAATAAATAAATAAAAAATAAATTAAATAAACCTAAACATACCACTTTATTTAATTTAAAAATAAATAAAAAATAAAAAATAATAATTAATAAAAAAACTAACCCTAAAACTAACCCTAAACCCTAAACTCTAAACCCTAATCCTACAACCTTAAACCCTAAACCCTAAAACCCTAAACCTTAAACCCTAAACCCTAAACCCTAAATTGTAAACCCTAAACCCTATCCCTACTTCTTATTCTGTTCTTACTTGGCATATTTTGAAAAACTCATCCCCGTTGACTCCTTGTTGTGGGGTAAAAGTTTTCAATTACCTTCAAAATGCCAATGTTGCTTTCACATTGAGAATGTGAATCATGTTTTTGTTAACTGGGCCATTGCATCTAAACTTTGGATTTGGTATGATGACCTCTATAACATTATCATTTACAATGGCTCCTTAACTTTATATCGACTTCTTGAAGTTTATTTTGACAACACTATTAAAGGTCACATTAAAGTCATAAGCTGCTATCACTCTTATTTGGTTCATATGGATGGATCGAAATGATGCAAAACATCGTGGGATCCCTATGAACCACATGAGGATAATTGCTAGAATTAAAAACAAAATTTGTGACTTGTTCAATGCCAATCTCATTAACTACAAATAATTCAATGGTTGTAAATTTGTGGCCAATAAATTGGGTTTTAACTTACCGAATCAACCACACTATAAAGATGACAAGATTGTCTATTGAGTAAAACCTCATGCTAATACTATTAAAATTAACACAGATGGCTCTATCTCTCATAAAGGTTCAGGTTGTAGTGGCATTTTCAGAAACCTTAACGGTAAAGTCCTATGTGCTTTTGCTTACCCCTTAATTCTTGCTCTCCTTCTTTGAGCTCATGGCGTCTACAAAGCTCTTGAGATTTGTGTTCAAAAGGTTGGCTCAATATTTGGATTGAGGTGGATGCCCTTCTGATTGATCTTTTGACTTCCACCAAAATGGGCAATATAAATTGTACTATCTTCTCAAACAAACTAGAGCTCTCCTTACAACTCGATTTTAAAATCACTCATGTATGGCGTGTAATGCATGTCTGATTACATGGTGCTAGATTGGATGGAATAAATTTCTTTGATCAACTAACACTCCTAAACATTTGTGGCTTGGTTAATCGGAAAATACTCCCTTATCTAAATTAATCTAACCTATTGGATTGACTGGTTTAATACTGTTTAGCGCATGATCACTTTTCTAGTGTTGTTATTTCTTTGGTATTTGTTGATGCATCATCCTGATATCCCTTGCCGCTTATTTGTTGATCTTTGTGGCATGTGCTATTGGTTTAATTTCCATAACTTTAATTGGGAGCTTCGCTTCTACTTTTCTTTAATGTGATGTTCCTTTGGAATTCTGTTGATGCATCATCCTATTACTCCTTTTGGTCCTTTCTTTGAGCTATGTGGAATCACTATTAGTTTAATTATCCCAACCTTATTTGGGGTCTTACTTGGTAAGATGTTTCTGTTCTTTGGAGGGAGATGTATTACTTAATGCTCTATTTTAGTTGTATTTTTTGATCACGGTGTGATTTCTTTCCTTTTACGGAATTATATTACGGGACCCTTGCCTCAATGTCTAACTTCTATATACTATAACTTTATGGTGACTCTAATTTATCTAATATTCTTCCCCTTATTATGGTTGTAGCCTCTCATGCTCCATAATCTTACCTCCATAACTTTGTAGGAGAGATCTTGCAATATCCTTACTATTATAATTTCTTCTCTGAGTGGAATTATTTCTTGAATTCAATATTCGATCTTTGTGGGATTAGCTACTAGCCTCATATTATGTGTCTTGATGGATATCAAAGATGACTATTCTTGCTATTGAGGTTGTTGACTGCATGGTGGCTTTTGCTTTTTTGCTTAATTTTCTTGTTAGCAATAGGGCTTTTGCTGATCTTTATATGTTTGTGGTCTTTCTAAACTGCTGCTATTTTTTACATCTTGGTTCAGTTAGCCTTGGCCAGACCACTTCCCTATCTATCTGGGATTTATCTTATGCATTGTCTATTTTGAATGGGTGGTTTTATGGTCAACTTGCTGTTATTTTCTATCTTGGTTGTTGGCTACTCTAGATCATTTCTTATGTCTAACATGCTACTTCTGGGGTTGTCCATCATGATCAGCAGGGTGCTTTTGGAGTTGTTTTGCTATTTTCTTTGGCTAACCTCATATACCCATCCTGCCAGGAGAGAAACTACAATTTCCCATTTATTTTTTTATCTCATTGCAAGATTGGACTTACTTATTGGCTTTTCAATTTGTCTTTATTGAGGATGTGGGCTTAGTGCAAGCACTCATCCTTATCACGGAAGGATATTTATGTTATCTTTGTGGTTGTTTTTTTTCTTGCCTTTCCATTGCTTTGTGATGTTAACATCACTTGACTTCACTGGCTATTTTTCCATCCTAGTTCAGGTAATCTTGGCCATTCTATCTGGGAATTAACATATGCATTGTCTATTTTGAATGGGTGGTTTTATGGCCAACTTGCTATTATTTTGTTTCTTGGTTGTTGGCTGGTCTGGTTCATTGAGTCTTATGTCCAAAATTGCTACTGGGGTTGCTTATCATGTTCCGGTGCTTTTGGAGTTGTTTGGTGATTATTTTGGTTAACCTCATATACCCCGAGAAAGCGCAATTTCTGTTCAATTTTATTATTTCATTGCAGGTTTGGACTTAATTAATAATATCGGTTTGCCTTTATTAAGGATGTGGGTTTACTAGCACGATCATCTTTATCTGGAAGGATTTTGTTGATTATCTTTTGAACCCATTTTGTTTCTATTTTACATCTATGCCTTTAATGGAGTTTTATATGGTGGGTGTAATAATTGTATTTTGTTTCCCGATGTCTTTTGGATTTTGGGTCCTTTGTCCAGTGAGTTGTCTTTGTGGTTGTTGGCTGTTTCTTACCTATTGATTTTCTGATTCTTTTTTCTATTAACATCCAGCTCTGGTGATCTCTCCTCTATTTTATCCCTCTTGGTTCTATTAGAATTGTGCATCATTGTGATTATACTTTTGCTTTACTTGATTTTAACTATGTCTTTTACTCTAAATGGGTGGACTTATGGCTTAGCTATGGCTTGGACTATTGAGTTCTTTGCTAAGCAGTTTCTAGTGTTATCTCGATTGTCTTTTATTGGAATTATTTGTGGTGGGAGCAGCCTTTACTTATTTCTTCTAATCTCTTTGTTCTCATCTCTTCTCTGATAGACTTCTGCAATTCCTATGGTAATTTGGGCTGGGGTATGTTGTCTTCCTTTACACTTACTAGTTTTTAACTTCTGCAATAAGGAGGTTGTTAACATCTGCATTACTTACATTCATTGGATTTCCTTTTGGGAAATATTTAGGTTGTTCTTGCTTTACCAAGGTATATTTATTATTATCATATCGTTTGGGATGGAGTTAATACCATGCTTTTGTATTTTCCTGGCTGGTTTTCAGTAGGTATTACATCTGAGCCTTTATTGCTTTTGACCTTTGCCTGACCTTTTCTACTGTTTCCCAATGGTGGGTCTTCTTGCTGGTCTCATTAAACCCATAGATCTGGTTAAAAATATGGTTGACCTGAAAATGATGGCTTTCTTTCATTTGTGTTGGGATTATCATGCCATGGGGCCTAATATGATGAGATATATTTTGCATGGGATCCTCTTATCTATTCTGCTCTTTGCTACTCTTTCTTCTACTCTGTATACCACTTTGCTTATGTTTGCAGGTAATAAGGCTCAAAAGATCTTCTTCAAATGGCTGCTATACATGTTTGTTGGCTATGACGGCTGTGATGATTTCACTCCCCTTTGGTTTGGTAGTAGCTCTTGTGATGTAACCCTTTAGCTGAAGTTTGGATGCTCATATTTGCATCTACCCCAACTTGGTGTGACTGAGCTTGAGCCTTTTCTATCACACTTCTTTACTATCATTCTCAGATTATGCTATTTTCAGTTATCATTTTGTCTGTATTACGTTAACTGCTCTAACTTCTTTATGTCTACAATTTTGTAGGTGCTTCTCTCTTGTCCTCTTGCAGGTTTGCTCCATAGTGTCATGCATTCTCACATTTTGCAGAGCATTGGCCTTAATCTTCCATTGGCTTCTTATATTAATCAATTTGTATCTTTTGCTTGCTTTATTTTTTTTCTTTTGCTTTTGGCTATACTTAGATATGTGATTTACTCCCTAGGCTGATTGTAACTCTTTGAGAAGTAGTTTTGGAGTTTATCGCCTTTAAGGACCTTGTAACCCTCTTTTTTGGGGCAATAAAATTCCCCTATATGGGGTTTCCCAAAATAAATAAAAAAAAACCTAAAAAAAAACACACCCTAAACCCTAAACCCTAAAAAATCTAAAAATCTAAACCTAAACTAAATAAAACCTAAAAATAAAATAAATAAAATCCTTTACCTAAATAAAATAAAATAAATAAAATAAAATAAAACCTAAACTAAAACCAAAACTTAAACCTAAACCTTAAAAAAATTACAAAACTAAAATAAAATAAATAAAAACCTAAACTAAACTAAATAAAATAAAATAAACCTAAAAATAAAAAACCTAAATAAAATAAAAACTAAACATAAAATAAAAATAAAATAAACCTAAAATAAATTAAAATAAAAACTAAATAAAAACATAAACTTAAAAAATAAATCTAAAAATATAACCTAAACCCTAAACTAAAAAAAACCTAAACCTAAAAAAAACAAAATAAAATAAACCTAAACCTAAATAATTAAAGCTTAAACCTAAACCTAAAATAAATAAAACCTAAAACCTAAACAATATAGAATAAAATAAACTAAAAATAAACCTAAAAATAAACATAAAATAATCATTAAAATAGTCCTAAAATAAAAAAAATCTACACCTAAAAAATAAAAAAAAAATAAACCAAAAAACCTAAAATAAAAAAAATAAAACCTAAAAAAATAAATTAAAAGTAAAACTAAGCTAAAAATAAACTTAAACCTAAATAAACCTAAATAAAATAAGATAAATAAACCTAAAATAAATAAAATAAACTAAATAAAAATAAAAATAACCTAAATAAAAATAAAAAATAAAATAAATTAAAATAAATTAAAAAATAAACTACAAAAACTAAATAAACCTAAACTTACCAATTTACTTAATTTAAAAAATTAAAAAATTAAAAACAAAAAAATTGAAACCCTAAACCTACAACAATAAACCTAAACCCTGAACCCTAAACCCTAAACCCTAAACCTTAAACCCTAAAAACCTAAACTACTAAATAAAACCTAAAACTAAAATAAATAAATAAATCTAAACAAAAATAAAATAAAAATATAAAATAAAATAAAAGCATAAACTAAAACTGAAACTTAAACTTAAACCTCAACCTTAAAAGAAAATAATATAAAAATAAAAATTAAACTAAAATAAAATAAATAAAGACCTAAACTAAAGTAAAAATAAAAAACTGAAAAAAATAAAAACAAAACCTAAAATAAAAATAAAATAAGCCTAATATATAATAAAATAGAATAAAAACTAAATAAAAACCTAAACCTAAACAACAAACCAAAAAAGAAAACCTAAACCCTAAACTAAAAAAATAAAACCTAAACCTAAAATAAAAATTAATTAAACCTAAACCTAAACTAAAATTAACTAAATAAAATAAATAAAATCTAAATCTAAACCTAAAATAAACTAAACCTAAACCTAAACCTAAACTAAATAGAATAAAATAAACTAAAAATAAACATAAACCTAAACAACAAAAAAAAAAAATAATGCTAAAATAAAATAAAAATAAAATAAAAAAATAAAATAAAACCTAAACCTAAACTAAATAAGAAATAAAATAAAAAAGAAACTAAACTAAAATAAACTAAAAAAATAAACTAAAATAAAAAAAATAAAACTAAAATAAATAAACTAAACTAAATAAAAAAAATTAAACCTAAATAAATAAAAATAAAATAAAAAATAAATAAATAAAAGATAAACTAGATAACCCTAAACCTAAATTTAGTTAATATAAAAAAAAACCCTTAACCTTAAATCACAAACCTAAACCTAAAACCTAAACCTTAAACTACAACCCAAACCTAAGACTGGTAGGCCTTGTGACAAAACATCAATCACCAGCTCATCTAGACGGTGGAGTCAAGGTGGAGGATCGGTTATCACAGTGGTGTTGGGGATCTAGAGTTGGGTGGATATGGAGGTGGTGGTCAGAGCAATGGTGGTTATGGAGGCGGGAGGAGCGACGCAGGTTATAGCCATGGTGGTGGCGGAGGAAGAGATCAAGGTTATAATGACAGATCCCTCTACTTGAGAGGTGTGGGCAATTCTGATGGGAACTAGAGAAAGTGTAGAATGATCGATCTGATCTGCTGCTTATGGAATTATGTCCTTACAGTAAAGACAGATCTACTTATCTATGGTTTTTCATTTGCTCTGTGGGTGCACATTTTTTATCTATGTCGTCGCTTATGTCTTAGAAAACTTGGGGTGCTACTTGGTTGATGAAATTGAAAAGAAGAAATGTTGAATCTGAATTAGTTCTCTATTAGAAAAAAACCCAAACTACCTAAACCAACTTTATTTTTTTTAAAAAATCCTAAACCCTACACTACCCCAACCCCTGAGCCTAAACTTAAACTAAACCTAAATCCTACCAAAACCACCACTAAACCCACCATAATCATATCCTAACCACACACTGACCTACCTTACCCTGGCCTCACCCACTCCACACCTAAACCAAACCCTACTAAACCCTAAACCCTAGGCCCTCCTAAACTAAACTCTAAAGGCTGGTGACCTCCCATGAGCCAGATCCTAACCCTGATTCAAAGCCTGAGCACTCCTACCCTGATAAAATCTAGGCCTAAATCCTAGGCCTAAACCTAAACCTTCAAAACCTGAAAACCTAAATAAACTTGTTAATAAGATAAATAAATACCCAAACCTAAATAAAATGAAAAATAACAAATAAACCTAAACTTAAACCTATTTATAAAAACTAAATAAATAAATAAAATCTAAACTAAAAAAAATAAAATAAAACTAGAATAAAAAACCTTAAAAAATAAAAACTAAACATAAAATAAAAATAAATTAAACCTAAATTAAATTAAAATAGACATTAAATAAAAACCTAAACCTAAAAGATAAACCTAAAAATAAATAAAAACTAAAACCTAAACCCTAAATTTAAAAAAAAAAACCAAAACCTAAAATGGAATAAAATAAATATACTATCTAAAATAAACAAAACTAAAATAAATAAAACATAACATAAACTACCTAAACTAAATAAAATAAAATAAACTAAAAATAAACCTAAGCCTAAAGTAAAAAATAAAACCTAAAATTAATCCTAAAATAAAAACCTAAAACCTAAACCTAAAACATAAAATAAAAATAAAACTCAACTAAAAAATAAACTTAAACCTAATAAATAAACTTAAATAAAAAACCTAAACTAAAATAAATAAACCTAAAATAAACAAACTAAACTAAATAAAAATAAAAAAAATATACCTAAATAAAAATAAAACATAAAATAAACTCAAATAAATAAAAAAATAAACTAAACTACTTGTTTACTTAATATATAAGAAGACCCAAACCCCAATCCTAAACCTAAACTGACCCTAAACCCTAAACCCTAAGCCAAACCCTAAACTATAAACCCTAAACCCTAAACCTTAACCCTACACCTAAACCCTAAACCTAAACAAAATCCAAACTCTAAACCCTAAACCTAAAACCTCTGACCCAACCACAAACCCCAAACCCTAAACCTAAACTAACCCAAAAGCCAACCTAAATTAACCTAAATAAACTAACCCAAAACCCTAAACCCTAAGAAATGAAGCTTGATGGAACATCACCGTCAACTAGGCTCAATCTAGATCTGACGGTGGAGGTGAAAGTGGAGGTGGCGGATATCACAATGTTGTTGGGGGATCGGGAGGTGCTGGTGGATATGGAGGTGGTGGTCAGGACAGTGGTGGTTATGGAGGTGGGAGGAGCGATGGAGGTTACAGCCATGATTGTGGCGGAAGGAGAGATCAAGAATATGATGGTGGATCCCACTACTCAGAGGTGGGGTGGTTCGATGATGGTGAAGCGAAGAATGGCCAATCCGATCTGCTTAAAGCCTTTCTGGTGAGATGATTCTACTTATCTAGGTTTTGATTTGCTCAATGGGTGCTCATTTTTATATATCTCACCTTTTGTCTTAGAAAATGTGGTGATACTTGGTTGATAAAATAAAAAGAAGAAAGAAGAAATGTTGAATATTTATTAAAAAATAAAACCTTAAATAAACCTATACTAGTTTATTTACTTTTTCAAAAAAAAAACCTAAACCCTAAACTCTAGTTTATTTACTTTTTTAAAAAAAAAACCCTAAACCACAAACCTAAATCCCATACCAAGAACCCTAACCTAAACCATAAAACATCTAAACCCTAAACTCTAAACCAAAATAAATAAAAAACCTAAACCTAAAAAATAAAACTCTAAAAACCACAAACTCTACTAAACAAAAGCAAACTAAACCCACAAAACTGAACCACAAACCCTAAATCTAAACCACAAACTAACTAACCCTAAACCTAAAACTAACCCACAAACTACTCTAACTAAACTCCTGAGCCACTGACCTCCTAAATCCTGAACCACTACCCAAATAAACCTCCCTTAAACCCTAACCACTGAGCCTTTAAAACCTAAATAACTAATATAAATATAAAAATTTACCTAAATAAATAAAATAAATACTTAACCACTAAAAAAAGATAAGATAAAAAATAAAATAAACTAAAGATAAATAAAACTTAAACTAAACTAAAAATAAAATAAACTGGAATAAAAAATAAATAAAAACTAAACATAATAAAATAAAATAAACTAATAAAATAAAACTAAATAAACCTAAACCTAAAAATACAATAAATAAATAAAATCTAAACTAAACTAAAATCTAAACTTAAAATAAAATAAAATAAACAAAATAAAATAAACAACTAAATAAACTAAAATAAATAAACCTAAACCTAATCCTAAAATAAACCTAAACCTAAACTAAAATAAATCTAAACTAAAAATTAAACCTAAATAACCTAAAATAATAATATAAACTAAAACTAATTAAATAATAAAATAAAATAAAACTCAACAAAAATAAAACCTATTAAACCTAAACCTAAAAAATAAAATAAAACCTAAACTTCAAATAAATAAACTAACCCAAATAAAATAAAATAATAAAACTAAATAAAATAAACTAAAATAAATAAAAATTAAATAAAATAAATAAACCTATAAAATAAAATAAAAATAAAATAAACTATAAAATAAATAAAGATAAACTAACTGTTTTTGCTTAATATTAAAAACCACCCTAAATCCTACCACCAAACTCTAAACCTAACCCCAACCCTACCCTGAGCCTGACTAAACCCTTGCTAAGCCCTAAACCCCAACCACTGACCCAAACTAAACCCAAACCTAAGACCACTACTGGCATGACCTTAACCTCTAAACCTAACCCTAAATCCTCTCCACACCTACCTACTAAAACCACCTAAACCCTGAGCCCTAAACCCTAAAAACAAACCCAACTTAAAGTTACTAAATAATAAAATAAATAAGAACTAAACCAAATAAAATTAAATAAAATAAAACCTAAAAAAAAAATATATAAAATAAAATAAAATAAACTAAAAATAAAATATAAAAAATTCAACTAAACTAAAATACCTAAGAATAAAATCTAAATATAAATAAACTAAAATAAATAAAATAAAATAAAATAAAATACACTAAATAATAACCTAAACCTAAACTAAACCTAATAAAATAAAAGTAAAATCTAAACTAAACTAAAATTAACCAAAAAAATAAAATTAATAAAATAAAATAAAATAAACTTAAACTAAAATAAACTAAAATAAAATAATAAAAACCTAAACTAAATAAAATAAAATAAACTAAAATAAACCTAAACTAAAAAATAAACCTAAAATATGAACCTAAAATAAACTAAAATCTAAACATAAACTAAAATAAAATAAAAAAAATAAACTCATCTAAATGATAAACCTAAATTTAAAATAAACTAAAATAAACCAAAACTAAAATAAATAAATAAACTAAATATAAAAATAAACTTAATAAAAATAAAATAAACTCAAATAAAATAAAATAAACTAAATAAACCTAAACAGTTTGTAATTTAAAAAAAAAAAAACCCTACTAAATTCTAAACCCACAAACTATCCCTAAACCTCAACCCTACCACAACCATAAACCTAAACCCTATCCCTAAAACCTAACCTCCACTAAACCCTACCCAAACCCAAACCCTAAACACTTAAACCCAACCAAAACCTAAACCCAAACCTAACCAAACCCTAAACCTAAACCTAAACTAAAACCCTAAACCCTAAACCCACAAACTAACCCTAAACACTAAGAATGGGCGAACTTGATGATAGGAATATCACCCAACAAGCTAAGCTCTAGATCTGTGGAGGCGAAGGCTGATAGCTCGTAGTGATGGTGAGGTATCTGGAGGTGCTGGTGGATATGAAGGTGGTGTTCAAAGCAATGGTTGTTATGGAGGCAGGAGGAGCGATGGAGGTTATAGTCGTGGTGGTGGCGGAGAGAGAGATTGGGGCTATGATGGTGGATCCCGCTACTTGAGAGGTAGGATGTGGTTCTGATGGGAATTGGAGAAACTCAAGAATGGTGATTCGATCTACTACTTATGAAATTGTGTCTTTACAATAGACATGATTCTACTTATCCATGGTTTTTAATTTGCTCTATGGGTGCTTATTTTTTATTTCTATCATTGCTTATGTCTTAGAAAACTTGGGGTGGTACTTGGTTGATAAAATTGAAAAGAAATGTTGAATAATTTGTTCTCTTTAAAAAAAAAAATAACCTAAACCCTAAACCTAAACCTAAACTAAACCTAAACCCTAAACCCTAAAATAAACCCTAAAGTAAAACTTAAACCTAAACTAAATAAAACCAAATATATAAATAAAAAACCTAAATAAAATAAATAAAAATAAAATAAACTAAAAAGCTAAACCTAAACCTAAAAATAAAAAAAAATAAAACTAAACTAAAATAAAATAAATAAAACCTAAACTAAATAAAACATAAATAAAATAAAAAACTAAACCTAAAATAAAAATAATATACCTAAAAATAAAATAAAAACTAAATAAAACCAAAACCTAAAAAAAAATAAAAATAACATAAACACTAAACTAAAAAACTAAACCTAATATAAAAAAATAATAAATAAAACCAAAACTAAAATAAACTAAACAAAATAAATAAAATCTAAACCTAAAATAAAAGTAAACCTAAACTCCAAAACTAAATATAATAAAATAAACTAAAATAAACCTAAACCTTAACTAAAAAACCTAAAATAAACCTAAAATAAAAAACCTAAACCTAAACCTAAAAAAAAATTAAAATCCTAAACTAAAAGAAAAAATAAAACATAAAATAAAATAAATAAAATTCAACTAAAATAAACTAAACTAGAAATAAACTAAAATAAAAAACTAAAATAAATAAACCTAAAATAAAGAAACTACACTAAATAAAAATAAAAATAAACATAATAATTAAAATAAAATAAAATCAAATAAATAAAATTAAACTAAATAAACTTAAACTCTTTGGTTAATATAAATAAAACCTTATCCCAAAATCCTAAAACCTAAACTAAGCCCTAAACCTTAAACCTGACCCTAAACCTGCAACCTAAACCTAAACCTTAAACCCAAAACCACCAAATACCACAACCTGACCACAAAACCCTAAACCCCAAACCTTAAACCCACAAACCACACCTTAAACCCTAACAAGCACAAAACCTAAACAACCCAAACCCTAAACCCTAAACCCTAACACTCTAGAATGGGTAGAACGATAAGAACATCAACTCAGCTAGAGATCAGTCGTGAGCAAAGGTGGAGGTGGTGGTTATCATAGTGGTGGTGGATCCCAGGAATCGGTGGATGGTGGTGGTGATGGTGGTGGAGGCAAGAGAAGCAATGAGGTTATAGTCATGGTGGGTGGCGGAGAGAGATCAGGATATGATCTTTGAATCCACTACTCAAGAGGTGAGGTTGGATCTGATGGGAATTGGAGAAACTGAAGAACGACCAATTCAATCTACTGCTTATGGAATTGTGTCTTTATAAAGAGACAGTTCTACTTATCTAGGGTTTTTGATTTGCTCTATTGGTGCTCATTTTTTATCTATATGCTGTATGTCTTAGAAAACTTGAGTGCTACTTGGTTGATGAAATCAAGAAGAAATGTTGAATCAATTTGTTCTCTATTAAAAAAAACCTAAACCATAAACCTAAACCCACAAACTTAATACCTAAACCTAAACCCCAAATCCTAAACCCAAATACTAACCCTAAAATAAAACTAAACAAAACACAAAACCTAAAAAATAAAACTAAACTAAATAAAACTTAAAATGAAATCAATAAAACCTAAACCAAAATAAAATAAAAAACTAAAACCTAAATAAAATCTAAATCTAAACCTAAAATAAAATAAAATAAAACAATAATAAAATAAATAACCTAAACTAAAATAAAAATATAAATAAAATAAAATTAAAATAAAAATAAAATAAAATAAAACTAAACTTAAACCTAAAATAAAATAAAACTAAATATAAAAATATAAATAAAATAAACTAAACCTAAAATAAAATACTAAACTAAATAAATAAAACTAAAATAAAACTCTATCACCTAAAAATAAATAAAACTAAACTACTAAATAAAACCTAAAATAAACTAAAATAAAACCTAAACCTAAAAAAAAAAAATAAAATAAAAAAAACCTAAACTACCTAAAAAAAAACCTAAAATAAAAATAAAATAAAATAAAATAACTAAAATAAACTTAAAATAAATAAACTAAATAAAAATAAATAAAAAATAAATAAACTAAATAAATAACTAAATAAAATTAAAATAAACCTAAAATAAAATAAAAAAAATAAAATAAACTCAAATAATAAAAAATAAACTAAATAATCTAAATAAACATAAACCTAAGTTTACTAATTAAAAAAATCTAAACCCTAAATAAACCATAAATCTTGAACCATAAACCCTTAAACTAACCAAACCTCTAACAAACTAAATAAACCTAAACCCTAAAATAAACCCTAAACCCAAACCCTCAACCACAAACCCTAAACCCTCAACCTAAACCCTAAATCCTAAATCCAAACCCTAAAACCAAACCTAAACCAAAACTAAACCCAAAATAAAATAAAATAAAAAACAAAAAAAATTCCCCAAACCCACACTAAACCTAAACTAACCCTAAACCCTAAACTAACCCTAAACCATAAGAATGGGCATGGCCTTGACGGCAGGAACTTAACCGCTTTCTAGGCTCAGTCTTGATCTGGCGGTGGAAGCAAAGGCGGAGGCGGCGGTCATTGTAATGGTGGTGGGGGGATCTGGTGGTGTTAGTGGATATGGAGGTGGTGGTCAGAGTAGTGGTGGTTATGGAGCCAAGAGAAGTGGCGAAGGTTACAGCTGTGGTGGTGGCGGAGGGAGAGAATGGGGATATGATGATGGATCCCACTACTCGAGAGGCAGGGGTGGTTCTGATGGGAATTGGAGAAACTGAAGAGATCCGATCTACTTCTTATGAAACTGTGTCTTTATAGTAGAGACGGTTCTACTTATCTAGGGTTTTTGATTTGATCTATAGGTGCTCATTTTTTAGCTATATCATCACTTATATCTTAGAAAACTTGGGGTACTACTTGGTTGATGAATTGAAAAGAAGAAATGTTGAATATGAAGTTGTTCAATATTAAAAAAAAACACATAAACCCTAAACTAAAACTTAAACCCTTAACCTAAAACCGAAACCCTAAACCCTAAACCATAAATATAAACTCTAAACTAACCTAAACTCAAACCCAAACCTAAACCTAAAAAAAAGTTAAAATAAACTAAACTAAAATAAAATAAAATAAAAAACATAAACTAAAATATAAACCTAAAAAAAAAATAAAATAAAAAATAAATTAAACTAAAATAAAATAAATAAAAATCTAAACAAACTAAAATAAATAAGAAACCTAAATAAAATAAAAACTAAACCTAAAATAAAAATAAAATAAAATAAAAACTAAATAAAAACTTAAACCTAAAAAACAAATCTAAAAAAACATGAAAATAAATAAAAAATAAAACCTAAACCCTAAACTAAAAAACAAACTTAAACTAAATAAATAAATAAACAAACTAAACTTAAAATAAAATAAAATAAACCTAAAATAAAACCTAAAGCTAAACCTAAAAAAATAAAATAAAACATAAACCTAAACCTAAAATAAAAAAAATAAAACTAATCCTAAAAAATAAAATAAAAATAAACTCAACTAAAAATTGAACCAAAATAAAATAAAAAAATAAAACTAAACTAAAATAAATAAATAAAAATAAATAAACTAAACTAAAATAAAATAAAAAACTAAATAAAATAAATAAACTCAAATAAATAAAATCAACTAAATAAACTACCCTGGTTTGCTTAATTTAAAAAAAACCCAAACTCCAAATCCAAACCCTACCTACTGACCTCCACTAACTAAACCTACCCAAACCTAAACCCTAAACCTATCTGACCACTACTGCCCTTAACCCTACCCACAAACTGACCCTATCTTATCCTAAACCCTAGTCTCCATAAACCCTAACCACTGGGCCACTGCAGGCCACAAAACCTAGGCCACACCTGACCTGGGCCCTGACTCACCTGAGCCAACTCCTAGGCCACAACCCAAACTCACTGAGCCACTGAGCCCACCTGACCTGACTCAAACTCCTGGGCCCCAGGCCTAAATCAAATCCAAACTGGAACACAAACTACCCAAACTGGCTGGGCCATGGGCCACTAACTGATCTCTGAAACTGGGCCTCTCCACAGGCCACTAGACTACTAAATCCTGACCTGGGCCCTAAAACCCTAAACCACCCTGGGCCCTGAGCCACAGGCCCACCGAACTAAAACTATACTTACCTTAATAAATAAACTGACTGTATAATAAATAAAATAAAATAAAATAATCTGAACCTAAACCTAAATTTACTTAAAATAAAATAAAATAAAATAAAAATTAAATATATAAAATAAACTAAATGAAAAATAAAAACCTAAATAAAATAAACTAAAATAAATAAATAAAATTAAATAAATACACAAACCTAAAAATAAATAAATAAACCTAAACCCTAAACTAAAAAAAATAAAAATAAAATAAAACTAAACCTAAACTAAATTAACTAAACTAAAAATAAACTAAACCTAAATAAACTAAATAAAATACAATAAAATAAAATAAAACCTAAACTAAAAATAAAAAAATAACATAAATAAACCTAAAAAATATAAAAAACTAAACCTAAAATAAAAATAAAACCTAAACTAAAATAAATAAAATAAAACTCAATTGAAATAAACCTAAACCTAAAATATAAAATAAAATTGAACTAAAATAAATAAACCTAAAATAAATAAACTAAATTAAATAAAATAAAACCTAAATAAAAGAAAAAATAAAATAAACTAAATAAACTAAATCTATCTTTTGCTTAATTTTTTTAAAAAAACCTAAACCCTAAATCTAAACCACTAAACCACCTGACCTCACTTCCCCTAAACCCTAAACCCTAAACCCTAAACCACAAAACTAAACCTAAAAACCCTAAACACTAAAACCTACCAACACCTAAACCATAAAACCCACTAAACCTAAACCTAAAACCTAAATTAATCTTAAACCCTAGAATGGGACTTTGATGATAGGAACATCACCATCAACTAGTCTTGGTGGTGTGGTGGAAATGAAGGCAGAGGGGATGGTTATCACAGTGGTGGTGGGGGATCTAGAGGTGTTGGTGGATATGGAGGTGGTGGTCAGAGCAGTAGTGGTTATGGAGGCAGGAGGAGCGACAGAGGTTACAACCATGGTGGTGGCGGAGGAAGAGATCGGGGATATGATGGGATCCGCTCTGGGGTGGTTTTGATGGGAATTAAGAAGACAGATGATTTGATCTACTTATGGCTGTCTTTATAGTAGAAAGTTCTACTTACAGGTTTTGATTTGCTTAATGGGTGCTCCTTTTTTATCTATCATCACTTGTGTCTAAGAAACTTGGGTTTCTACTTGGTTGATGAAATTGAAAGAAGAAATGTTGAAACTAAATTTGTTCTCTTAGAAAAAAACCTTTAAACCTTAAACTAAACTAAACCTTAACCTAAAACCTAAACCCTAAACCTAAATTCTAAATCTTAAACCCTAAACACTAAACCCTAAATTAAATAAACCCTAAACCCCAAACCCAAAACCCTAAACCACAAATCTAAAGCCTAAACCACAAAACCCTAAAACCTAAACCTAAACCCTAAAACCATTAACCAAACCCTAAAACCTACAAACCCCTAAACCCAAACCTAAACCCCAAACTAAACTAAACCTAAACTAACCCACAAAACCCTAACCCTAAACCTTGAATAAAGATGTTATCAGAAGTAGATCTAAAGAATGACCTAATCCTAGCATAGTTATTTTAGCTAAAGAAAATGTTTTCAAGAGACTTTCCCTTAACTATTAAACATTTGAATACCATAAACCTTAACCCTAAATCATATCATAATACCATATATTATAGTATAATGTAGCATCATATATTTGAGCTTGTAGTGAAGTGTTTTTGGATGTTATAAGATGTTTTGAAATGTTTTAGTATATTATGGTATTGTGCCTATAGTCTATATTAATATAAATCATAAAAATATTGATTTAATAAATTGATGAAATTTGTTAAATTTGAAGTGGAATTAGGTTGTAGTACCAAAGGTGTGCTATGCCACTTGTAGTCTAAAACTAAGATTTTATGTTCAAAATAAATATTATATGTTGTAGCATAGTATAACATCATATATCATAATATATTATTTTGTGCATTTTAAATTCTTTTAGTATTTTATGATCATGTCAGAACTACACTAGCATTATTTATAAAATGGATTTGGCTAAATTCATAATTGGTAGAGCATGGCATTATAATATATTATTTTAATTTAAAATATGTAAGTGATACGTCTAAAATATATAGTTTTTTATTATTTAGACAAATTTTATGATTTTTTATCTTAAGCAATCCCTTGTGATGTGATATGCAATATAATATAATATAGGATGCCAATAACATAGTGTAGCATCATGCATTAAAGCATAATATTGTGTATTACTACTTATTATTTAGCATATTTTAGTTTGTTATAGTATGATGTAGTAGGGTTTCTATTGGTATAATTCATAAAAATATTGATTAATAGGCTGAGATGAAGGGATTTGGCCAAATTTAAGGTAAGCTTTTGGGAACATCATTGGGGGTGTGCTATGGTGTGTCATTTAAAGATCCATAAGGGTTGTGCTAAGAACACCAAAGGGATAGTCTACCAGCTATGCGATAGAGCTAGCCAACTTAAGGGGTTGCCTTTCAGTGTGTAACAGCTGTGCTAGGAAGAAGGTATATCAGACTTACATCTTCTAAAGCGAGGAACAACCAGGTGACATTGGATGCATAATCGACCTAGGAGACTCTTGAGTGAATGTCGTTGGGGATTTATGTCAACTCAAAAAGGATTAATTTTATCTTAATTTCATGTGATTTGATATGGTTTGTTTGGTTTAGTTTGATTTTAAATTGAGGGCATATCCATTGGCAATGTGAGATCAGTCAAATTTGATTGATTTAATTTATGGACCATGTCGGTGTGCGATGAACCCACTAAGAAGGGGTTATATCAGACTTGTCCTATCTCAGATTTACAAATCCAAAGGATAGTCTAGTGGTCATGGGGTAGAGCTAGCCAACCTAAGGGGTTGCCTTTCGGTGTGCAATTGTGCTAGGAAGAAGGCATAGCAGACTTACATCTTCTAAAGCAGGGAACAATGGGGTGACTTTGGTAGCATAAAAAAAAATATGACTTAGGGGACTCGAGTGAATCTGGGACTTATATCAACTCAAGAGTAGTCATGGATTCTATAGTTTTCTTGACACTACCTAAAAGATAGGATGCACCTTTGGAAAAGGTACCACTATGGGTGTCCTCCTAATCCATAAGTGAATATATATTTTGTTTATATTTTTACATTGATCCTGTTGGTGTGTGAGGGATCACACTGAGAAGGGGCTATGTTGGCCTTGAACTATCTCAGATTTACTAGACTAAGGGAGAACCTATACATCTAGAGGACAGATTCTCCAATCATAAGGGTGGTTATTAGAAAAGGGGAACTGTCAAATATGATAGTAACCTGAGTTGTGTCTAAATGGGGTCACAAAGGATGTGATCTAAATATAGTGCACAGGGAGGTCTACTTGGGCATTATCATGAGCCTTGGAAAAGAAAGCTTATAGGTGTACGATGGCTAACTCAAGGAGAAAGCTTATCAGACTTACATTTGCCACGAGTGGTGTATCCTAAGGTGTGAGAACCAACCAACCTAAAGTGTAGTCGACAACATGAGTGGTGTATCCATCAGCATAGTGAGAACCAACCAACCTAAGGTGCCCATCGGTGTAAAATGATCAATCTAAAAATAAAGTGTACAGGCTTATAACTTTTTAAGCAGAACTAATCATAGAGATAGTTTATCATCATCGGGACATATGGTATTTGACCTAGAGCAACTACTAAGCAGGGAGCTATGAGGAAGGACTGGACTCAAACTTGAAGTAGTCAAGAGGGAAGGAGCCACTAGGGGACTTATCGTAAACCTCAAATATACTCGACCAAATTAGTGCATGAAGGTTAATCCAAGAACAAAGTGTAGCAGACTCACATCCTCTTAAATAAAGCCAACAAGAGGTAGCTTACCGGCCATGCAGTAAGGCCTACCAAACTAACAAGGCACTCATCGGTGTGCAGTAGCCAAGTAAGGAAGGAAAGCATAGCAGACTTACATTATCTAAAGCAAGAAGATCATTGGGGTGACACTAGTAGGTAGCATCACGACCTAGAGCAACTCTTGAGTGAGTGCCAGGGGCATTATCTCAACTTCGAGTGGCAAGATAAAGACATGTGTTAGTTTTATATGTTTGTGTAGTTTGGGTTTGTGTTGTGTTGATGAAGGATAGACACCTCGGGTTTCTTACACCTACCTAAACACATCATGGCAAATTCAACAAGAATACTTTCAACATGGAAGAGATTGAATTCAAAATGGAATTTTCATTGATGATAATTATTTTCAAACATGATTTATAATATTTCTTTAACTAGAGCCATTGATTGGAAGCATTGGGCTCTCCATATGATTAATAAGCTAATAAGATCCTCTTTAGTAGGCCTTCTCTTTGGGAAAAGGGCCTTCCCAAGTGGGTTCAAACTTGGCTCTCATCTTACAACGACCAACAATCGGTCTCCTTAGAACTAAAATAAGCTCTCCTACTTGAAAAGCTCTAGGATGGACCAACTTGTTGTGAGCTTGAATCATTTTAGCTTTATACAACTCGAGATTTTGGCATGCCCACAGGCATCTCTCCTCTAAACCTTCGAGCTCTTCTAATCGCAACTTGGCATTCTACTCTGTTGTGATCTTGCTACCCACAACTATCCTTAATGATGGGAGTTGGACTTATATTTGTAGAATGGCTTCAGACCCATACACTAAAGAAAAGGGAGTAGACTGAGTTGGGGTTTTATATGTGGTGCAGTAGGTCCACAAGGCTTCAACTTACTGCTTATGACACTATCACTTATTATTGTCGAGTATCTTCTTTATAATTTGGATGAGAGTTTTATTGAATGCATCTATTAAGCCATTTTCCCTTAGGTAGTTGATGGTAGAATATCTCTAATCTATGATGCGTCTCTGGGAAAAGTTGTTGATCTCGGTGCTCTTGAATGCAGTACCATTATCAGATATTGTTCATCTTGGCACTCCAAACTTATATGATATGATTCCTAAAAATTGGAGCACATGTGAAGTGACCTCTCGAATCAACTTTGCCCATTTGGAAAAGTAGTGGTAATCTAAGATGAATGACCCTTAGAAGAAAAAGGACCATTAGACCCACTATGTGGTACCCCAACTCGAATGGCCATGAGGCCAATGTAGGATGTAGAATGTTGGGTGGTTGGTGTAGGACCACACTGTGTATTTGACATTGGTGACATCGCCTAGTCATATCCATGCAATCTTTGATCATCGACGGCCAGTAGTATCCTAGTGTCTTGATCTTGGCTTTCATCTTCAGACCGGATTGGATGGCTCCACATAATCCTAAGTGTTGGGTCGATCTTATGGGCTTCATGCTTGTCTATACAATCTAACCACATATGATTGAAAGACTATCGGTACAAGACACCATCCACAAGAGCGTACAAAAGTTTTCTCTTCTTTATTTGATGATCTTGAGACTTATCTTCAGATAGTTTGCCTCTATTTAGGTAATCCATGAATGGTAGCCTCCAATCTAACTTCTCGTCCTTTTTAGAAATGGCAACCTTCCCTTTAAGATAGTACTATTTGATGAGTTCAATATCAATAAGGGATAAGACTTATCTATTTTGGACTATTATTGATATGGACTCATCCTCTGTCAACTCCTTGCAAGCTTGGCTAAAGCATATGCTATATGTTCTCTCCTCGAGGAATGTTATAAAGGGTAACCTGGAATTTGGGCCAACAACTCCATGGTGTACTTGTGGTAGTGATGGAGCTTGGGCTTTATAACCTTATAGGACCCCGATTTGGTTGATAACTAGAGAATCTAAAGATGATATTTTGGATGCTTAGAGTAAGGACTAACTCCAGACTGGCAATTAGAGCCTCATATTTGGCTTCATTATTGGTCCAATGATTGATAGATGATATGAGAATCTCATCACATTGTAGTGGAGTTAAGAGAACTATTCTACCCTTCCTTTCGAATAGTAGATTCTGGTTCTTCTCCTCTTTGAGATGAAGGCACAATCAAAGTACATCTCTAGGGGTGCTAGTATCCCTAAGTTCATGATTTGTTCATCGGAGATCATCACTAAGTGGAGAGTTAGCATGAAGTGGGTGTGCTGCTAAAAAATTTGCTAGCACTTAACCTTTCACCACACGGAGGGGTATAAAGGTAATGTCAAATAGTGAAAGGATCATGGACCGTCATGCCAACCATCTGGATAGCATCAATTGTATCATGAGATGCTATAGTAGATTGATCCTAGAGATTAAGTTCACCTTATGAGGAAACATGTATTGTTGTAGCTTTTGGGATGCAAAGATTAAAGCTAGGCAATGATTCTTAATGGGTGGATAATTAGCTTAGGGATTAGATGGCGATGAGGTAGTAGAGTGCATTTTCCTTCCCTTATCATTGGCTTGGGCCAACAAAGCACTAAAGTCATCTAACGTTGTAAAGTATGAGTGGTCTTGGGATAGGGGCTCCTAGAATCAGCAGCGTCATCAGGTAATGCTTGATGTCTTCAAAGGCATGCTCACACTTATCATCCCACTTGAACTTGGCATCATTTTTGACAAGTGCTGAGAATGGCTGACATCTCAGATAAGTTAGATGTAAAGCATCTTAAATATTCTAAATGCCCTTAGAATGATCTAAGTTGAGTTAAAATTTTAGGGGGTGGCATTTCTAATATAGCCTTGATCTTCTCCAATTCAATTTCGATTCTCTAGTGTCGAACAACAAACGCAAGGAATTTCCCTGATGTAATTTCGATTGCATACTATAGGGGATTTATTTTGAGTTTAAATTATCTTAACTTTTAAAAACTAATCTCAAGTCAAAGAGATGGTCTTCCTTTTCTCTACTTTTGACCATGAGATCATCGACATAGCACACGACTTGATGATGAATGAGTTTGTCAAAGATTTGAGTCGTAGCATGCTGGTATGTAACATCAGCATTTTTAAGGCTGAAAGGCATTACCTTATTGCAATAGATTCCAATCAGGGGTTCTAAAAGTAGTGTTTCTTTCATCTTCAGGGGCCATCTTTATTTGGTTATATCTAGATGAGCCATCCATGAAAGAAAAGACTGCATGAGATGAGGCAATGTCCACCATCACTCTAATTAGTGGAAATTCATCTTTTGGACATGCCTTTTTTAAATCCTTAAAATCGATGCATATGAATTTGTCCATTATTTTTCTTAACTAAAATGACACTGGCTAACTAAGTAGGGTATTTTTCTTCTCGGATGAAGCCCGCATCGATCAATTTCTTGACTTCATAAATGACCTATTATTTTATGTCTAATTGCATGCGTCTGGTAGCTTACTTTATAGGGTTAGCAGTATACTCTATTGCTAGTTTATGGATTGCTATGTCAGGAGCCAATCCAAGCATCTCTTCATAACTCCATGCAAAGTAGTCCTTAAACTCAGTCAATAGCCTAACTAAGTCATTGGTTTTAATTTCATTCAACAAAACTGATGTATGTCGGGCATGGATCTTCTCTAGTTCCTAAGTTGATTTCCTTGAGCTAATTGATGGTTAACCTGATCTCTTCTTCAAACTCTGGTGGTGCATCTTTGACTTCAAACTCATCTAGATCATCTGAAGTTTCTAAGAATAGCTCCTTATATGAGTTAATGTAATTTGAAAAGAACCTATCAGATTCTAATTGATTGGTGATTACTAGCGTGATCGTCATCATTATTTGGACACTACTAAATCTAATCTCTTGATTGAGAGTTTTTACATTTGTTCATCCATATTCTTTCAAAGTAGTATGACCTACACTTTGACTAAGTATGTGGGATTAACCCTTTCTTTGCTAAATTATGAACACAAGGCAAGTACCAATCAAAATATAATTCTATTGAATCTTTATATGAATCATCCTCAAGTTATACATCAACTTCTTGACTTATGGATCATGCTCCCAGAAAGAACCACTGAGTCTTCACACATGTGGATGACTTAGGGCTTCATAACTACCAAACCCTCAGCTTTTAAGAGGAAAGTGGGGTTAGAGCAAAGGCTCCCAACTGATGCCTAACTATTTCACATATAGACTTGGATACACTTATGCTTTGCTTTGGAGCAGTCTTCATTGCTATCTCAAGTGTCACCTCCAAGGGAATCTACTACTGGGAAGAGCTAGTGCTAACCATATAAGACTCATTCTATGAACTAGATTCTAAGTCTATATGGATAGCAGGTGTACTCTTAGTAGGGGACATATCTTTTATTGGGTGGCCAATAAGGAGGTTTTCCACGCATTGCCTCAACCCTCTTCCTACTGGAGGTGTAGGTGGTAGTCCATGTGTTCAAATGAGTAATGAACTGTGGGTGGAATCTAATGTCAGGCTCCACTTCCTCCTCCAAGTCTATTTTAGCTCCCTTTTATTTTCTTTTTTCATTTTCTCTTTTCTTTTCTTTTTATTTTTCTCTTTCTTTTTCTTATTCTTTTTTTTTATTTTTAAAACTTTGGCCAAGGTAACGAGAATAGACTTGTTGATTTTTAGGGAGGTAGTAAGCTGCTTCATCATATGTATGCTCATGAATTGTAAATGGCTTGAAATCTACTTTGACATAGTAGATGATCCCACCTCTCACGAACTTTAGACAATGATGTAAAGAGGATGGAACTAAGTTGTTCTCATATATCCATGGTCTCTCAAGCAAAGCATTGAAAGATGTACTTGAGTCTATAATGTGAAACCTGGCTTCAGTCTTCCAACAATCTATCTCCAAGGGCAACACTATGGAGCCCAAGGCTTGTTGACCTCACTTTTAGAGTGCGAATTCAATCTTCCCATCTTAGACTTAAAAGTCTTCTAGACACTAAGACTTCCCTAGTAATAAGACACTTCTAATAATTAGGTAAACACTTAACCTAAGATTAAAGACTTAGAAAGGGTTAACCATAGGATTAGATTATGCCTTAGGGATTAGGATAATCTACCTACCCTACAACCCAAATCCAATCCATGTTCACCTTCTCTCAAACCTCAAGTTCAATTCAAACATCAAATTCAAATCCAAATCCAAACCCAAATTCTAAAACCAAATGAATGAATCCCATGATGATGAAACTTGAAACCCTTCTAAGCCATGATACCATGGACTTAGCAAAATCTTAATCCAAATTAATCCAAAATCAATTTATATCTTCAATCATCTTCTAAATATAAATCAAATCTACATTCAAATGATCAAAACTAAATCTAACTAAATCAAATTAAATCTAAATTTCTAAGCCATATGACTATCCCATGGACTTAGCCAAATCTTAATCCAAATCAAGTCAAACTCAATTGATTTTTCACAAATCAATCATATTTTAAATCGATTCACAAATTTAAATGAAATATACATTTAAATCATCAAAACTAAATCAAACCAAATCAAAATCCAAACCTAAATGATATGACCCAACTCCATGGACTTAGCCAAATTCCTTCATTCTAAAACTCATTCAATTGATTTTCTCATGAATAAATCATACCTTCAATCATATTCACAAATATAAATAAAATCTACAATCATCAAGCCAAACCAAAATCAACCCAAGTCAAACCCAACTTAACCCTTTTGACATGAAATGTTCAAATGAACCAAAACTTATTTGAACCCAAGCCATTTGCAATTGAATTTATATATCAATCCCAAATCCATATATAAAATCAACTAAATCAAATTCGACCCAAAATCAAGCCAACAAAACCGAGTTGATCCACTTGACCCAAAGTGGCCAATTTGACCTTTTTGAGCCTAGTTCTAATCCTATCCAAATTAGATTGAACCAAGCCCATCAAAACCTCCCATATTGATTGTTGATCACCCTTGATCAATTGTCATAAATTTGTCAAACCAAGTCAACTTGGTCATTTGACCAAGTCAACCCTTAACCAAATGAACACAAACTAGCCAAATTGTAACCTAAGCCAAATCCCTTGAAACCAATGATTCACACCAAATCAAATTCAATATTTGAATATGACTTGACCTACAATTGAGTCAAACAAAACCCAGTTGGCCCTCTTGACCCAAGTTGACCCAAATTGACCTAAAAGACCAAATTGGGTCAAATCAAAATATAAACCAAATTGATTGCAACCAATGGCTCAAGTTCATTCCAAATTGATTGTTGAACTTGACCAAAGCCTTGATTGGACCCAATTCACTACTTAGCCCAAAACCTAAAGGTTCAAGTTGGCCTAAATCAAAACCAAATCCAAATTAATTGAAACCAAAACTACAATCATCTTCAATTGCTTAATTAAAAAACCCAACAAACCCAATTTGGCCAATTTGGTCAAATTTGTCAACTTAACCCATTTGACCCAAATGAATTCAAATGAGCCAAAATCAAATCTAAACCAAACCAATTGAACCAAAACATCCCAAATGATCATATAAACTTGACCAACCCTTGGTTTGACCAATTTGACCAATTGGTCAACTTGACCCAACCAATTTGACCTAAATGAGTCAAATTGAGCCAAACTAACCAAATCAACTCCAATTGACTTGAAATTGTGCTAACCACTTTTGGCTCATTTCAAATATGCCCAAATCAAATATAATACCAAATGATCATTCTATCCTTAGGTCAAGGGCATCACATGAGGTAAATCACCAATGTAAGTGGTCATTTACATTCTTTACTCAATGGTCCCTAGGCACTAGGACACCCACGACCCAAGGGGTGGTTGGGTTCTCCATGACCCATGGGCGATGAAATCACCTCACCCTCCCCATTGGAGCATTAGAAACCCATAGGACACGCATGATTCCTCCTTGGCACCCACCTCCACACCTTCAACCAACCAAGCAAACTCACCTCCTCCCCCACCCACGACTCACGAGATGGTGGGATGGCCACTAGAAGCCAAACTCAATCCCACCATCGATAAAGATGAAGATACACCCCTCATTTCCACTCAAACACACACAAAAATCATTCCTCAGAGCCCTAGCTACCCAAGATGAGCTATTAGGGCCATTTCCTAAGCTCTTAGCTCATTCCTCGATCAAAAAATTCCATTCTCATTTGTCCCAAAATAGGACACTCCCATTGTCAACCTAATTTCCCCATTTCTCCATCAAACTAAAATTAACTTTACACGCACCTACCCTAGGCCTTGTCGAGCAAGAATGAATCATCTCCCAAGCTTCTCGAGCACTGAAGGTGGGATTTTGACCAAAGCGCTCCAAATCATCATTTTGTGGCCTTGAATGAACATCAAGAATTGATCCAATTCTGCTCAAAGGGCTTCATCTCCACTAGATGAAGCTTCTTTAATTATTGAGCCACTAGTCTTGAGCTTGGAGGTATGCTTCCAAAAAATTAATAGGCAAAAATGGGTTGGAGCTTTTTGAAGAAAACTTGCATCTCGTGTGATCTTGACCATTAGATCCCTCGATTGATGTCATGAATGTGTGGGATACTTTTGGATGATCGGGTAAGCTTGGATCAAGTGAGCAATGGAAGCCGGACTCCATTCTCCCTCAGTCGCATGATATTAGATCACGCACTATCCATTTCATGTGATCAAAATGGATGGTCATGATTAGATCCACTAGATCGATCTGATTTAATCCTATTAAGTTGTGGGATTAATCATAGCCATCGATCTTAGATCAGATAAAGGATGAAGAAGCGCATCACATACCATGTAGGAAGTGGATAAGTTTTAAGTAGCCAATCTGGTGCCATGTGGAAAGTGTGTGATCCCATGTGGCAATAATTAGGCTTTAATTAGGCTTAATTAATCATTTTTAATGGCTGAAACTTCTAAAATCATAAAAATCATAGAAATCAAAAATGCAAATAAATACTCATTTTAAAGGTATTTCAAAGGAGAATTAATTAAAAATGATCATAACTAATTTTGAATAGTAATTAAGTTTAATTACAAAATTAATTAGCATGATTACTACTTAATTACTTGAGCAATTAATCCCAAATTTTGTGGGTTAATTTAATGGGATGACCTCTGTCTCCCATAATTTTCTTGGGATTTATTGTTCACTTAATTAGAAAAATTGACTAATTAAACCTTACTCTTTTAAGTTAACTAATGATTTATTAATCCCATGAATAGTAATAAATTGGTTAATTAAGTTTATTAATCATTATTCAATAGTAAGTGAACTAAGGAATAGGGTTGGTACCCCTTTCCCTAAGTTTATTTCACCCTTTTTAAAATGAAATTAATTAAGATTTAACTAATTAATTAAATCACTTAATCAAATTGAAATCATAATCACATCAGACTTTAATTAATTAAATTATGGGGTAGATCTTTAGGTGTTTAATAACCTAAAGGAGTTTAATGAAATTATGGTTAGTCCACTTGTGGGAAAACCATAAGATTAATTTAGGTCACTTAATCTAATTAACTATTAATTTCCTAGGATCATTGCAAGTTTATTTTCCATGCATATCATGTTGGCTCATAATTATTTAGTTAATTACTTTAAGGAGACATAGGTAAGGGTAATTCATTTAATTAAAGGTTCAACTTAATTAACCCATAAAAATCAATTACATTTCCTTATATTAAATCAAATCACTAATGTGGGAATGGGTTTAAAACTACAAGTGATGAGTTCTCTTCACCTCTTTAAATTAAATCAAATCCAAAACTTAATTAATAAAGAAGCTTTGGTTTGCTTTAAATAATCTTATTTGATTTGATTGTCCTTAAGAACTAGTTTTGGTTGAATGAATCACATGCTTATATTTGATTGTCCTCTTTCCAATCATGTTAAATTTGGTATGTCATTTGAATTCATGCATCCATCTTTTCAAAATCAAGTAAAATAAAATGGATTTCCTTTATGTAAGCTTGCATGTGTTGATTTAATTTAATATATGGGTGGCTATTATCACTATTAAATCAAATGTATTTTTCAAAAGCTTAAAATGAATAATAATATGTGTTATGATGCTAGTTATAAATACATAAGGAATGCATGTGCTTATAGCTTAAGTGTATGAATGTTGAGTTCTCTTTCCTTTATTCATGTGTTGATTTATATAAGATTGAATGGTAATGGGTATATAGTCTAGACGTCCCAGAATCACAAGGCTTTAGCTAGCCCTAAGGAGGTCATTTGATTACCTCACTTTCCTAGTTTAACAATGGCACATACCCATTTGATTTCATTCTTATGTATTTCAACATTAGAATTTGGATAGAGCTTTTATTCAAATATATAAATGATTCAACCAAAAAATATATATAATCTTTGCATGATTTTTTCCCTCATTTATGTATACATCTATGTGTGTCCAAGAAAAGCAAGTATATAGTCTAGACATCTCGGGAATATGAGGCTTTAGTTAGCACCAAGGAGGTCATTTGATTACCTCACCTGTTTAACAATGACATGCACTTACTATATCTTTGTACATGTATATGTATATGTGATTAGTGAATGAAAATCCCATTTTACATTAAAATTGCATGCATTCATAATTGACTAAGTGGTTGAATTAATTAGCCATATGATTTGGAGCTTACTTCCTATGTTCATGTATACAATTTACATATGTTTGAATGCAAATGGGCATATAGTCGGACATCCAGAGAATACGAGGCTTTAGCTAGCTCCAAGGAGGTCATTTGATTACCTCACTTCCTGGTTTAACAATGGCACATGCCTATTTAATTTCATTCTTCTGTCCTTTTTGTGTAAGAATTTGGATAAAGTTTTAAATTAATATTTTTAAATAATTCAATCAAATAAAATATAAATTCTAAATATACACATACATTCATCATTTAAGTGTGCTAAAATATATTTGCATGTATAGATACACTTAGGATTAAATCATATACATGTTACATGTGATGGAAAAGAATGATTTAATATATGTCATGTGGTAGTAATTCAATTAAGTTAATCTTAAGATGCCTTTCATTTTGAATAGGATTATTTAAGGTGAACCTAAGCTTAGGATTAATTAAATCATTTAATAAGCCATTCACTAAAGATATCTAAATCAAATTAATATACTTTAGAAAGTGACTTAAGGTAGGGATGAAAGAGGGCAATCCTCTTTTCCTCTCTTTATAAAACTTAGTTGCTAAGTGTAATCAAATGAAACACAAATTAAAATTCTCAAATCAATTAAACTACTTCAAGTGAAATCAACCTTTCATGTTAAATTGAATCCTTCTACACTTAGAAAATACAACACTAATGCTTAATAAGACTTACCACACAAGCCTTAATACACACATTAGAATTAAGTCACCACTTCTAGCTCTAAGTTAGGATGGTGTATGATGTGATGTATGTTTTGTTTTATGATGTATTATTTTAGATTGGATGTTAGGGTGTATGCTTTGTAGACTAGATGATAAGCCAATATTAGCGATCATGTTTTCTATAGATTATGCTTAAGAGATGCTTAAAAATAAATATGAATGCTCTTTTTACAAGTTGCTTAAATCCTTAAGCATAATCCAAGTCAGGATAGGTGGGCTTAGTTACCTATGTGTAGGTGCTAAGTCCAAATTATAAATACAATTGCTTGGGATTATATGTATATTTAGCTAACCTCTCTTTTGCAGGTGTAGTTAGATTTACCTTTTCCATATAAATGTAATTTTTGGAATAGGAATTTGGATTAGTGCTATGAGGATTAGGATGAGTAGTTGCCAAAAGGATTTCTCCTAGGGTGCCCTATGAAGCCTTTGAAGCAAGCACCATCTAAATAAAAGAAGAAACCAAATCAGAAATGGAAATATGAAGAAAGAAGACCCCCATAGCATTTAATATGATTATAATTATTCTTCTATATTTCAGGTTGTATAAAGGTAGAGCTCGGCTACCCATCTTTTCTTCATAGAGTCATACAATGTTACCTGACCGCACTAGTCTTTTATTCTATTACTATAATTTATATAATTTTTTGATGTTATGTTTACATTATGCATTAGGACGACATGCTTTTTATAATCTCTTAAATGATTGATGTTTTAATGTGTGGCTTGGATACGATTAGGCTCTTTGGATAAAAATAACTTTTCTACCCAACTAATCACTCATAACTAAATTTTAAACAACTCATAATCTCATCATAAAGCCTAAGACATAAATAAGATAATTAAAAGATTTAGCAACCCCTTAACTGTATGGTTGTATGTTTCACATCATACATGCATATTCTTTCTCTCTTGAACATGAAGGATCTCCATCCTTGCACGATAATGGAATGATTGACTTATGAGGGCACCTCTTGTGGCTAAAAACTGCTTCTTCTAGCTGATTTGACCCATAACCTATTTTATCATGCATTTAGGAATAAGGAATCCTAAAGCCTCTGTCAAAATGATGTGTCCAAAATGAAATAAAATTTGAAAAGATTTTGCATCTATAGATTAAGTCATATGCTAATACCACTCATGCTTTAGTCTCTCAGGGAGTGTGTTGAGGACTTTAGTCTTTTTTTACTTAAATAACTGCATTAGCTAACTTGCAATTTATAAGGCTGGACTAAATTATTTTAAAATCATAGGAGGAGTTAGCTGGCGACCACTGTAGAAGGTTATTAGTCCAAAAGTCAAACAATTTATTCTCTCTTGTGGATGTAAACCATTATGTCCACCTATCGCTTAGATTTAAGTCATGCATTATCTTGTACTAAAGCTCCCTAGATTTAGGATCCAAGGTAGTTATTTTTTTTTGATCTATGAGCATAAATTCTCACCTCTTAGGTATTCCCACAACCTTGTGTGGGTGGATTATGACTATTAATTTCAACTCAATTAAATTTCAACTTTCAAAACTTATATAAATCTCCTAGGCTTTAAAATTATTATTTGTTATGATATTTAATTATTTTAGATCTAAATCCTTGAACTTTCCCATTTACCTATCTTTGAAAGTTTAAAGGAATAAATCTAGTATTGTAGGAAATTACTACTTGCCTCCATGGGTTTGTTATATTATCTTTGAAAATAGAGGTACCTTTAAATGTTGCTGGGTGAGCCTCAAGACCCCTATGATCTGCATTCCTCTAAGTACATCAAAAATGTCTGGGGCCCTCTCACATTTCAGGATCTACTCAACATCATCATCCTTTCTTTTTTGGAGTGTGGAGATGTCAATCCTCAAGTAGGAAAGGGTTCTTAGACTCATAATATTGGCTAATACACCTGGGTGAACTAGAACTTTGGATGCGGATTATCATGTACACATCTGTAAAGAGGCGGTTGTGCTCGAATGTCCCTAGGAGTAAGTCTTCATCACTGAATGTAGCTCCTAAGATGTCCTTCGAGTGGAATGCCTCTACATTAGTAGTGGTTAGCTGAGCTAAACATATCTCTAAATTAAGTAAGGCCTTGATTAGAGATTCCCTCATCTCTTCGGATAATACAAGGGTGTCATATATGCTTAACTTAGCTGGTAATTTTCTAAGGTGAGCTACGACATTGTAATCAACTCTAGCTTGGTCCCCCACAAGCATATCCATATGTGGAGCATTCTATGGAGGGACTCTCTGCTCACTAGAACTAATAACTTGCATACACTTATCATGAGGTGCTACCACAGGTAGAACTTTTCCACTTCGTTGGTTGACTTTGTGGCTTCTTGAAATGATGAGCTTGTGGAAAGTTTCTACCTTCTCATTAGGCATACCTACATCTCCTATGGGATCCTCGAGGAGTTAACTCCAAGTAAATCTCAAGAGGTCAACCCAATTGATTGAGAAGGATAGTCGACTCAATCGAGAAAGGAAAGGATCGAGAACTACTAGAGCTATTATTTTTATTTAGACTCGAGGAGCTTTCGGTAGGAATAAAATCAAGAGCATCAGTAGACAATATATAAGTAGAATCGACTACTTCATTAATTTCTTTTTGGGTGGAGGTACATGATAGAAATCAAGTAAAGTAAGCAAAGTAAGGGATTTAGTTCCCTTATCCACAGATACAACACTCCTGCTGCTAGAAGAGGAGCTAGGAGAAGAGGTGGCACTGCAGCGGTGGAAGCGATCTTGGACTGGATGGTGGCTATGCTCTTGGACTATCACAGGCAAGTATGGTGAGGGGTGCTATTTCGGTTATTATCACCCTCCATGAGCTATCCTTTTCTTGTGTTGGAGGTTTGAACTACTTGCGGTGGAAGGAAAGCTTCTTGATCTTAGAAATGATCTTCTTAGAGAGGTTCAAGATAGTGAATCTGATCATGAGGTCTCTGGATTGTTACATAAGTATTCCTTAGGGATGGTAAAGCTAAGATCCTTGGGCTCTTGTGGCCAGCTAGGTTGCTTTTAAAGATTCTTGGTTGCTTTCAGACTACCTCCCTCTTGATTGAATATAGCTTATTCAATCGATAAAGTAGGTGTAAAGTATCTTGTGTTGGATATGAATACTCTTGGGTAAGCTACTAAGGTGGTCAAAATGATCATTGTGGTATGGCGGTATGATGGGGGTGGTGGCGGAGGCTCTTGTTCGTAGTCTCATACTAAACACTGGCTGGTTGCTTCCCTCTGTCCATTGACACAACTATCTCTGACTTCTTCTCAAATTCCTTTTGTGGCTTGGGCCTAAACGATTGGTCAGGAAGGGCAATTATTTGGCCTCCTCTTGCAGGCTAGCCTCTTTGTTGATTAATTTCTCAAATGTTTTGGTGGTAAAGCCCTTAAGCATAAAGGCGACCGGGCCATGGATATTATTGAGAAGAATCTCAATGGCATGTTGTTCGGACAGTTGTAGTTTGCATTTCATGCTCAAGTTGCATCACCTGAGAATGTAATCAACAAAGGACTCATTGAGTTTCTATTTCTCTATAATGAGGCTGCCTACAGTCACCCTCTACTGAGATCCCACAAACCTCTTGATAAAGAGGTGCTCCAACAAAAGTCTTCATCGAACCGTTGGGCAATTTGTCATACCAATCAAATGCAACACCTGACAGACTGCTAACGAAAAGGTGAAAGAGGAGTGTGTTGCTGCCACCAGTATTGCAACAATCAGCTCTAAAGTGTGCAATGTGTTATCATGGCCGAACTACCATCAAAGATCATAAAAGATGGTTGCAGAAAATCCTAAATTAAATAAAAACTAAATAAAAACCTAAACCTAAAAAAGTAAACTTAAAAATAAATAAAAATAAAACAAAAACCCTAATCTAAAAAAAACCTTAGACCTAAAATAAATAAAATAAACATAAACATAAACCAAAACTAAAATAAACTAAACTAAAACAAAAAAAAACCTAAACCTAAAATAACCTACCTAAACCCTAAACTAAATAAAATTAAACAAACTAAAAATAAACGTGAACCTAAAATAAAAACAACCTAAACCTAAACCTAAATGAATAAAATAAAAGCTAAACATAAACTTAAAATAAAACCTAAACTTAAAAATAAAATAAATCTAAACTCAAAAAATAAACATAAACCTAAACTAAAACCAATAAACCAAACTAAAATAAATAAACTAAATAAAATAAAATAAAAATAAAATAAATAAAATAAATAAACTAAATAAATAAATAAACTACTGGTTTTTTTTTTTTTAAAAAAAACCCTAAACTCTAAATCCTAAGGCCACTTAAACAAAACTGACCTAGGCCCCTGACCCTACCCCTACACCTTGCTGTTCCTACTCCTAAACTCCAGGCTTTGGGCCCTAAACTAGGCACATGGGCCACCATGACCCTGGGCTGACCCCACAGGCCAACCTCCTTAAACCTGGGCCCTGCAGTAAACCTAAACCTGCTCTAATCCTTCTGAGTCTTAAATCCACTGACCCACTGAGCCTCCACTGACCACTGAGGCTGGAATCCTGACCAGACCCTGGGCCCTGGGCTAAACCAGGCCTAAACCCTAAAAACCAGACCCTAAACCTGGCCTGGGCCTAAAACTCCAAACCCTAAACCTAAAAATTAAACTAAATAAAAATAAAATAAATAAACCTAAATAAATAATAAAATAAAGATAAAATAAACCTAAACTAAACTAAAACCTAAAATAAAAAATAAAATAAACTAAAATAAAATAAATAAACTAAAATAAAATAGATAAAATAAATAATAAAATAAATAAACGTAAATAAAATAAAATAAATAAAATAAAACCTAAAAATAAACCTTAAATAAAACTTAAAATAAAATAATTAATAAAACCTAAACCTAAACTCAAAAAAAAATCTAAACCTAAAAAAAATAAAATAAAATAAAAAATAAACTAAACTTAATCTAAAATAAATAAACTAAAATAAATGAAAACTAAACCTAATCCTAAAAATAAACCTAAAACAAAACCTAAACTAAAAAAACTAAAATAAAACTTAAAACCTAAGCCTAAAATAAAATAAAATCTAAACATAAACCTAAAATAAAATTAAACCCTAAAAAATAAACTAAAAATAAAACTCAAATAAACCTAAACCCAAACCTAAACCTAAAAAATAAACTAAAATAAAAAACCTAAACTAAAATAAATAAACTTAACTAAATAAAACAAAAGATAAACCTAAATAAAATAAAAAAAATAAACTAAAATAAATTAAATAAACTAAATAAACTAAACATCTAGTTTACTTATTTTAAAACCATAAACCCAAATCCTAAACCCTAAACCCTATACTCCTAAAACACTAAACCTCCAAACTAAGCCTAAACCCTAAACCCTTCCCCAAAGCATAAACCCAAAACCCTAAACCCTAAACTCGAAATCATAAACTCCCCAGCTCAAACTTTAATCACAGTAAAACCCCAAACCACAAACTAATCTTAAAGTAACTAAATAAATTTAAAAATAAACCTAAACCCTAAAACCTAACTAAACCTAAACCTAAACCTAAACGAATGAATGGAGAACTTTCACTTGGTGGGATCACTATCAACCAGGGTTCAATAGATCTGGAGGTGGAGGTGAAGTTGGAGGTGGCGTGATTAGTGGTGGTGGGGGATCTGGAGGTCCTGGTGGATATGGAGGTGGTGGTCGAGCAGTGGTGGTTATGGGCGTGAGGTGGAGGAGAAAATAAAATAAACAAAATAAACTAAAACATAAACTAAAACCTAAACTAAAGAGAAAATAAAATAATAAATAAAACTAAAATAAAATAAATAAAACCTAAACTAAACTAAAAATAAAAATCTGAACAAAATAAAAACTAAGCATAAAATAAAAATAAAATAAACCTAAAATAATATAAAATAAAAATTAAAATAAAACCCAAACTTAAAAAAAAAACCTAAAATAAATAAAAATTAAAACTTAATCCCTAAACCAAAAAAAAAACCTAAACATAAAATAAAAATAAAATAAACCTAAACCTAAACTAAAATAAACTATATTAAAATAAACAAAACATAAACTTAAACTAATACTAAATAAAATAAAATAAACTATAAATAAACCTAAACCTAAACTATAAAAAATAAGACCTAAAAATCTACCTAAAATAAAAACCTAAAACCTAAATCTAGAAAAATAAAATAAAATTAAACTCAACTAAAAAAATAAACGTAAACCTAAAAATAAACTAAAATAAAAAACCTAAACTAAAATAAATAAACTTAAAATAAATAAACTAAACTAAATAAAAATAAAAAATAAACCAAAAAAATAAACTCAAATAAACAAAAAACTAAATAAACATAACTACCGGGTTTACTTAATTTAAAAAAAAAAAATCACAAACTAATAAATCTAAATCTAAATCTAATCCCAAACCCTAAACCCTAAAACCTAACCTGCACTCCCTAACCTAAACCTAAACCTAAAACCCAAAACCCTCCTAAACCCTAAAATGTAAACCCTAAAACCCTGAACCGTAAACCCTATAACCTATAACACTAAACCTTAAACCCCAAACCCTAAATTGTAAACCCTAAACCCTAAACTAACATTAAACCTTAAAACCTAAGAATAGGCAGAACCTTAATGACAGGACCATCAACTAGGCTCAGTCTAGATCTGTGATGGAGGAAGGTGGGGGTGGCGATTATCACAGTGGTGGTGGGGGATCTCAAGGTGCCGGTGGATATGGAGGTGGTGGTTGAAGAAGTGGTGGTTTTGGAGGTGAGAGGAGCGATGGAGGTTAAAGCAGGTGGTGGCAAGGGAGAGATATGATGGAGGATCCCCTACTCGAGGCGGGGTGGTTCATGGGAAGGCGGAGAAAATGAAGAATGGCTGATCCAATCTACTACTTATGGAACTATATCTTTATAGTAGAGATGGTTCTACTTATCTAGGATTTGTAATTTGCTCTATGGGTGCTCACTTTTTATTTATGTCATCGCTTGTGTCTTAGAAAACTTGGGGTGCTACTTGGTTGATGAATTAAAAAAAGTAAATGTTGAATATGAATTTATTCTTTATTAAAAATGAATCTTAAACTCTAAACCCTAAACCCTAAATCTTAAACTAAAACTTAAACCTTAAACTTAAAACCTAAACTAAAAACCTTAAACACTAAACCTAAACCCTAAACCCCTAAACCACTAAACTCCTAAATTATAAACCCACAAACCCACACTAACCCTTGAACCAAACTAACCTAAACCCTAAAACCATAAACCATAAACCCTATGCAACCCTAAACCCTAAACCCTAAACCCTAAACCCAAACCCTAAATCCCTAAACTCAACTTAAACCCTAAGCCAAACCCTAAACGAATAAAGATGTCATTAAGAGATCTAAAGAATGACCTAATCATAACATAGTTATGGTAGCTAAAAGAAAATGTCTTCAAGAGACTTTCCCTTGATAATTAGAGATTTAAATACCTTAAATCATATTATAATACATTAAATTATAATATAATGTAGCATCATATATTTGAGCACGTAGTGATGTGTTTTTAGATGTTATAAGATGTTTTGAAATGTTTTAGTATATTATGGTATTGTGCCCTATAGTCTATAATAATATAAATCATAAAATATTGATTTAATAAATCAGATGATGAAATTTGTTTAATTTGAAGTGGGAATTAGGCTATAGTGCCAAAGGTGTGCAACACCACTTGTAGTCTAAAAAGTAAGATTTTATGTTCAAAATAAATATTATATGTTGTATCATAGTATAGCATCATATATCATAATATATTATTCTGTGCATTTGAATTCTTTTAGTATTTTACAAACATGTAGCTTACGAGCATTATTTATAAAAATGTTGATTTGGACTTTAAAATGGTGGAATTTGGACAAATTTCATAATAGGTAAAACGCGGTATCATAATATATTATTTAAATTTAAAATATGTAAGTGATATGACTAAAATATGTAGTTTTTTATTGAAGAGACTAATTTTATAATTTTTTATCTTAAACAATCCCTTGTGATGTGATATGCAATATAATAATAAATATGTTATAGTGTATTAAAATATATGATGCCATAACATAGTGTAGCATCATGCATTATGCATACTATGTGTATTACTTATTATTTAGCATATTTTAGTTTGTTATAGTATGATGTAGTAGAGTTTGATCTGGTATAATTCATAAAAAAAATCTTGATTTATAATGAGAGATGATGGGATTTGGCCAAATTTAAGGTAAGATTTAGGGGACATCATTGGGGGTGTGCTATGGTTTGTCATTTAATTTAAAGAATGGAATTTTGCATTCTAAATAATTGTTCATTTTTCAACCAAATTTTATAAATTTTTTTCTTAAAGTGATTCATTTTAAGTTGTAATGTAACATAATATATTATATGAAAGCATATTAAAATATAATGTAACAATATAACTTCATATATATATATATATATATATATATATATATATATATATATATGAATGTGGTGGTGTGTTACTAAATGTTATTGTACATTTTAGTATGTTTTACTTTTTTTATTGGGTCAAAACTCACAAAATGTTAATTTGAAGGTTAAGATGAAAGAATTTGGCCAAATTCACCAGAAGTAACACCAAAATTATGCTATTTTATACCATTTCTAATAGATAAATATTAATTTTACTTCCAAACTGAACATTATTCATATTTTGGGAAAATTTTGTTATTTGTTCCTTTTAAGTGATTATAATGAGTTGTAATATTAGATAATATATTATATTATAGCAAATTATAATATAACATCATATATTATAATATAATATAGTGTGTTAATTCACACTATAATATGTTTAGCATGATATTGTATAGTTAGTTTGAGCTTGCACCATCATAAATCATAAAATGTGGATTATAATGTTAAGATGATGTAATTTGAATGAATACATTGTTAGGCTTTTGGTTGAAGTATTAAAGGAGTGCATAAGAGAAGAAATAAGATTTGATAAGAATTCCATGCCAAGAACATGGAGGGAGATCCATTAGGGTATCACATATGCATTAGAGATGACATGTGAGGGGTCTATGTCGAGGGCATTGAAGAAGAAAATCAACTGGAGATAAGGTTTGAATTTGATTTGATTATATGATTTGTGGAAAGAGGATCCACTAGGGGAAAGAATCTATAATCCACCTGGGATAAGATTGAATTAACTTTAATTTATTTTGTTTTAATGGATGTAGAGGCATATCTACTAGAGATATGGGCTCGAGTCTGCTGGGGATCAGGTATAAGAACCTTCCACTAGGAAAGAAAGTTCGGGCTATCCACTGGGGATTGGGATTTGAGTTTGATTTCAAAGATTTGTTTGGGTATGTATCTGAAAGAGTTTGGTTTAATTTGGCTATCCACTGGGGATTGAGGTGGGGAAAAGAGTTTGGTTGGATTTCTTTGATTTAGGCTCTATTAAGGGAGTTTGGTTTAATTTGGCTCCATTAGGGAGGTTGGTTTTGAATTTGATTTATTTTTTTGGCTTGTTTATATATGATTTAGGGCTCCATTAGAGAGAAGGGTGAGATTTAACTCCACTAGGGATAATCAGATTAGGTTTAATTTAATCTGAGTTAATGTATGGACCTTGTTAGTGTACAATGGACCCAATGAGATGGGGGTATAACAGCCTTGACTTATCTCAGGTTTACAAATCCAAAGGGATTTCCTTTCGGTGTGCAACAATTGTATTAGAAAGAAGGTGTAGTAGAATTACATTTTCTAGAGTGAGGAACAATTGCTAGGGTGGCCTGTTGGAGGCACAACAAATTACGACGGCGATTCTTGAGTAAGTAAATGCTAGGACTTATGTCAAAGTAGTCAAGATTAATTTTATCTTAAGTTCATGTGATTTGATATTGTTTTGTTTGGTTTAGTTTGATTTTGAATTGAGGGAATATTCATTGGGGATGTGAGCCCGGTCAAATTTGATAGATTTAATTTGTGAACCATGTCGGTGTGTGATGGACCCATTGAAATCCAAAGGAATAGTCTACTCGCCGTAGGATAGAGCTAACCAACCTAAGGGGTTTCCTTTTAGTGTGTACCTACTATGCTAGGAAGAAGGTGTAGCAAACTTACATCTTCTAAAGCAGGGAACAAGTGGGTGACCTTCTAAGCCACCCCAGGGGCAACTCTTGAGTGAATCTGGGGACTTATCTCAACTCAGAGTAGCGTGATTCCTACGGGAGTTTTCTTGACACATCCTAAAGATAGGATACTGGCAGGGAAAAGTTTCCACTAGGGTGTCCTTCTAATCCTGTGAATATATATATATGTTTTCATGGACCTTATGAGGGACCACTAAAAGATGTCTACCTATCTCAAATTTACTAGACCAAATAAGAATATGCACATCCATAGAATGGATTCTCCAACCTGGGGTGGTTCTGTCTGTCGGTAGTGGCAGTAGTGTCTAAATGGGGTTAGGATATGATCCAAATATAGTGTCCAGCGGTCTTCTTAGGGGCCCATTAGGCCACGGAAAGAAAGCCTATAGTTGTACGGTGGCCAACTCAAGGAGAAAGCATAGCAGACTTACATCTACCATGAGTGGTGTATCCTAAGGTGCGTGAACCAACCAACCAACCTTAAGTAGAGTCCATGAACTGAAAGCATTGGGTGCTCTCCTTTATGATTAATAAGCTGATAAAATCCTCTTTAGTAGGCCTTCTTTATGGCAAAAGGGTCTTCCCAAGTGGGTTCAAACTTGCCTCCCATCTTATGATGGACAACAATCGATCTTAGAAAATAAAATAATCTTGAAAAGCTCTAGGACTAACCAACTTATTGTGAGCTTGAATCATTTTCACATTATACAACTCGAGGTTTTGGCATGCCTGCAAGCATCTCTCCTCCAAAATTTTGAGCTTTTCTAACCACAACTTGTTATTCTACTCTATTGTGATCTTATTACCCACAGCTATCCTTAGAGATGCGAGTTAGACTTCTAATGGTTTTATAGCTTCATCCTAATACACTAAGGAGAAAGGAGTAGACTGAGTTGGTGTACTTTGTGTGTGGATGCATGGCTTCAACTAACTCATCATGCCACTGTCGCTTATTGTTTTCGAGTGTTTTTTTAGTATTTGGATGATAGTTTTGTTGAAGTCTTCTGCTAAGCCGTTTGACCTTAGGTAGTTGATGGTAGAATATTTCCAATCAATGTTGTGTCTTAGGGTAAAGTTATTGATATTGATGCTCTTGAATTCAATACCATTTTTAGATATAATTCATTGAGGCACTCGAACCTATATACGATATGGTTCCCAAAAAACATGGAGCACATGCTGAGCTGCGATCACCTCTGAGCAAAATTGTCTTTGCCCATTTGAAAAAGTAGTCTGTAGTAGCTAAGATGAACCAACGACCCTTGGAAGAAAGAGGATCACTCAGAACCACTATGTAGGTACCCCAACACTCGAATGGCCATGAGGCTAATGTAGGATGTAGAATGTTGGGTGGTTGGTGTAGGACCACACTGTGTATTTAACATTGGTGGCATCATCTAGCCATATCCATGCAATCTTTAATCATCGATGGTTAGTAGTATCCTAGTCACTTGATCTTGGCTTTCATCTTTGGACCGGATTGGTTGGCTTCACATAATCCTGAGTGTACCTCGGTCATGATCTTATGAGCTTCATGCTTGTCTAAACAATGTAACCTTATATGATCGAAAGACCACCAGTACAAGACACCATCCACAAGAGCATAGGAAAGTGCTCTCTGCCTCATCTGATAGGCTTGGGACTTATCTTGAGGTAGTTTTCCTTTATTTAGGTAATCTATGAATGGTTGCCTCTAATCTAACTCCTCATCCTTCTTGGCACTGGAAACCTCCCCTTCAAGAGAGTACTTTTTGATGAGTTTAATATCAGTAAAGGATAAGACTTATCTATTTTGGACCTTTATTGTTATGGACTCATCCTCCAGACATGCCAACTCTTTAGAAAGCTTGGCTAAAGCATACACTACAACATTCTCTCCTTGATGAATCTTATAAATGGTAACCTCACGGGATTTGGGCTAACAACTCTATGGTGTACTTGTGGTTTGTCATAGAGCTTGGGCTTTATAACCTTATAGGACCCAGCAATTTTGTTGATAACTAGCTGAGAATCCCCGAAGAAGTTGATGTTATGGATGCTTAGAGTAATAACTAACTCAAAACTAGTAATCAAAGCCTCATATTTGGCTTCATTATTGGTATAAAGATTGGACAGATGAAATGAGAATCACATCACATCACGATCTTGAGTTAAACGAACTATTCCTACTCCTTCCTTTCCTGGAATAGTAGATTGTGGTTCTTCTCCTCTTTGAGAGGAAGCCGCACCATCAATCTACATCTCCCAGCAGTGAATGCTAGTATCCCATAAGTTCATGATTCATGGAGAGTCAGTAGGAAGTGGGTGTTCCGCTATGAAATCCACTAGTGCTTGTTCTTTCTTCATAAAAAGGGGTATAAAGGTAATGACAAATTATGAGAGGATCATGGACCATCATGCTAGCCGCCTATATAGTGTCGGTCGTGTCATGAGATACTATAGTGGATTGATCATAGTGATTAAATTCACCTTATGAGGAAGCATGTAGTGGTATAGTTTTTGGGATGCAAAGATTAAAGCTAGGTAATTCTTCTCAATGGGTGAATAATTAGCCTCAATAAGGATTAGACGATGGCTGAGGTAGTATAGTGCATTTACTTCCCTTCATCATTAGCTTGGGCTAACAAAGCACTAATGTCATCGTCTAATGCAATAGAGTAAATTATTAGTAGCTTTCCTGGGATAGGGGCTACTAGAGGCTGGCGTCATCGTAATGCTTGATGCCAGGCATGGTCACACTTATCATCCCACTTGAACTTAGCATCCTTTTGAGAAGTTCTAAGATGGTTGAAATCTTCTAATAGGTTGGATATAAAGCATCTTAGATACACCAAGCCTTTGGAATGATCTGAGTTTAGTTAAACTTTTAGGGGTGGCATTTCTAATATCACTATATTTTTTTCCGGAACGATTTCAATTTCTTAGTGTCGGGCAACAAAACCAAGGAATTTTCTTGAAGCTACTCTGACTGAAAACTTAAGGGGGTTCATTTTGAGGTTAAATTATCTTAATTGATCAAAAACTACTCTCAAGTCAAAGGGATGGTCTTCCTTTTCTATACTTTGGACAGCGATTATTACATCACTCATGATGATCAATGAGTTAAGATTGAGTCATAGCTTGGAATGTGCAGACATTTTAAGGCTAAAGGCATGACCTTATAGCAATAGATTATAATCAGGGTTCTAAAAGCAGTATTTCATTCATCTTCAGGGGCCATCTTTATTTGGTTATATCTAGATGATCCATCCATGAAAGAGAAGACTACATGAGATGAGACAATGTCCACCATCAGCTCTGAGATTGGTAGTGGGAATTCATCTTTTTGACATGCCTTATTTTAATCCCTAAAATTGATTCATATGTGAATTTGGCCATTCTTTTTCTTAATTGGGATGATGTTGGATAAATAGGCAGGGTATTCTTTTTTCGGGATGAAGCCATTATCGATAGTTTCTTGACTTGAAATGACTGTTGTTATATTTAATCACATGTGTAGGAGCTTGATATAGGTAGGCTATTACTAGTTTATGTGGTCCACTTGAGCCAATCAAGAATCTCTTCATAAATCAATGCAAAAGTAGTCCTTAAACTCAATCAGTAACCTAACTAAGTCATTGGTTTTAATTTCATTCAACAAAGAACTAATATATGTCGGGCGTGGATCTTCTATAGTTCATAAGTTGATTTCCTTGATCTAGTCGATGGTTGAGTTGATCTCTTCTTTGAACTTTGGTGGTGCATCTTTTACTTCAAAATCATCAATCATCGAAGTTTCTAATCATAGTTCCTCCTATGAGTTAATGTGATTTGAAAAGAACCTATGATTCCAAATGATGATTGCGGTGACCGTGATCATTGACGGACCCACTTCTTGGTATTTTTTATTGAGAGCTTTTTTTGTTCTTCCATATTCTTTCAAAGTGTTTTGTGCTTTGACCAAGTGTGTGGGATTAACCATTTCTTTGCTAAATTATGAACATAAGGTAAGTACCAATCAAGGTAATTCTATTAAATCTTTATATATCATCCTCAAGTTCTCATATCTTCACTTGAGGATGATACTTCTAAAAACCTCAGTCTTCACACATGGATGACTGACTTAGGGGCTTCCTTAACTACCAAACCCTTATCTTTTTGAAAGGAAAGTGGGGTTAGAGCTAAGGTTCCCAACTCATGCCTATCTATTTCACATATAGACTTGGATACACTTATGCTTTGATTTGAAGATCGGTCTTCTTCTATCTAGCTCAAGTGTCACTCTAGAAGAGTGGCGGTGTGCTAACTTATAAGACTCATCCCATGAACTAGATTTAAGTCTCTATGGATAGCAGGTGTATTCTTGGTAGCTCGGACATATCTTTTATTGGATGAATAGGTTTTCACCCACTGCCTCAGCTGGTCTCTTCCCTGTGGTGGAATCTAGTTGTCCAACCCATATGGTTTGAATGAACTATGGGTGGAATCTAATGTCATGCTCCACTTCCTCCTCCAAGTCTATTTCTGCTCCCTATTATTTTCTTTTTCATTCTCTTTCTCTTTCTTTTTCTTTTTCTTTTTATTTTTGATTTTCTTTTTCCTTTTTTTATTTTTAAACTTTGGCCAAGTTTGTGAGAATAGAAATGTTGATTTTGAGGGAGGTAGTAAGTTGTATCCTCATATATGCTGACCTCGTGAATTGTAAATGGCTTGAGATCTCCTTTGACATAATAAATGATCCCACCTCTCACAAACTTCATACATTGATGTAGTGAGGATGGAACTATGTTGTTCCCATGTATTCATGGTCTCCCAAGCAAAGCATTGAAAGATGTATTCGAGTCTATAATGTGAAACTTGGCTTTGGTCTTCCAATCATCTATATCCAAGGGAAACACTATGGGGCCTAAGGCATGTTGACCTCACTTTTGGAGTGCGGATTCAATCTTCCCATCATTGACATAGGAGTCTTCTAGAAGCTAAGACTTCCCTTGTCATAAGACACTTCTTAAGGTAAATAACCTAAGCCCTAAAGATTTAGAAGGGTTTAACCATGATTAGGTTATGCCTTGGATTAGGATAATCCACCTACCCTACAACCCAAATCCAATCCATGTTCACCTTCTCAAACCAAACCTCAAGTTTAATTCAAACATCAAATTTAAATCAAATCCAAACCCAAATTCAAAACCAAATGATTGAAGCCCATGATCAAATCAAACTTGAAACCCTTCCTAAAGCATGACCTATCCCATGAACTTAGGCAAAATAATCAATCAATCAATTGATTTTCTCATAATAAATTTATATCTTCAATTATCTTCCTAAATATAAATCAAATCTACATTCAAATGATCAAAACTAAATCAAACTAAATCAAATTAAATCAAAACCTTCTTAAAGCCATATGACCTATCCTTAGCCAAATCTTAATCTAAATGTCAAATGTGATTTTTTTTCAATCATATTTTCAATCATCTTTACAAATTTAAATGAAATATATACATATAAATCATCAAAACTAAATCAAACCAAATCAAAATCTTAAACCACATGACCCAACTCCATGGACTTAACCAAATTCCTTCATTCCAAAACCCAAATTCAATTGATTTTCTTTATGAATCAATCATACCTTCAATCATATTCACAAATATAAATAAAATCTACAATCATCAAGCTTCAACCAAGTCAAACCAACTTGACTTGAAATGTTCAAATGAACAAAACCCATTTGAAATTGAATTGAATTTAAATCCATATATAAACTCAACTAAATCAAACTCAACCCAAAATGAAGCCAACTAATTTGGTCCACTTGACCCAAAATGGCTAATTTGACCTATTTGAGCCAAGTTTTAATCCTACTTAAATTGGAACCAAGCCCCATCAAAACCTCCCATCATGATTGTTGATCACCCTAGGTTGGTCAATTATCACAAATTAGGTCAAACCAAGTCAATCCCTTAACCCAAACTAGCCAAATTGTAGCCAAATTGTAAGCCAAATCCCTTGAAACCAATGATTCATACCAAATCAAAATTAATATTTGAATATGACTTGACCTTCAATTGAGTCAGCCCAATTTGCCCTCTTGACCCAAGTTGACCCAAATTGACCTAAAAGACCAAATTGACCTAAAAGGCCAAATTAGGTCAAATCAAAATATAAATCAAATTAATTGTAACTAGTGGCTCAATTTCATTCCAAATTGATTGTTGATCTTTACCAAAGCCATGATTAGACCCAACTGAACCCAATTGACCTACTTAGCCCAAGTTGACCTAAAGGTTCAAGTTGGCCTAAATCAAACCCAAATCTAAATTAATTAAATCCTCAGCCTACAATCATCTTCAATTGGTCAACTAAACCCAAAACAACACCCAACCCAAGACAATTTGGCCAATTTGGTCAAATTGGTCAACTTAACCCATTTGACTACAATGAATTCAAATGAGCCAAAATCAAATCTAAGCTAAACTAAACCAAACCAATTGAATAAAACATCCCAAATGATCATATGAACTTGTTGACCTGACCTAATTTGACCAATTGGTCAACTTAACCCAACCCAATTTGACCTAAATGAGTCAAATTGAGACAAACTAACAAATCAAATCTCCAATTGACTTGAAATTTGGGATAATCTTTTCCTCATTTCAAATCAAATCAAATGTGCCAAATGATCATTCTACTCTTAGGTCAAGGGCATCACATGAGACAAATCACCATGTAAGTGGTCATTTCCATTCTTTGGTTGGTACTTTTCTCCAGTAGTCCATGACCCATGGGAGGTAAATCACCTCACCCTCCCCATTAGAGCATTTGAAGCCCATAGGACACCCATGATTCCTCTTGGCGGTCACCTCCCACCTTCAACCAAACACTCACCTCCTCCCTAACACCCATGACTCCCTGAGATTGTTTGATGGCCACTAGAAGCCAAACTTGATGCCACCATTCGATCAAGATGCAAGAAGGGTATATACCCCCTCGTTTCCACTCAAACACACAAAAATCTTTCCTCAAAGCCCTAGCTACCCAAGATGAGATGCTAGTGCCATTCCCTAAGCACTCAAGCTTTCCTCGATCAAAAATGCCATTCACGTCGTCACAAATAGGATGCTCCCATTTTGATCTAACTTCCCCATTTCTCCATCAAACTCAAATTAACTTTGGATGCTCCTTCCCTAGGCCTCATAGCAAGAATGAATTCTCCCAAGCTTCCCCGACCGAGGTGGGACTTATCAAAGCGAGGTCCAAATTATCAATTTATGTGGCCTTCAGCAACATCAGAACTGATCCAATTTCTTCTCAACAGGGCTTCATCTCCACTAGATGAAGCTTCGTTTGTCATTCGAGCCACCGGTCATGAGCTCCGATGAGGTATTCTTCCAAAACTGATCCTTAGTAAAAAATGGGTTGGAGCTTTTTAAAGAAAACTTGCATCTCGTGTGATCATGATTGTTGGATACCGTCTGATCAATATTATGAAGGTGTGGTATCCTTTTGGAGTTGATCCGAGCTCATGTAAGCTCAGATCAAGTGAGCAATGATGGACGGACTTCATTTTCCCTCATGCTAATCACATCATTGCATCATGTGATCATGTGGGCGGTCGTAATTAGATCCTTTACATCAATCTAATTTAATCCTATTAAGCTATGGGATTAATCATGCGTAGATCATATGGAGATGATGAAAGCACATCTACCGCCACATAGGTGGATAAGTTTTAAGTAGCCAATCTTATGGCACCATGTGGAAAGCATGCCATGTTAGCACCATGAAAGGATTAAGCTTTTTTAAACTTAATTATTCATTTTTAATGGGCTTATAAAAATTATAAAATCATAATTATATAAAAAATGCAAATAAATACTAATTTTAAAGTTATTTCAAAGAAGAATTAATTAAAATGATCTTAACTAATTTTGAATAGCAATTAAGGTTTAATTAATGTTTAACTACAAAATGAAGTTTATTAGCTTAATTACTCCTTAATTTTGAGTAATCCTTAATTTTGTGGGTTAATTTAATGGGATGACCTCTACCTCTCATGATTTTCTTGGGATTTATTTCTCACTTAATTAGGAAAATTGGTTAATTAAATCTTAACTACTCTTTTAAGTTAATTAATGATTAATTAATCCCATGAATAGTAACAAATTGGTTAATTAAGTTTATTAATCATTGTTCAAGTGAACTAAGAACAATAGGGTTGGGACCCCTTTCCTAAGTTCATTTCACCATTTTTTTTTAATTAATTAATTCACTTAATTCAAATTGAAATCATAGTCACTTGACTTTAATTAATCATGGGGTAGATCTTTAGGTGTTTAATAACCAAAATAAGTTTATTGAAATTATGGTTAGTCCACATGTGTGGGAAAACCATAAGAGTAATTAATTAAGTCCCTTAATCTAATTAACTATTAATCATGAGCCAATTACATTATGTCTCTTTTATTTCCTAAGATCATTGTAAGTTTATTTTCCATGCATATCATGTTGGCTCATAATTATTTTGTTAATTACCTTAAGGTGGCATAGGTAAGGGTAATTAATTCATCTAATTAATGGTTCAAATTAAATAACCCATAAAATCAAGTTAATTACATTTCCTTAAATTAAATAAAATCACTAATGTGGGAATGGGTTTAAAACTACAAGTGATGATTTCTCTTCTCCTCTTTAAATCAAATCAAATCTAAAACTTAATTAATAAAGAAGCTTTGGTTTGCTTTAAATAATCTTATTTGATTTGATTATCCTTAACTAGTTTGGTTGAATGAATCACATGCTCATATTTGATTGTCCTCTTTCTAATCATGTTAAATTTAGTATGTCATTTGGATTCATGCATCCATCTTTTCAAAATCAAGTAAAATAAAATGATTTTCCTTTATGCAAGCTTACATGTGTTTATTTAATTTAATATATGAGTGGCTATTATCACTATTAAATCCAAATGTATTTTTTAAAAGCTTATAAATGAATAATAATATGTGTGATGATGCTAGTTATAAATACATAAGAAATGCATGTGCTTATAGCTTTAAGTGTATGAATGTTGAGTTCTCTTTCCTCTATTCATGTGTTGATTTATATAAGATTGAATAGTAATGGGTATATAGTCTGGACATCCTCAAAACACGAGGCTTTAGCTAGCCCCAAGGAGAAATTACCTCACTTCCTTGGTTTTAACAATTACCCATTTGATTTCATTCTTATGTATTTCAACATTAAAATTTGGATAGAGCTTTAATTCATATATATAAATGATTCAATAAAAAATATATTCAATCTTTGCATGATTTTCTTTCTCATTTAAAATAAAGCAAGTATATAGTCTGGACATCTAGAATATGAGGATTTAGTTATCCCCAAGGAGGTCTTCCAATTACCTCATTTCCCTAGTTTAACAATGACACGTACTTGCCTATATATTTGTACATGTATATGTATATGTGATTAGTAAATGAAAATCCCATTATACATTTAAATTATATGCATTCATAATTGACTAAGTGGTTGAATTAATTAGCCATATGATTTGGAGCTTATTTCTTATGTTAATGTATACGAATTTACATATGTTTGATGGCAAATGGGTATATAGTCTAAACATCCCAAGAATACAAGGGTTTAGCTAGCTCCAAGGAGGTCATTTGATTACCTCACTTCCCTTATTTAACAATGACACCTGCCTATTTAATTTCATTCTTATGTTCTTTTTGTATAATAATTTGGATGAAGTTTTAAATAAATATGTTTAAATAATTCAACCAAATAAAATATAAATTCTAAATATAAACATACATTCATCATTTAAGTGTGCTAAAATATGTTGCAGGTATAGATACACTTAGGATTAAATCATACGCATGTTACATGTGATGGAAAGGAATGATTTAATATATGTCATGTAATTCAATCAAATTAATCTTAAGAGGCCTTTCATTTTGAATAGGATTTATTTAAAGTGAACCTAAACTTAGGATTAGTAAAATCATTTAATAAGCCATTAACTAAAGAGAACTAAATCAAATTAATTTACTTTAGAAAGTGACTTTAGGGATGAAAGAGGGCAATCCTTTTTTTCCTCTTTTTATAACACTTAGTTGCTAAGTGTAATCCAATGAAACAAAATAAATCATAAATTAAAATTTTCAAATCAATTAAACTATTTCGAGTGAAATCAACCTTTCATGTTAAATTGAATCCTTCTACACTTAGAAAATACAACACTAATGCCTAACAAGACTTAGCACATAAGCCTTAATACACACATTAGAATTAAGTCACCACTTATAGCTCTAAGTTAGGATGGTGTATGATGTGATGTATATTTTTTTTTTATGATGTATTATTTTAGATTGGATGTTAGGGTGTATGCTTCATAGACTAGATGATAAGCTAATATTAGCCTAATCATGTTTTCTATAGGGGATTATGCTTAAGAAATGCTTAAAAATAGATGTAAATGCTTTTTTTGCAGGTAGCTTAAATCCTTAAGCATAATCCAAGTTAGGATAGGTGGGCTTAGTTACCCATGTGTAAGGTGCTAAGTCCAAATTATAAATACAAGCTTGAGATTATATTTATATTTAGCTAACATCTATTTGATTTACTTTTCCCATAAAAATGTAATTTTTGCAATAGGAATTATGATTAAGAGATTGGGAGAGGCTTTGTCTCAGGGTGCCTATGATGCCTTTAAAGCACCATCCAAATCAAAGAAAGAACCAAATCAAAAATGGAGATATGAAGAAAGAAGACCCCCATAGCATTTAATTCAATTATAATTATTCTTTCATGGTTGTATAAGGGTAGGCTTCCTTCCCATCTTTTCTCTCTATGCGGTGAGTACCACACCGACCTTTTACTCTTTTATTATAGTTTATATAATTGTTTGATGTTATGTTTACATTGTGCATTAGGATGGCATGCTTTTCATATTTTCATAAATGATTGATGCTTTAATGTGTGGCTTGGATACGATTAGGCTCCTAGGATAAAAATAACTTTTCTACCGAACTAAATACTCATAACTAAATTTTAAACAACTCATAACCTCATCATAAAGCCTAAGACATAAATAAGATAATTAAAAGATCTAGCAACCCCTTAGCTGGTTGTATGTTTCACTTCATGCATATTCTATCTCCTTTGAACATGAAGGATCTCCATCCTTGCATAAAGGAATGCTTGTGAGGGCATCCTTTGTGGTGGAGAACATCTTCTTCTTCTGATTTAACCCATAACCTATTTGTCATGCATTTAAGCATAAGAAATCCTAAAACCTCAGTCAAAATGATGTGTCTAAAATGAAATAAAATTTGGAAAGATTTTGCATCTATAGATTAAGTCATATGCTCACTCATGCTACTCATGTCTCTCTTAAGGAGTGTGTTTACTTTAGTCTCTTTCTAATTAAATAATTACCCTAGCTATCTTGCAATTCAAAAGACCGGACTACATGGTTTCAAAATCATAGGAGAGTTAGCTAGACCACTCAGGCGGTTATAAGTCAGTGAACAATTTATTCTCTTTTATGGAGGTAAACCCTTATGTCCACCTGTCACTTAGATTTAGGTCATGCTATAGCTAGTACTAAAGCTCCCTAGATTTAGGATCCGAGGTAGCTATTTCTTTCAGGCTACGAGCATAATTCCTCACCTCTTAGGCATTCCCACAACCTTATGTTGGTGGATTATAAGCCATAGTAATCTAAATAAATTTCAACTCAAAACATATAATGTAAAGAGGCAGTTGTGCTCAATCATCTCTAGGAGTAAGTCTTCATCACTGAATGTAACTCCGAAGATGTCCTTCGAGTGGCATGACTCCTCTTTCATATGTCGGTGAGCATATCTCTAGATCAAGTAAAGACTTGATTAAAGATTCCCTCATCTCTTTGGATAAGACAAGGGCATTGTATATGCTTAGTAGGAAACTTTCTAAGGTGGGCTACATTGTAATCAACTCAGCTTGGTCCTCCACAGCATATCCATAGGTGGACCATCCTGGAGGCTATCGCTCCTACCAATGACCTACTTACCCTTATCACGAGGTGCTAGGAGGTAGAACTTTTCCACTTCATAGGTTGACTTGGTGACTTGGAATGATGAGCTTGTGGAAAGTTCTACCTTCTCATCGAGGCGGACTTACACTTCTCTTATGGGATCCTCAGGTTGTTGACTCCAAGTCAATCTCAAGAGGTGAACCTAATTAATTGAGAAGGATTTGACTCTCAGAAAGGAAAGGATTGAAACTACTAGAGCTATTATTTTTATTTAGACTCGGTGAGCTTTCAATAGGAATAAAATCGAGCATCAGTAGACAATATATAAGTAGAATCTTTCTTCATTAATTTCTTTTTGGGTGGAGGTACATGATAGAAATCAAGTAAAGTAAGTGAATAAGAATTTATGCCCTTATCCGCCTCTGCCGGTAGAGCTAGCAATGATGGAGGGAGTATAGGGTGGATAGTGGGCTCTTCTTGGCCTATCGCAAGTATGAGATGTTTTGTTGGGCTATCACCCTCCACGAGTTGTCCTTTGCAACTAACAAACCTTCCTTAGTGTTGGAGGTTTGAGCTACTTGAGCAGCAAGAAAAGCTTCTTGATCTTAGAAATGATCTTCTTAGAGGTTGAGATAGGGAGATATCCTAACCTTCTTTGGTTTTAAGAGGATTGCAAGTATCCCCAAAGATTACTCTAACATAGCGGATGGTTCTAATAAGTATTCCTTAGGGATATAATGGCTCCCAACTTGTAGTTGCGCTCATGCTAGTCCTTAAAAGTGATAGAATCCTCTAAGATATGGCCCAACATACGGTGGTAGGGACAATAACTAGGATCATCGCTCTTTCCCACTTCCTCCGGCCTCTTAGGCTCTGGTAACTGAAAGTCAGGTTTCCTTAAGAGATTCTTAAAGATTTTTCTAACTACCTCCCTCTTGAATGATTATGGCTTATTCAATCTATAGGAAAGTGTAGGTGGAAAGTAGATACAGTGATGGATATAAATCTTGGGTAGGCTGAGGTGGTGGAAATAGTCATTGTGGGGTGGTAGATAAGATGTGGTGCTTTGGTGGAAGAGTAGGTCTCAAGGAGGAGTCTCTCTTCTTGTTTGCTTCCCTTTCCCTGTCTAACTTCTTCTCAAACATCTTATGGCTTGGCAGATGATTGGTGGAAAGGGCAACTATTTGGCTTCCTTTTGTAGCTAGCCTTGTTGATTAATTTCTCAAATGTTTTGATGGTAAAACCAGCATGAAGCGATGGGGAATGGATATTCTTGAGAATAATTTCAATGGCATGTTGTTCGAATAGTTGTTGGTTCGCATTTCATGCTGCTTGCCCCCACGATAATGTAATCAACAATGAAGTTTGTTTCTTTCTCTATAATGATGCCTTTGAGTCACCCTCTTCAGCAATCCTCTTGATGAAAAGGTGCTCCAACTTAGCAAAAGTCTTTACCAAACCGTTGGGAGTTCGTGCAATCAAATACAGACTTTTGGTTGAAGGTGGATTGCAGGGTTAATCTTAATAGTGTCAATGTTTCAAAATCGATCTTGATGTGGTACCATAAAATCTTAAAACTAAACCTAAATAAAACCTAAAATAAATAAATATAAAACCTAAAACCTAAAAAAAAACCTAAATAAAATAAACAAATAAAATAAACATAAATAACCCCAAACCTAACCAAACCTAAGTAACTAAATAAATTAAAAATAAATAAACCACCATAAAACCTAATAAACTTAAACTTAAACCTAAACCTAGAATGGGAAGAATGGCCGATCAGAACATCCATCAATAGCTTAGTCCAGATCGGTGGAGGCGATGGCGTGGGATTAGAGTGGTGGTGGGAATCTAGAGGTCTTGGTGGATATGGAGGTGGTGGTCAGGTGGTGGTTATGGAGGCGGGAGGAGTGATGGAGATTTACAAAGGTGGTGGAGAGGAGGGGATATGATGATAGCGTCCCACTACAAAGAGCAGAAATTGGTTCAAGTTAACAGGCAGGCCTTAATGCGATAAACTATGTCTAGACTATAGTTTTGATTTGTTCTATCTGCTCATTTTATCTCGTCAGTCTTAGAATATATGGTGTGTTACTTGGTTGATGATAAAGCCATTGAATTGTTGGTGGCAAAACCACTAAGCTTAAAAACCCTAAACCATAAACCAAAGCCACAAACTACAAACCCACAAACCCACAAACCACAAGCCTGTGCAAGACCTATAAAACTTAAACTTCTAAATAAAAGCTTAAATAAAATAAAAATAAAATTAAAATAAAATAAAACTAAGAAATAAAATAAATAAAAGACGTTAATATGAAAAAATAAAGCTATAAATAAGCCAGCTAATTTAAAAAAAGCCTTTGCCTCAGGAAATGACCCAAATGCGAGCCTCCCTGGAGTCTAGGCTAAGAATCTTCAGGCCCTGGGCAGAAGGCCACTTCTGGGCCTGGGGCCCATGACCTGGCGCAGGCCACTGAG
>JAKCPB010000590.1:0-122403 GCA_021442155.1 Cymbidium sinense
TATGCAAATTTTCCTAACACACATAAGGCATCACCTATTCCTATGGTTAAACCTTCTAAGTCTCTAGGGTTAGGTTTACTGTTCACCTAATCACCAGATGTATCTTAAGACTAAGGATCTCTTAAAGTCTAAGAGGAGTCATATGTCTAATATGAAGGGGTTGAAAGCTCATCCTAAAAATGAGGTCAACAACACCTTATATCGGCGGTCTTTTGATCATATGTGGTTACATTTTTTGGACAAACACAAAACCCGTAGAATCGTGACTGGGGTACACTCAAGTTTATGCAGAGTGCATCAATCAAGTCCAAAGATGAAAGCCAAGATCAAGAGACTAGGATACTACTGGCCTTTGATGATTACAAATTGCATGGACGTATCTAGGAGATGTCACCAATGTCAGGTACACGGTGTGGTCCTACATCAGCCACCCAACATTCTACATTCTACATTGGTCTCATGGCCATTTGAGTGTTAGGGTACCGACATAGTGGGTCTGATTGATCCTCCTTCTTCTAAGGGTCACTGGTTCATTCTAACTACCACCAACTACTTTTCTAAGTGGGCGAAGGCAACCCCACTCAGAGAGGTCACAGCTCAGCATGTGCTCCAATTTTTCAGGAACCATATCGTATATAAGTTTGGGGTGCCTCGACGAATTATATTTGATAATGGTACTGCAATCAAAAGCACTAAAATCAATAGCTTTGTCCGAAGACACAGCATAGATTGGAGATATTCCACCATCTACTACCTGAGGGCAAACGTTCTAGTAGAAGCATTCAACAAAACCCTCATCCAAATTTTGAAGAAGACACTCAATGACAACAAGCGATAGTGGCATGAGCAGTTAATTGAAGCCTTGTGGGCGCACCACATATAGAACTCCAACTCAATCTACCCCTTTCTCCTTAATGTATGGGTCCAAAGCCGTTCTATCATTTAAAGTCCAACTCCCATCACTAAGGATATATTTGGGTAGTGAGATCACAATGGAGCAGAATGCCAAGTTGCGATTAGAAGAGCTCGAAGGTTTGGAGGAGAGACGCCTACGGGCATGCCAAAATCTTGAGTTGTATAAATCTAAAATAATTCAAGCTCATAGTAAGTTGGTCCATCCTAGAGCTTTTCAAGTAGGACAGCTTGTTTTAGTTCTAAGGAGACCAATTATTTCCCATCGAAAGATGGGAGGTAAGTTTGAACCCACTTGGGAAGGTCCATTTGCCATAGAGAAGGCCTACCAAGGAGGATCTTATCAACTCATAAATTGTAAGAGAGAGCACTCTATGCTTCCAATCAATGGGCTCTACCTAAAGAAATATTATCCATAAATCTTGTTTGAAAATAACTATCAATAAAAATTCTCTTCATACTTAGTTAGAAATATCTTTGCTTGCGAATCTGCCATGACGTGTTTAGGATTGGTGTAAGAGAACCCAAGCGACATCCTATCTTTCATCAACACAAATACAAACTACACACATTTCTCCAATGTTGTGTGATAGAGAGAACCCAAGAGGCATCCTATTTCGACTAGCACAACTAGGTTAGGTGTGAGAGAACCCAAGGGGCATCCTTTCTTGGTGGAGTCACAACTGCCCTTTGTGGCATCATTTCATCCATTCTTCGATGTGTTTAGGGTAGGTGTAAGAGAACCCGAGCGGCATCCTATTCCCTCTTTCACAAATATCAAACAAACACATCTTTTGCCTTGGGCTATTTTGATGTGGGAGCAAGCTCCCTATGGCACTCACTCATTAGATGCTCTAGGTCAGGCCAATATGCTACCTAGTTAGTGTGTCACCCTAGTGGTCACTTGTCTGGCGAATGTGAGTCCCCGCGCTTTCTTTTTGACTTGACCATTGCAAACTGACAGGCACCCTGTTAGTTTAGTAGGCCTTACTGTGCAATCAGTAAGCTACCCTATATTGACTTTCTTTAAGATGATGTAAGCCTACATGCTTTCTTCTTGACCTAACCATCATACACTGACTGGGTCAAGTATATTTGAGGCTTAGGATAAGTCCCCCAGTGGCTCCTTTCCCGACTACTTCAAGGTCCCTTTATGACTCTCATCTTGGTAGTCGCCCTAGGTCGGACAACCCCTATCGAGCCGAAGACAAACTATCCCGGTGATCAATTCCATTTTAGAGAGATGTAAGTCTGCACACCTTTTCTCTAGACTGATTGTTGCACACCGACGGGCACCTTAGGTTGGTTGGTTATTGCTATGCTGACAGGAACCCACCCGGTAGATACACCACTCTTGGTAGATGTGAGTCCCCACGCTTTCTTCTTAAGTTCATCACCGAATACCTACAAGCTTTCTTTTATAGGGTTCTAGATAATGCCCCTAGCGGCACCTCCCCTGTGGGCACTCTATTCGGATCACGTCCTTAGCGACTCCATCTAGACACTACCCTGGTTACTCTTAGATTAGACAATCCCCCTTCCTAGTAGCCACCCCTATGTTTGGAGAATTTGTCTCGCTGATATGCAGATTCTCCCTTGGTCCAGTAAGTCTGAGATAGGACTAGGCTAATATAACTCTTTCTCAGTGTGTTCCCTCGCACACCAATAAAGTCCATGCAAATATATAAACCAAATATTTATCTTCACTTATGGATTAGTAGGAAACCCCCAGCGATACCTTTTCCCAAGCAGGCATCCTATCGTTAGGGCAGTGTCAGCAAAACTCCCTAAAGGAATTGTCTGACTATTTTTGAGTTGAGATAAGTCCCCGGGTCAATACTCTCTCAATAGTCACACTTAGTTTGAGTTCGATTTGTTGTGCCACCAACAGGTCACCCCTGCAGTCATCCTTGCTTTGTAAGATATAAGTCTATCATGCATTCTTTCTAGCACGACCGTTGCACACCGACGGGCAGCCTTAAGTCGGGTTCGATTTGTTGTGCTATCAATCGATCACCCAGTAGTCCTTTGTTCATGAGGATGTGAGTCCCTACGCTTTCTTCCTAACTTGACTATTGCACGAAAGGCACCCCTTTGGTTAGTTAGCTCTACCCCACAGTCGGTAGACTATCCCTTTGGATTTTTAAATCTATGATAAATCTAGGCTGATATTAGCTCCTTCTTAGTAGATCCATCGCACACCGATGGTCCATCCCAAATTAAATTAATTCTGACTATTCTTAAGTCGATGTGAGTCCACAGCGGCATTCACCCAAATAGTCACCATAAGTCAGGTATGATTTATTGTGTTATCAATCGATCACCCCAGTGGTCCTTTGTTTAGGAGGATATGAGTCCCCACATTTTCTTCCTAACTTGACCATTGCACACCGAAAGGTGCCCCTTCGGTTGGATAGTCCTACCTGATGGCTTGTAGACTATCCCTTTGGATTTGTAAATCTGAGATAGGTCTAGGCTGATATTAGCCCCTTCTTAGTAGATCTATCGCACACCAACACGATCCATTTCATCAAATCCACCATCCTCCCTCCAGTAGAGTCGAAATTAAATCCATTCACTATTATCGCTAGTTGATAATCTGAACTTGCTTCCCTAGTGGAAGATTCATCCACCTTATCCCTAGTGAATGAAGCTATATCTCCAACAGATGTGTCCTCAAAACCAAATCATTTCCTCTCCCCCAGTGGAGCCTCAAATTATAAATCAACAAATTAAATCAAATTTTCAACTGCCCCCCAGTGGATGCCCCATCAATTAACTCAAATCAAATTTCTCTCCAGCGAGATGGAAATCAAATCAAACACTCTATCTCCAGTGGATAACCTGAACCTACTTCCCTAGTGGAAGGTTCATACACTCATCCCCTAGCGGATCTTTTCATTCCCAAATCTTTCAAACCAACTCAAACCTCTTATCCCTAGTGGATAATCTAAACATGCTTCCCTAATGGAAGGTTCACATGCTTGATCCCTCAGTGGATCATTTCTTCCTCTCTTATGCCCCTAGCATAAGTTGTGTTGCATTGCACTAAGATCTTGATTCTATCTACACCTCGAGTTTAAGGATAGATCATCTCTGATTAGTGCTTGTAATCCTTTGGACTTTATTGATCATCTCAACGCCAATATTGTGTGCGCCGCCACACCATACCTATTAGGAGTCCTTTTGTTGACCTCACTTTGGGAGTGAGTTCTCAACTTCCTCATCATAGATCTATGACTCTTATAGACACTAAGAGCTCCTTAGTCCTAAGACATTTCTAGTGATTAGATGAACACTTAACCTAAGCCTAGAGACTTAGATGGCTTAGCCATAGGAATAGGGTATGCCTTAAAGATTTAGGAAGACTTGCCTATCCTATAGCATTGAATCCGATCCTTACTTCTTTCTTTCAAACCAAACATCAAATTCAAATTCAAATTCCAAATCCAAATCATAAATCAATTCCAAATCAAATGATTGAAACTCATGATTGAATTCAAATCCCAAAATCTTTTCTAAGCCCTTTGATTTTATCATATGGACTTAACCTTAACCAAATTCAAATCAACCCTAAACTCAAGCGATTTTCTCAAGAATCATTTATATTTTCATTCATATTCTCAAATATAAATAGAATATAAATTCAAATAGCCAAAACTAAATCCAAAATCAAACTAAAATCCAATTTATACCCTTTTAAGCCAATTCATTGAACTTAGTCAAAACCTATCCAGATCAAACCAAAACACATAGATTTCTTCATGATTCAATCATTCCTTCAATCATTGTCCCAAATATAAACACAAACTATAATTATCAAATGAGATCCAAGCTAATCTAAATCAAACCCAAGTTAACCCTTTTTGACTTGAAATTGTCATATGAACCAAAATACATATGACTTCAAATCACTTGCAATTGAATTTATATTTCCATCTCAAACCCATTTATCAATATAACTAAACTTGAATCAAGCTATGATCAAGCTAATTAACCCATTTAGGTCCACTTGACCCAAAGTGACCTGAAAGATATTTTTGAGCCAAGTTCCAATTCAACCTAAATTGGATTGAATTAATCTCATCCAAACTCTATGTCATGATCAACAATCTTCCTAAGTTAATTAATTATCTTAATTTGGGTCAAACCAAGTCAACCTAGCCCGTTGACCAAGTTAACATTTAGCCCAAACAAAACCCAAACTAGCCAAAACACATAATATGCCAAATTTACTGAAACATTTGATTCAAACTCATTCATAATCAATGATTGAACATAACCAAACCATCAATTGAGCAAAAGCAAGTCCAATTGGCCATTTGACCCAAGTAGACTCAAATTGGCCTAAAGAGCCAAAATAGGTCAAATCACAATCCAACTCAAATTGATTGCAACTTCATCCCAAATTGATTATTGAACTTGACCAAAGCCATGATTGAACCTAATTTGACCAATTGGTCAACTTGACCCAATTTAACCCAAATTGACCTAAAGAATCAAATTAGCTAAAATTCAAATTAATTCTGAATTAAACCAAACTAAAGCCTACAATCATTTTCAATTACCCAATTGAACTTGACTCAACACCTAACCTAACCCAATTTGGTCAAATTGGTCAGATTTGTCAACTTGACCCATTTGACCAATATGAACCCAAATGAGTCATAATCAAATCCAAAGCAAACTGAATCAAACAAATGACACCAACACACTCCAACTGGTCATGTGAACTTGACCCAACTCTTTGTTTGACTCAATTTGGCCAATTGGTCAACTTATCCCAACCTAACCTAATTTGACCTAAATAGGTTAAATCTAGCCAAATCAAACCAAACAAACTCTAAACTACTTGAAATTTGGGCTAACCCACTTTTGATCCACCCCAAATCTGCCCAAATCAAACCCATAGCCAAATGATCATTTTACCCTTGAGTTTAGGGCATCCCATGAGATAAGACACATGCACATTGGGTCATTTTCTCCCCTTAGCCACTTAGCACCCAATCATAGGTCCACTTAAGCACCTAGGATCATGGCTGACCTATCCCAAAGATGGTTGGGTCGGCCATGACTCATGGGGAGGTGAAATTACCTCTCCATCTCCATTAAAGCTTTTTCGAACCACCAAGGACAAGCACCACCTTGCCACCTCCACACCTTACCAAAACCAAAGAGCCACATCATCCACCTAAGGACCTTCACAACCCTCTGAAATGGCCAATTGATCAAGAAAAATCCAAATCAACCATGGACGTCCAATCCAAGGAATGAGGGGGTATACCCCCCTCAATCTCACTCAAACTCACACATTCACACTCGATTCAATCCTAACAGCCAAGGAGAGGAATCCTAGAGCCATTTCCAAGGTTTCTAGAGCTCCCCAAAATCCCCATTCTCAATTTAATGCAAAAGCGAAATAGGGGAGGCCACCTTCGATTCTCATTTTCTCAAACCTCCGCCAAAGTGCAATTAACTTTGCACACACCTTCCTTAGAACTAAACAAGCGAGAACGAATCCTTTCCAAAGCTTCCCGATGATCAGAGGATGGAGTTTGATCAAAACTGATCATCTACACCTAATGCCTTGGTCTTCCGAGCAAACTATATCAAATCAAAGCTCGTGTGGCTCAACAGAGCTTCATTTCTTCCAAATGAAGCTTCCTCGTTCATTGGAACCGTCGGTCATAAGCTCTGGTGAGGTATACCATCGAAACTGATCCTTGAATGAAAATAGCTTGGTCTTTCGTGAAAGAAATTTCTATGTCATGCAATTTCCACCGTTAGATTTGCTTGTTGTGCTTCCCTGAAGGTGTGGGATCATTTTTATCTCCATCCGAGCTCAGGTGAGCTCGGATCGAGCGACGATTGATGGACGGTAGCCATTGTACATCACTCGGGAGGAGATAGATCATGGACCGTCCATCTCACGTGATCAGAATGGACGATCATGATCTAATCACACGTAGAGCCTCTGATTAATCCTTCGAAACTGCGGGTTTAATCGTGGCCATCCGATCTTAGATCGGACGGTCCATGGAGTTACTGCGTGTGCCGCCATCCATGTTAGCACTTGGATGCGACAACTTAAATAGCGAATCTCATCGCACCATGTGGAAAGCACGCCGCATCAGCCGCCACGTGGCCCAACGAGATTAAGGCTCTAATTAGGCTTATTAAATTTATTTTTAATCCTGAAACTTCCTAAATTCATAACTAATTCTAGAAAAATCCAAAAAATACAAACTTAGGCTCATTTTAAAGATATTTTAGAGTGAATTCAAAAATTATTATTAGTTGATTTTAAATAGTAGTTTTGGCTTAATTAAGATTTAATTATAAATATAATTAGCTTAATTACTCCATAATTAACCATCCAATTAATCTCAAATTTTTTGTGTATGTTTAGGGGGATGACCTCTACCCTCCTATTTTTCTGGGATTATATTGGTTGCTTAATTCGAAGAATCAATTGATTAAATCTTAATCACTTTCTTAACTTAATTAGTGATAATTAAGCAAATGAACAAATTAATCAATCAATTAAGCTCATTAACCTCTATTAATGGTGATGAAGTCTAGATGGATTGGGACTCCCTCATCCAATCTTTTCTTTAAACCTTCTCTAATTCCTTAAAAAATTAATTAATTAACACCCATTAATTAATTAATTAAAAAGATTAGTTAAAAATCTAAATCATACCTAAACCTTAATTAACTAATTGAGATGATTTAGGGATTATTTTAGACTCCTTCTTTGTCTCTTTCTAAGTCCATCTTATTTTGATTATTTAAGATTAATTAAAACTTAATTAGTTAATTAATGAACTTAGTTAATTCAATTGAATCTATTTCTCTAATTTAATCTTGGGTAGCTCTTGCGTGCCCAATGACCCAAAGTAAGAGAAGATAAAATTATGGTTAGCTCACATGTGTGAAAAAACTATATAAGTAGTTAAGTCAGACCCCTTAAGCCTAATTAACTATTAATTATGAGTCAATTGCATTAAGCCCCCTTTCATTCCTTAAGAGCATTGCAAATTTACTTTTCATGTGGTTGCATATCATATTATCTCATTATTAATTAGTTAATTAACTTAAAGTGATATATGTAAGGATTAATTAATCAACTTAATTCATACATTAACCCAATTAAAACATAAAAATCAACTTAATTACTTCTTCATTAAACCAAAATTAACCCACACGTGGGGAATGGGATTTGGACCAGCAAACCTCTTTCACATTTCATAAATCACATCAAACTCAAAATGAAATAACATTAAAGAACTTTGGTTTATTTTAAGTAGCCTTATTTAGTATGATTGTCTTTAAGAATTAATTGGGATGAATGAGATCATGTGCTTATGTTCCTTTATTTCTTTCCAATCATGCTAAATGTTGCTTGCCATGTGTAATCATACATTCATTTCTTTTAAAATTGACTAAATAAAATGATTTCTTTTATGTCAAATTGCATGTGTTGATTCAAATTAAAAATAGGTGTGGCTATTATTATTATTAAATCAAAAGTTATTTTCAAAAGCCCACAAATCAATTAATAAATGGAGTGATGTTAATTACAAATATCTATAAGTTTGCATGTGTTGATAATATAAGATATGCAATATGAAGTTCTCTTTCCTTATCTTACATGGATTCACATAGAACTTACAAATGTATAGTTCATTTAAAAGAACACAACATTTGTCTAAACTTACTCTTATGCATCTCCATGTTAAGACTAAGGAAGAATTTCATTTCACATATGTAAATTATATAATCAAATCAAATATGATTGCTTGTATGACTTCTCGTTCTTGTGGTTCTTTTTGTACATTCATATGTATCTGAAAAAAGTGGTATATTAGTCTGGACATCCCGGGGTTGCGAGGCTTTAAGTAGCCCTAAGTAGGTCTTCTATCCTAAGCCCCTGGTGTAGAATAATGGTGATGTACTCACTTAAAACTCTTATATATATGTATGTATGATATGACTAATGAATAAGAATCACAAGTCAAATAAATCAAATACAATTTTTGCATGGATTTTTTCTGTTCTTATAGTTGCTTATACATATATATGTATCTAAGAAAAGTGGTATATTAGTCTGGACACCCTGGGGCTGCGAGACTTTAACTAGCCTTAAGTAGGTCTTGTACCTTACGCCCCTGGTGTAAAACAATGGCGACATACTCACTTAAAACTTTTATATATGCAGATGTGTACTTAACTAATGAATTAAACTCCTCTTTTTTTATTAAAAATACATGTATTCATACTTTATTCATTTGGTTGAGTTTATTAGTCATGTGACTTAAAGTTGTTTCCTTATGCTTTTGCATAAGAATCTAGATAGAGCTTTAAAGTAATATGATGAAATTATTCAATTAGATGAAACATTAATTCTAAATGCATTTGCTTATATTCATCATCCAAGTATGCTAAAAATATAAATTGCATGTATAGGTATGCTTAGGACTTACTCATGTGCATGATACACATGATTGTAAGTAATGAATAAATATGTGTTATGTGATAGTAATTCATTCTAATTAAGCTTAAAATACATTTCTTATTGAATGAGTTTGCTTAAAATAAGCCTAAACTTAAGACTAATCAAAACATACAATAAGTCATTCACTAAAGGAAATTCATTAATTAATTTGCTTTAGAACTAACTTAAGGTAGGGATAGAAGAGAGATTCCCTCTCATTCTTCTCTTTATAACACTTAATTGTTAAATGTAGGCCATATGAAACAAAAGAAAACACTAAGTAAAATCTTCAAATCAATTAAATCACTTAAAAAGTAATCTACCCTTTATAAATTAAATCCCTCACACTTAGCAAATTATAACTCTAAAGCCTAGCTAGGATATACCACACAAGCTTTAGCACATATACATTAGATTAGGTCACCACTTCTAAGTTTATATTAAGATGGTGAATGATTTGATGTACATTTGATTTTGTGATGTATTATTTTAGACTGGATGTTATGGTGTATATGCGTTTGGATGTTAAGCTGATATTAGCCTAATCATGCTTTCTACTTGGGGTGTGTGCTTAAGGGGCGTAATAAGAAACATAAATGCTTTTGTCTTGGTTTCTTATACCCCTAAGCATAATCCAAGTTAGGACGGTTGGGCTTGGTTACTCATGTGTGGGGTGTTAAGTCCAAATTATTCATATAACTGCTTAAGTTGTATGGTGTATTTAACTAACATTTATCTTGCAAGTGTAGCTAAATTTATTTTCCTTCTTTGAATGTATTTTGTATTAGGATTAGGATGAGTGTTATGGGGACTCGGATGAGCATTGGTTATAAGACCAAGTCTTATATACCATGTGATGCCTTTGGAGAAAGCAACATCCAAATCAAGCCAAAAGGAAGAAAGAAATGGAGCAAATCAAAATGAAAAAAATGAAAGATGAAGTGATGAAGAATGGAGGATGAAGAATGAAGACCCTCATAACATTCATCATTTTGTAATTGTAATTATGCTTTTTAATCCGGGTTGTATAAGGGTAGAGCAAGCTTATTTTTTTTGGGTTGTATGGTACAAGACCGACCTTTTATTCTTTTACGATAGTTATATAAGATTGTTTGATATTTTGTTTAGCTTATGCATTAGAAATGGCATGTCTCTTCATAGTTTCTTTATGATTGATGATTAGTGTGTGGCCTGGAAGCGATTAGGCTCTCAGGATAAAAATAATTTTTTTACCCTATTAACAACTCATAGCTAAACTTTTAAAATAACTCATAACCTCATATAAAGCCTAGGCATTAAATGAAGATAATAAAATATTTAGCAACCCCTTAGATGGATGTTATATGTTTAATATCATGCATAATCATATTATTTCACTCTTGCTAAGGGGGGCTTCCATCTTTTCCATATAGTAAGGGCTTAACCTTTAAGAGCCTATGATAGAAGAACACCTCTTTCCCTTTTGATTTGGCCCATAATCAACTTATCATGCATTTAGGCATACAAAATCTTATAGCCTACGTCAAAATAAAGAGTCCTAAATTAAATAAAATTTGATAAATATTGGCATTATATTAAGTCATTATTTATACCTCTCATGCTCTAGTCTCTTAAAGAGTGAGTTTAAGGACTTAGTTTCTTTTCTAAATAATAGCAACCTAGCCATCTTGCAAAAGCATATGACTTGTCTACATGGATTTAAAGTGTAGGAGGAGTTAGCTGGCTGCCACTCTAGGCGGTAATAAGTCCAGCAATCGGTTGGTTTACTCTTTATTGTAGAGGTAAATCATATACCAACTTTTGCCTTAAATTTAGGTCATGCTTTGGCCTTCGCCAAAGCTCACTAGATTTAGGATCTGAGGTTACTATTTTCCTTTGGTACTACAAGTGCAAGTCCTCACATCTTAAGCATTTTCACAATCTTATATTGTGGAATTATAAGTCCTAGATTTCTAATAAAATTTCAACTCAAATATATAATTCTCCTCAATTTCAAACATATAAAGTCCAACCATAGGATAATTTAAGATGGTCACTAGGCTTCCTAGTATCATGAGCATCCCTACTCATTTCCTTTTGGCTTCGATAATAAGTCTTTCCTTTCGATCTATCACATTTGATCTTCCAAACATAGCTAATTTATTGATAGTCCTATCTTTGAATTCTTTGGAGACAACAATTGTCTACTTTAATCGAGAGTATTCCTAAGGAATTCACCTTCCTTAGGACGTAACTAACTATAAGAGCTTGCCCCCCATAGGGAACTTTAGAACCCGATTTAAATAAACCTTTACTTTACTTTTTCATGTAGAGCAGGGAAAAAATCTCTAGTATATTCAAAGACTCATCATGCCTTAGGAATCCTTATTAGGTGATTAAGTCCATTATAGAGTAATAATTTTTATCTTTCGAGATAATGCACTATTCCTTGATGTAGTACTCGTTCACCTCAATAAGTACATCCTCAAATCTGCATGGTGTCCCCTCACATATACACACACATACCCATGAACCAAAAATAAACACCACATTGGCCTAACATCCACTAAAACATAAAACATCCATTTAAAACTAATACATCATCATACCATTTATCATAAAACTAGAAGTGGTGACTTAGTTCTAATATATGTTATGTCTAACTTTAAGGTTATAATTTTCTAAATGTGAAAGGGGTTTAATCATAAGAGGTTGATTTCATTTTAAGTGGATTAATTAATTTGAAAATTTTACTTAATATTTTCTTTTGTTTCATTTGACTTACACTTAGCAACTAAGAGTTATAAAGAGAAGAAAAAAAGAGGATCACTCTCTTTCATCCTTGCCTTAAGTCACTTCTAAATGCTGTTAATTAACTTAGTTTTCTTTTGTGAATGGCTTATTACATATTTTAAATTAATCATAAGTTTAGGTTCACTTTAAATAATTCTATTCAATATAAAAGGCATCTTAAGATTAATTTAATTGAATTACTATCACATGACATATGTTAATTCATTCATTTCCAACATATATAATATCATATGATTAAGTCCTAAGTATACCTACACATACAATATTTTTTTATCACACTTTATATGATGAATGTAAATTATTTAATCATATTAATTTAAAGCTCTATCCAAATTATTATATAAAAATACATGGGAAAGAAAGAGCTCCAAATCATATGACTAATTAATTTAATAACTTAGTTACTTATGAATGCATGAATTTTTTATAAAAGAAAAAGGATTTTAATTCCTTAATTAAATACACATACATATGTATAAGAGACATAAGCTAGTACATGTCATTGTTAATCAAGAAAGTGAGGTAATCAAATGACCTCCTTCTAACTAAAGCCTTGTATTCCTAGGATATCCAAACTAAACACTTTCTTTTCTCAAATACATGTGAATATATACATAAGTAAAGGAAGTAAAATCATGCAAAGATTGTATTTTTATTTGATTGAAATATTTATGCATGTGGATTAAAGCTCTTATTCAAATTCTAATGTAGAAATACATGTAAATGAAATCAAATAAGTACTTGTCGCTAAGTAGGGAAGTGAGGTAATCAAATGACCTCCTTGGAGCTAACCAAAGCCTCGTATTCCTGAGATTTCTAGACTATATACCTATTAACATTCAAATGCATGTAAAGCTACACATGAATCAAAGAAAGGAAAGATTCACTCCATACATTAAAGCTATAATCACATGCATCTCCTGAGTATTTATAAATAGCATTCATAGCATATGTAATCATTCATTTATAAGCTTGAAATATACATTTGGATTTAATAATGATAATAACCACACATACAAATTAACTTAAAACAACACATACAAGCTTGACATAAAGGAAACCATTTGATTTAATTAATTTTGCAAAAGATGAATGCATGAATCAAGTGACATACAATATTTAATATGATTGGAGAGGAATAAATAAACATAAACATATAATTTCATTCAATCAAATTAAATTTTAAGGACAATCATATCAAATAAAATTATTTAAAATAAACCAAAGCTTTTTAATGTCACTTTTAATTTGATGTTTAATATGATTTAAGGAAAGAGAGAAAGAGGTTTGATAATCCTAATCTCATCCCCATGTTTATAAGTTAATTTGATTTAATTAAAAGTAATTTGGTTGATTTTATGGATTAATTAGGTTAATATATGAATTAAATCAATTAATTAACCCTTACCTATGTTACTTTGAGGTAATTAACTAAATAATTATGAGCTAATGTGATATGTAAATAAATTCAATAGTAAATTAGCAATGGTCCTAAGAAATGAAAGGGTCTAATGCAATTGGCTCACAATTAATAGTTAATTAACCTTAAAGAACTTAATTAAGTACACTTATGATTTTCCCACACATATGAGCTAACCATAAATTCCTTAAATGTATTTAGGTTCACCTAAAGATCCACCTATCAATTAATTAAGTCACGATGTGTTTTAAATATAAATTAAGTAATTAATTAACCAATTAATCCTTAACTAATCTCTCTTAAAAGTAAGAGAAACTTAGGGAAAATATTAGGAAAAATGCCTAATCCCATTCCTAAATCTCTGTTAAATAGTGATAAATGAACTCAATTAATTAGTGAAGTTACTATTCATGCACTTAATTAACCTTTAATTAATTTAGGAAAGTAATTAAGCACTAGCTAATTCTTAATTAATCATAAATCCCAAGAAAATTAGGAGAGGCAAAGGTCACCCCCCTACATGATCTAAAAAATTTTGAGATTAATTAATTAATTAATTAGGGAGTGATTAGGCTAATAAATTATTTAATTAAATCCTAATTAATCCAAAATTACTATTAAAAATTAATTAGGGATAATTTTAATGAATTCCTCTCTGAAATACCTTTAAAATGAGCTTTTGTTTATATTTTTAAAATTTTCTATAACTAGTTATGAATTATGAAAGTTTCAATCTTAAAAACCAATTAATTGACCTTAAAATTGCCATGTGGCGTTGACATGCTTTCCAAATTATTAACTATTTATAGTCACATATGAATTTGGATGGTGGCATGTGATCAAACCCGAAAGGGGAATTAAGCGGATGATCTAGCATGATCTAATCATGCCTATTCCAACCCCATCTCTCTTCCGCGATAATGATGATGGTCGCGCCATGGATCGCTTCGATCCGAGCTCAGGCTCGGACTCCCAAAACAACCCCACACCTTCGCGTGAAGGATCCATGAAGATCCAATGGCTAGGATTGGCTCACATGCAAATTTTCTTCACAAAACTCCAACTCATTTTTGCCTAAAGCTCGGCTTCAATGGATTTACCTCACCGAAGCTATTTAAGTAATCACATCCACGGCTGACTCGGATGGTGGCGAGACGCGATCAAACCCGTGGTAAAGGGGGAATTAAATGAATGATCCAGCATGATCTAATCACGGTCGTCTGTTCTAACCCGTGATCTCTCTTCCTGCGAGCGACGAATGATAGAGCCTGTTCGCCATGGATCGCTCGATCCGAGCTCACCCGAGCTTGGACTCACTCCAAAACAACCCCACACCTTCGTGTGAAGGAACCACGAAGATCCAATGGCTAGGATTGGCTCACATGCAAATTTTCTTCACAAAACTCCAACTCATTTTTGCCTAAAGCTCAGTTTCAATGGATTTACCTCACCGAAGCTAAGACCAGTGGTTCGCACGCTTGATGAAGCTTTGTCTAGTTAAGACGAAGCCCTGTTGAGTAGCAATTGAATTGGTTCCAAGTGGATTACTCGGTTGGCTAAGAATGGTGATTTGGAGCTTCGACTTTGATCGAAGTCCATCCTTCGGTGGACTTGGAGCTCGAGGAAGGTTTGGCTCGATGATGTGTGGAAGGTGTGTGTAAGAGCAATGAGTTTTGGTTGAGAGATGAGGGAGTTTGAATTGGGAAAGGGGTGTCCTGTTTCGGCTTTGCTCGGGAAGAAGAAATTTGAAGTGTTAGGGCTTGGAATCACAGGCTTACTAGGGATTTTGTTTCTCTGGAAGCTGACGGGAATGATGTGTGTGATTTTCCATGAGAATTGAGGGGGTATACCCCTCAATTGGCTGAGGTGGATGGACGGGATTGCTTCCTCAATTTTGACTGGCCAGCCATCGTGAGAGCGCCGGAGGAGTCACAATTGAGTCCATGTGGCTCGGTTTGAGTGGAGGAATGCTTGGGAGGTGGCTCAAGGCTTACTATGGATGATGGCTTCTCCCTTGATCCTTTGGCTTCTCGGTTTGAGAGAGAGGTGAATTAACTCACCTCCCTTTGGTCCATGGCAAGCCAAGCCCACTTAGGATGGGCTAGGTGGCCAGCTGAGACCCCAAAATGGGTGTTTGATAGCTGCCAAAGGTGATAGGAGAGTGGACCTTGCCAATTTTGGCAAAATCTCATATGGGGAGGCATATCCAAGAGAGATTTGCCTTGGGTTTGGCTCCAATTAGGTTTGGGATGGTTTTGGGCTGGCCTAGGATGGATTTTGGTTGGGTTATGTTAGCTCCCAAGGTTCCATGGGTTGATTTCATGAGTTTTCGCTCAATTTGGGTCATATGAGTCATGTTGGGTCATCTTGAGTTGGGTTGACCAATTGGTCAAATTGGGTCAAACCATGCTTGGGTTAGGTTGAAATGATGATTTGAAGTGTTTTGGTTCAAGTGATTTCAATCAATTTGGGATAGGTTTGATTTTGACTCAATTGGATTCATATAGATTAAATGGGTCAAGTTTACCAATTTGACCAAATTGGCCAAATTGGCTTGGGTTGAGTGTTGGTTCAAGTTCAATTGGTTAATTGAAAATGATTGTAGGCTTTTTGATTTGAATCAATTTAGTTTTAATTTGAATTTTAGCCAATTAGATCCTTTAGGTCAATTTGGGCTAAGTTGGTCAATTGAGCTCAATTGGCCAACTTGGGTTCAATTATGAGTTTGATCAAGTTCAATAATCAATTTGGAATGAACTTGAACTATTGGTTGCAATCAATTTGAGTTAGATCATGATTTATCCTATTTTGACCTTTTATATCAATTTGGTTCAATTTAGGTCAAATGACCAATTGGGTTTGGTTTGGCTCAATTGATGGTCAAGTCATATTTAATCATTGATTATGAGTTGGTGTGAATCAATGATTTCAATTAATTTGGTGTATGATGAGTTTTGGCTCATTTAAGTTTGATATGGGCTAAGAGTTGACTTAGTCAAATGACTAAGTTGACTTGGTTTGACCTAATTTAAGGTAATTGATCATCCTAAGATGATTAATGATCATGGTATGAGATTTGGATAGATTTGGTTCAATCCAATTTGGGTTGGATTAGAATTTGGTTCATATGGGTTCTTTAGGCCACTTTGGGTCAAGTGAAATTAATTGGGTCAATTGATTTGGTTTTGGTTTGATTAAGGTTTAGTTGAATTTATATATGGATTTAGGATTGAAATATAAATCCAACTACAACCAATTTGGGCTATGATGAATTTTGGTTCATTTGAAATTTTCAAGTCAAAAGGACTAAGTTGGGCTTGGCATGGTTGATTTTAAATTGGCTTTATGATTGTATGTTTCATTTATATTTGGGTAGATGATTGAAGGAATGATTGATTCAATAGAAAATCATTTGATTTTGGCTTGATTTGGATAGGATTTGTTAAGTCCAAGGAATTGGCCTAAAGGGTTTAAATTGGGTTTTGATTTGATTTTGGATTTGGTTTTGGCCACTTGAATTTATATTTAATTTATTTTTGTGAATATAAATGAAGATATAAATAATTTATGAGAAAATCAATTGAATTTGGATTGGTTTGAAGACAAATTTGACTAAGCTCATGGATGTAGGTCAAAAGGGCTTGGAAGGAAATTGATTTAGTTTGATTTAGTTTTGGTCATTGTAATATGAGTTTTATTTATATTTGTGAATATAAATGATGGAATAATTGATTTATAAGAAAATTAATTGAGTTTGGGTTGATTTGAATGGGATTTGGCTAAGCTCATGGAGGTAGGCCCATATGGCTTAGCTTGGGATTTGATTGGATTTGGTTTTAGTTTGATTTGATTTTAGCTATTTGAATGTATATTTCATTTATATTTGTGAATATAAATGAAGATATAAATGACTCATGAAAGAATCAATCAAGTTTGGCTTCAATTGGGAGGTGATTTGGGTAAGCCCATGAAATTCAATCATAAGGCTTAAGGAGGATTTGGGAGTTTAAATTTGAGCTAGGATTTCAATCATTTGGAATTGAGTTTGGACTTGAAATTGATAAATGATTGAGGGATTAAATTGATCTTTGAGAAAATCAATTGAATTTGGATTGGTTTGAATTTGATTAAGGGTTAGCCCATAAGATGAAATAATAGGGCCTAGGCAGGATTTTGATTTTGGATTTGATCATGAATTTCAATCGTTTAATTTAGGATTTGGATTTGGATTTGGTATTGAATTGAATTTGAGGCTTGGTTTGAGAAGGTACACATAGGTCGGGTTTAGGCCACGGGATGGGCAAATCTCCCTAAATCCCTAAGGCATAACCTACTCCTATGACTAACCCTTCTAAGTCTCTAAACTTAGGTTAAGTGTTCACCTAATCACTAGAAGTGTCTTAAGACTAATGAACTCTTAGTGTCTATAAGAGTCCTAGATCTATGCTGAGAAGGTTGAGAACTCACTCTAAAAGTGGTCAACATGGACACATACCTATTTGATTAAAAGCTTAAGCCAACAAGTGGATCCAACGTTTTCTTAATATCCTCCCATTTTAGACATTTATATTGTTCACTACAAAGTCATATTATGCTAAGTTCTAAGCTTTTCAAGGTTTTATCCAATAGCAATTTATAGACAAGTTGTTATCGCTACACCAACATCAATACAACAGTTAGCAGCCATATTACTAAATGATTTCATTATCAATTGCAAACACAAGTATCATGATAACAAATGATCCAAAAAAGAAGAATCTGATGTGGAAAATAATGTGATGTTACCTTGATAAGTTGGGATGAGTGTAGATAGACTCAATTATTTTCAAAATGGAAGGCTTAATGTGATGACTCCTGTGTATGGGGTGTATTAGTTCATGCGTTCTTCTTTCTAATAATGATTTACATAATAGAACATGGTCTAATATTTTAGTTAGAAGTTTCTCAAAAGAATATCACCCTTATTGGTTGAGAGAATTAGATACTAGAAGCTCGCATTGGACCAAACATAGTGAGCCAATACTTATTTGACCAAAAACATAATCCACTGAGTGGACCCTAGTTATTAACATGTCAATATCAAAAGGATAATACCTCTTTCACTCTAATAAACTCCTTGGAATGACAAGTGTTAGGGTGGAAAGAGGAAAAAAAAGAAATAAAAAGAAAAGAGAGAGAGCTTGAAACAATCACACATACAAAAAGATGCAAAAAGACTTTTATGTGATTTGATAATTTTCCTATGTCCACAGCTGCATTAGAATCTCATTATTTTTCTTTTCTTACAAGAAGTTTGAGAGAACTCAAAATTGGAACAAAGTATGATTCCTTTAAGGGTTCAATTTATAGAGGGATGAAGCACACAAAAAAGAAAAGTTTCAAATAAAATAAAATAAAAATCATCAAGAAATTTCCTCCAAATAGTTTAAGAGAAAGCACAATCTGTATGCCTTTAATCGATGGTGAAGATAGTAATCCTCAAGCATTTAATCAATAGTTAGAAAGCACAATCCTTGTAACTTCAATCTACGTGAAGATAGCAATCCAGCCGTTAATCAATGGTGGGAAAGTACAATCTATGTGTCTTCAATCGATGGTATAGTAATCTTCAAGCTTTTAATCAATGGTAAGGATAGTAATATGCCTCAAACTAATCGGACTTCACAAATAACAACAAGAGCAATCATTACATCATCACTACAAACATAGGAGCCTCTTAAACATTACTCATCATAGGAAAGGAGCCAAAGACTATAGCCACAAGCGCATCGAACAAAAAAAAAAAATCCAGACAATAATTCAGTTTTTTTTTTTTTTTTGGCTTCAAGTTAAAGCTTAACCAATATTTCTTTTTAATTTATTTATTTTAAGAACTGCATCAGGTGTTGTTTTTAATTTAGATTCTCATTCCACCCTTTGAGGAATACATTCAAGTTACTTTCAGATCATTAATAGATTTCCTTATTTCTTCTTCTTGCCCTTTTTGCTCGTTTATTGAAGAGGTTTATTTACAGAAAACAAAATTAAAATTATACTTCATAAGACCTTCTCAATCCTTAAGAGATAATAAATTGCAAAAAAAAACCTACAAAAGTACAAAGTTTATATTCAGGATGTCAAAAAACTTTATTATGAATAAGTCCAACACCACTTGGACTATAGAGATCTGAAATTCTAACTAAATGCTTCTCCAAGCATAAGCCATCAAAACAACTAACCATAATCGTCTGATTGTAATTCATATTCTCAATAAGAAAATCGAAACAAATTAGAAAGCATAAGAAATCTTAAGCTGGCTTTCACCACATTACTTCATAAGAATCTAGCAAGTATCTCCTACCTTTAAGCCCAAGAGCAATTTCCCAAGGCCAACTTTATCCTTTACCTTGATCAAGTTTTGCATTCCTATAAACTCTACCTTTTCGGGTGAATCTCCCTTTATCTATTCATAAATAAAATTTGAGAATTTGTTAGTTAATAACAGTGGTGATTACATGACAAGTAGTAAACCCATGTTATCTATCAACGGTGTTTAACTCAAGATAAAATTTACTGATAAAGATGAACTCCCATACCTCAGATTCAAAAAAATTGATTCCCTGTATCAAATTATGAAAGTAATAATTTCATAATATCTAATGAATTCGTATGGACGCACTTATCCACTTGCTTATATAGGAAAGTTTGTCAAATGACCCGAAATAAATATCGGGTGCAACAACTTACTTGCGTACTTGGCCCTATCGAGTATCACCCTCCTTGGGACCAATAATAACGGACCAGTGTTGACAACTTTCTAACGCCTTTGAAGTACTCGGGACAGTGTATTCAATTTGGTTACATCTCCAACAACCAAATTACAAATTAGAACAAAGCTTGAGAATTTGCATGGTGCTTAGGATTGTTAAGTTGAATTCTTTCTAATATAAGAATAAGAGCCAATAATCCGGAAACGAAACTATATAGGCTTAAATAATTAGTTCCGTAAGTTCACCAAGTGATATAAGGAGTCCTTTTTTAGATGGTTTAATAAAAAAAATTCAATGGATTTTTTGAGCCAAAAGGAATAGACAATGATAGAAACACTAATATCCATGAAAATAACATGAATGCAACATGCAAACATAGAATTGTGGTGAGTCAAGTTAACTCGTGAGCTACTTCAAGTTCAGCACAATAGAACTCTCCTAAGCTAGGCTCAATGAACTAGCAAGCCAAGTTTCAACTAGCCTCAAATCAACTAGTAAGCTCATGAGTTGAATCTTTTAAAAAATGTCAATATAAATTAATCTTTAAAAGCATCTAAAATTATTTTTTATCTTATTTATGTCAATTAGTTTCTTATTACTTCTCTAATTTTTCATTACTTTCATCACTTTATTACAACAACTATTTTTCTTCTCTTGCAAAATAAATGAATCATTCGTGAGCCGCTCAAACTCATAAAATTAAGTTCATATTAGATGAATCAATATCTTGGGAAATAAAACGTAGAAATTGATTCAAGAGATTCGGAGAAAAATATTGAACAGAAGTAATCAAAGCACAAGATCATAAAAAACATAGGATTTAATGTGGAAATACCTGACAATGGGAAAAAATCACAAAGCCGCACTATGAAGAAAATAAGAAGAATAGTAAAGATTATACTTATCTTAAACCTCTTCACATCTCAGTCATTCTAAGGCGCTCATTTTTCACTTACACTCCCAAGAAAATAGTGAAAATATTCTAAAAAACTATAGAAAAATACCTAAATACAAACTCTATGTTTTGTAGTGCAGCGGTGTCATGACTCTAGCACCGCTTTCCTCTAAGCTTTTTGATATGAACACATATCCCCAAGCCATCAACAGAGGCAAAAGAATCGGAAAAGGCCAATGGCTAAAAGACTTCACCAACACTCCCAAAACATTATATGAAGCCGTAGAAGTTCCAAATAAATAAGCAGAGAAAAAATAAACAAAAATATTTTTACTGAAGAACTCAAGGTAGACTAGTATACAACAGAGAATAAACTTGTATAAGATTTAATCCCAGGACAAGACGAAGATCCAAGGACAAGAATTAAGATCAAGAACTCTAACAAGAATAAGCGGCCGACGGATAGAGCGAGAAATCTAGCTATCATGGATACAAGGCAGGAGGCAATTAATAATGCCTTAACGAATAGCAATTAGTTCTGAGCCAAAGAACACTTTAGAAGAGCAAACGAAAACTATAAATAGAGAGGAGAAACAGAAGAAAAGGTTGAAGAATTTATCTCAAGAACTTCTCTGTTCTAACTTCTCAGTCTCTTCTCTTCCTCTTTTGGTCTCCCTCTTCCTCTCCCGAGCTTTCTTCACGGTGGAAGTTGCCGGATTCCTCCATCAGAAGGAAAGAAACCTCCACAGAACCTCTCTTCATCTTTCTTCTAGACTTCCTCAGACATTTCTCGGTGGATCTTCCTTTGGATAGATCTTCCTAGAATCTCCTCACCAAATCTCCCTAATCTTCTCCATCGCCCTCTGTTTCCCTCAGAAACCCTAGCGAGCAACAGCAAAGGAAAAACACCAATTGAATTAGGGTTTACCGATTCGATCCATGGTAATTGAATAACGATTTTGACATCTGTTTTCCACTCAAAACCATCCACGATCCTTAATCGAAAACAGTCGTCGAGGCCAACATCATCGTATTCCACTCACCTCGAAGGAAAGAAGCGATCAAAACAAAGATCAAGGCGAGATCAATTACACAGATCCAACGGTTTCCAAGAGTCTAAGAAGAGCGCAATCCAAGTGAGCCCATCCAGCGGCGGAGAAAAGGCTAGATCCAAGCGAATCAAAAGCTCAAACCGATTCCTTCCTTTACTCAGCCGGGTTAACTCAATTGGAAAGGTTTAACTCATTGTCTTGACTCAAAGCGTGGTCGACTAAATCCAAATCAACTCAACCGAATAGAAGGAAGAACTGGTTTAATCACTCACGCTCCCTGTATCAAAGCTAATTACAGAAATTAATCACCCTTTCAGCTGTAATTACAGATATTAATACATATCATTGGTGCTCTTGTTGAGAGTCCACATATCAAACAATGGCAGAAGGTACAAGATATTCAGCAAAAACTATGGAAGAATGTGTCAACAGACAAAACAAAACTGATGAACAAATGCAATCCATTACCATGATACTTAATGAAGTATCCAGAAGATTATCAACAATAGAGGAAAAACTAGACAAATCCTCTCAGGAGCAGCAACAATCACAGGTATGTAACTCATACCCACCAGAATTTATGACTAATCCTCCTAGAAATCAACTGCAAACAGCTAGACCAGTCAAAGTTGATATGCCAAGATTTAATGGTGACAACCCAAGGGGTTGGTTATTTAAGGCAGATCAATTTTTCCAATATTATAATCTATCTGAAGATCAGAAGTTTCTAATTGCTTCTGTATATATGGACGGCCCTGCTCTTAGCTGGTATCAATGGATGCACAGCAATAAACAATTAAATACATGGAATCTGTTCAAAGAACAGGTAATTCAGAGGTTTGGACCATCACTTTATAGAGATTTAAGGGGTGAATTGGCTAAACTACAACAGAAATCCACAGTCCAGGATTTCTACAATGAATTTGAGGAGCTAGCCAATCAGATTTCAGGAATTCCCCCTGATTTTCTACAAAGTTGTTTTGAATCAGGTTTGAAACATGACATTAAAGAGAAGTAAGAACCTGCACCAACTTCTCTACAACAAGCCTTTCAATTGGCAAAGTTAATGGAAGATAGATTACAAGATGATATATCTACAACCAGACCATACAGATTTACTCCACAACCGACAATGAACAAACAGCCCCCACTGCTGCCTACACCAACATTGGCAACAACTAACCAAAATACAACAAAGACCACAAATACCCATTGAAATTAACTCGCTCAATTGGAAGAGAGAAAAAGAAAAGGTCTTTGTTTCAATTGTGATGAAAAGTTCTACAGGGGTCATAGATGCAAATCAAAACTCTTTACCCTTGTAGCAGTCAATGATGAACAAGAAAATCCTATTCAACCTGAATCATGGCAAGATACCGATTTAATTCAGGAAGAGTTCCACATCGGTTTAAATGCCTTTACTGGGATCAAACCCTAGAACTCTAAGGTTACAGGGCAGAATAGGCAACAAACAAGTTCAGGTGCTGATTGATAGTGGATCAACCCACAACTTTATATCTAAAGCGGCCAACTTCTTAAACCGGACAATCACATCAATATCGGTTTTAAAGTGCTAGTAGGGAATGGAGAGACTCTACAATATTCTGGAGTTTGCTCTAATGTGCCTATTCAACTACAAGGACACACTTTTAAAACAAATTGCTACCTGCAAATGCAAGGCGATGTGGTTTTAGGAGTGCAATGGTTGGAGCAGTTAGGTGAGTGCACAATGGACTACAAAAGCTCACAATGAAGTTCTACCAAAATGACCAATTAATTCAACTACAAGGAGACACTTCAACCAAAATAGACAATATTACATTCCACCAGTTTACCAAATTACAAAATCAAAAAAATATCAGTTCTTACTTACAGATCAGAGAAATTAATGAGGGAACAACTCTAATCATGATTTCACCATCTACACATAAGTATACAATATTAGAAAATACAAAGAAGCTGTTTGGGAACCGAAATTTTGCCTCCCCAAAGGGATATTGATCAAATACAGCTGGGACTCTGACTGTTAAGGTTAAAATTACGATATCCTTATTTTTTGAAAACGAAATAGACAAAGCGATTAAAGACATGATGGATACTGGGCATTATAAGAGAAAGTACTAGTCCTTTCTCATCTCCACTTGCTTATTAAAAAAAAGGATGGCACTTGGCGTTTACGTGTTGATTATAGAGCTTTAAACAAGTGCACCATACCTGATAGGTTTCCCATACCAACTCCTGAGGAATTAATGGATGAATTATATGGAGCCACTGTTTTTTCCAAGTTGGACCTAAGATCAGGTTATCACCAAATAAGAATGGCAGAAAAGGACATTCATAAAACTGCTTTCAGAACACATGAAGGCCATTATGAATTCATAGCAATGCCTTTTGGGTTAACCAATGCCCCATCTACCTTTCAAGCACTAATGAAATTACGTCTTTGAAACCATTCTTAAGGAAATTTGTTCTAGTGTTCTTTGATGATATACTCATATCTGACCAAACCTTGGAAGTACATCAAGAATATCTACGATTGTATTAGAACTGAAGCAACACTCATTATATGTCAAACCATCCAAATGTTCATTTATTCAGCGAATAGAATATTTGGGACATATTCTTTCATCAAGGGATAGAGGTGGATCCCAATACAAGCGATAACAAGCTTGGAATATGCCAAAATCAGAAAAAAAGCGTTAAGAGGATTTTTGGGATTAACAGGTTATTATAGAAAGTTTGTCAAAAACTATGCAGAAATTGCTTCTCCTCTTACATCAATGCTGGCCAAACAACAATTCCATTGGACAGATCAATCAACAACAGCATTCACAAAACTAAAAGAGGCTATGGTAACATTACCAGTACTTGCATTTCCTAATTTTACTATGCCATTTATACTGGAAACAGATGCATCTAGGACAGCCATAGGAGCTGTATTAGCTCAGAATAATCACCCATTAGCTTATTTGTAAAAGCTAAATCCTATGCAAAAGTCTTCAACCTATGCTAGAGAACTCTATTACAGCGGTTGCAAGATGGAGACAATATTTCGGGAGCCAAATTTACAATCAAAGCGATCGAGAAAAGTATTAGAGAATTATTACGACAAACAATTCAAACCCGACAAAGAAAGATTTTTGGTCAAAGCTGGCGGGGTATGATTATAGTATTGAATATAAACCGGGCATTACAAACAAAGCGGTGATGCCTTTGTCAGGAAAATGTTTAACAGAAGGCATTAAGGATCAAAGAGACTCCTTAATGTCATTAAACTTCTCGGTATATACTCGAATTCAAGGGTCTTATTGAAATTACGGAGGAAACCAAAGCTAATAAGGAATTACAAGAATTATATAAAAAATTGCGACAAGCGGAATTATTCCCTCATTACTGATTAGTGAAAGGGCTAATTGGTTCAAAGGCAGTAATAGCAAAGACTCGGACCTTAAAACAAGATCATAAGAGAGTTCCATTCAACACCAATAGGAGGGCATGGAGGCATTGAAAACTATGACTAGAATTACTCAACAATTCTTGGAAGCAGATGAAAAGGATATTAAACAATTTGTATCAACATGCCCCATTTGTCAACAAGTCAAATATGATACTCGAGAGACCAGATTACTACAACCACGCCCATACCAGTTGCAATATGGGAGGAGGTATCTATGGATTTCATCCGGTTTACCTAAGTCTCATAATAAAACAACTATACTAGTAGTAGTGGACGGACTATCAAAGTATGCTCATTTTTCACCCTACCAAAACAATTTTCTGTAGTTTATCTAGCTCAAATCTTTATCACGGACATTGTGAAACTCCATGGGATACCACAAGGAATAGTATCCACAGAGATCCATTGTTTATGAGCAATTTTTGGCAAGAATTGTTCTAAGTGGAAACTTTAAAAGCGGTGCTTACCATCCTCAAACGGATGGACAAAGCGAAACCAATAGGATCCTAGAACAATATCTAAGGAGCTTTGTTTTGGATACACCTAAGGCATGGTTACAGTTCCTACCATGGGCGAGTTTTGCTATAACACAAGCATCAATGCTTCAACCAAAATGACTCCTTTTCAAGCGGTTTATGGTAGACTCCCTCCTACAATCATTCCATATCCATAAACAGTCAGTAGAATGATTACAACAAAGAGACAAGAACATACAAACCACGATAACAAATTTACGGAAGCTCAAAACAGATGAAAGCAGATTGTGATAAACACGAAGAGACCTTCAATTAGAAGTCAATGAATTAGTTTTAGTTAAGATACAACCCTACATGCAGACTTGGTGACAAGAAATCATACCAAATTGCAAAGAAGGTATTATGGACCCTTCAAAATACTAAAAAAATAGGTATGGTGGCTTATAAAATTGAATTACACAAGCGACCAAAATACATAATGTATTTCACATATCTAGATTAAAATCATACTGACGGACTCATTATCCATCCAAAGACGTTATCAAACCAATTTGGACAAATGTTTATTAAACCTATCAAAGTCACGGATCATGAGAATGATACAAAAGGGAGATCAACAGATCAAAGAGGTATTAATCCGGTGGGAAGGTTTATTAGAAAGCAGATATATCTTGGGTAACGAGAAAGAAATACAGGAAAATTTTCACGATTTTGACCTTGAGGACAAGGTCAAGGTGGGGAGGAGTAATGATATGAACACATATCCCAAGCCATCAACAGACAAAAGAATCAGGAAAAGGCCAAACTGGCTAAAAGACTTCACCAACACTCCCAAAACATTATACGAAGCGGAAGTTCCAAATAAATAAACAGAGAAACAAATAAACAAAAATATTTTTACTACAGAAGAACTCCAAGGTAGACTCAGTATACAATACATACAGAGAATAAACTTGTATAAGATTTAATCCCAGACAAGCGAAGATCGACAAGGGCAATTAAGATCAAGAACTCTAACAAGAATAAGCGGCGACCTGACGGATAGAGCGACAAAGAAATCTTATCCTCATACAAGACAGAGGAGCAAATTGAATACGAACCGCATGCGAATAACAATTGGATTACTGAGCCAAAGAACACTTTAGAAGAGCAAACGAAAACTATAAATAGAGAGGAGAAACAGAAGAAAAGGTTGAAGAATTTATCTCAAGAACTTCTCTGTTCTAACTTCTCAGTCTCTTCTCTTCCTCTTTTGGTCTCCCTCTTCCTCTCCCGAGCTTTCTTCATGGAAGTGGCAGATTCCTCCATCGAAGGAAAGAAACCTCCACGAACCTCTCTTCATCTTTCTAGCACCTTCTCAGACTTCCTCAAGACATTTCTACGGTGGATCTTCCTTTGGATAGATCTTCCGGTAAGAATCTCGCCAAATCTCCTAATCTTCTCCGCCCTCTATTTCCCTCGAAACCCTAGCGAGGCAAGGCAAGGCTGAAAGGAAAAACACCAATTGAATTAGGGTTTACTCGATTCGATCCCGTAATTCGAATAGCTGCCGACCGATTTTTGACATCTTTCCACTCAAAACCATCCACGATCCTTAATCGAAGACAGATCAAGCCGTCGAGGCCAACATCGTATTCCACTCACCTCGAAGGAAAGGAAACCGCGTGATCAAAACAAAGATCCAAGAGATCAATTACAGATCCAACGGTTTCCAAGAGTCTAAGAAGAAGCAATCCAAGTGAGCCCATCCAACGGTAGAGAAAAAAGGCTAGATCCAACGGATCGAAAGCTCCGTTCCTTCCTTCCTTTACCGGGTTAACTCAATTGGAAAGGTTTAACTCATTGTCTTGACTCAAATAAGTCGGTCGACCCAAATCAGGAAATCAACTCAATAGAACCGAGAATAGAAGGAAGAAGCTGGTTTAATCACTCCACGTATCAAAGCTAATTAAAGAAATTAATCACCCTTTCAGCTGTAATTACAGATATTAATACATATCACTTTTCTGCACGGGTTCTAGCACTGTGGCAATACTGTCGTAGTGCCAAGACCCTAGCCTCTTTGTCTTATGTCTTTAGTGCCCTGATTCTAGTGCTATGGGGCAACCTCTATATTGTCAAAGCGCTATCTTCTCTGTTCTGCTAGTGCAAATCCATAGATCCTAGCGTTGTGGTACAATCCTTCTAGCGTCGAGCAGCCGCTTTCTGTCTTTGAACAAAGGCTTCCATAGTTATAGCGTCAAAGCACGACATCTGCAAGCACTATACACCCAAAAAAAAATATATCAAGGCCAAACCCTCAAACCCTACATAGAGGACATCTGCTGGCGTTCCAAATAATTCTCATTTTCTAGATTTTTTTTTTTTGTTGTGAGGGGGAGGTTAAAGATTAAGGCAACTACAATTAAAGAGGTTAGCGATGCCCTCCAAACTTGCGACACTTAGATGGGGAATAGAACCACCAACCACTAGCCATTAGTTCAAGCGCGGCATCTTTCACTGCACTAGTAGTTTCAACCACTTGTTTGTGTTAAATGCCTTATTAATGGGTGGCATAAAAAATATTAAAATAATAATAATAAAATGCCTTATTGGTGGGATATCCGAACGGTAAACAAATAACTTCTATCAGCACCTGACTCACCAGTCCACATCTTTCCCAGCATCCTTCTTCCTTTTTCCTCATTTTCGACCAATATATTATGAAAACTTCAATTAGAGCGTGTAAGATGACCCAAGTCACAAGTCGCAAAATAATACGATACCGTAATACTACACAAGGATGCCTTTCTTTCTTTTCAAGCATGATTTTTAAGTAAGGCTAAATTTTTAAAATAAGCATGTTTAAAATCATAATTAGCGGATTAGAGATTAAAAAAATTTAAAATTAGGTACGTCCATTTACGGACGGCGCCGATTGTTCACACTGCCTCCGTTAAACCGACTTCGCTCCACAGAAAATTTTTTTTAAAAAAACTTTAAACCAGTCGTGGTATTTTTGTCGTACCGGAGTCGTCCGTTGTCAAAATTTAGCAAGCTTGGTATCGTTCGAATCGGCACGAAATTCCCCACGACTTTTATGTTGACCAAAACAGACGATTGTGGCTCCTTGCATAGCATATTTCGCCAATGTGCGAAAAAATCAGCAGCTTTGAATATTGCATACGGTATTTTTGCACGGAGCGTCCATTGTCAAAATTTAGAACTTTATATCATTAGAATCTTCCCACGACTTCCATGTTGACCAAAAAAGACGATTGTGGCTCCTTGCATAGCATATTTCGCCAATGCGCGAAAAATCAACAGCACAGTTTTGAATAGTGCGACCAGCGGCGGTATTTTGGCCGTCCTGGAGTCGTCCGTTGTCAGAATTTAGCGAACTTGGTATTGTTGGAATTGACACAAAATTCTCCACGACTTTAATGTTTACAAAAAAAGACGATTATGGCTCATTGCGTAGCAGAGTTCACCAATGCGCGAAAAATCAATGGCGCAGTTTTGAATAGTGTGACTAGCCGCGGTATTTTGGCCGTATCGGAGTCGTCCATTGTCAGAATTTAGCGATTTTGGTATCTTTGGAATCGGCACAAAATTTCACATGACTTCCATGTTGACCTAAAAAGGTGATTGTTGCTCCTTCCATAGCAGATTTCACCATCAAAAAATCAGCGGCGGTTTTGAATATTGCGACAAGTCGGTATGCATCGGAGTCATCCGTTGTCGAATTTAGCTTTGGTTTTTTGAAATCAGTAAAAAAATTCCCCACGACTTTCATGTTGACGCAAAGATGCGATTTTAGATCTTTACGCAGCAATTTTTGTGGGAATGTATGGATTCAAAATAGCAACAATGGATGGATTATTACAAAGTTGCAATAAAATAATAGATGTGACAATCTCATTACAAAGTTTGCAAGCTGAAATGGCTACTCAGAATGACAAATTCATAGCTTTTATCTACTTCTCCAAAATTACTAAAGTCTAACAGTTCAATATCAACAAGATATCTCTGATATTCTGCAAGAAAAAATGCAAATTACTTAAAATGGAAATATATAACATAGATAAACGGTGTCTTGATATGCAGTGTACATAGGAAATATAAGACATTGATAAAAAAGTATACATCAAGCTATCAGATGATCTACAACTACAGACGATAACTGAGGACATCTAACGACGGCGGTGCCTGTGTGGTGGAAGTGCGCCACTCTCTGGAGTATACTGAGGAGGTGGTTGTCGAGGACGGTCTCGCAAATGGTGTTATTGATGTTGCACTTCATCTCCAGCCTGGTCAGTGGTCTGCTCTGGATCATCAAGAGGTGTAACATCGGGTATCTTCTGTGATGATCCTGGCTGGAAGGGGACAGTGGGGTACACTTCGTGCATATGCAAAGATGTGTACAGGAGGATACGGAGGCCCACGCCTGCCATGACCTAAATGGACTCAATATGGCTTCTCGATAAGAGTACGGGTTAGTGTCAATGGGTAATATTGACCGACATCTGGTTTAGACGATGGACCCTCAAGGCCAAATCATACAAGATGTGAGGACAGGATGAATGTGCGTGTAAGAGCTATTGGTTTCATCTGTATCCCTGTACCTGCTATCTGATATGTGCATATTCTTGCATAGTTCCCTGCATAACTCCTCATAAGTGTTGATTGAATGCTAAAAATTAGTATCCTGGTCTCTCCCAAAATAAGGGTGGAAAATATCTTGTGTGTCCAGGATATGTTCTCGTTGCACAAGCAAGTATGTAATTCAGTTCTCATAACGTATAAATATTTGAGTAGCATACAATTTTTCAGTGCTTACCATCAGTCTATCTCTAGAAGCTCAAGGATAGTAAGTGGTAAGCGAAATGGTCGAAGCCCTGAGCATGTACAAGAAAGCCCAGGACCGATACCACCTCATGTACCGACTGATAACCGAGTCAACAGGAGGTGTAACATCATCCACGACAACAACTGAATCATGGTTGGCCTCCCACTGTGATATGTAAACCTGGTGATAATCAACTCAGTCAACATCAGCCTTCCCGCAACCATCGACTCGCTAAAATGAAGGATTTATAGGCGCCACGTCTACTCAGGTGACCAAACGCGAACACGATCGGGAGGTACCACTCAATTCTTTTCCAGTGATCAGTACCTATGAGAGCCAAATAGTTCGCCTGCCAACCGGACATTTGCCACTGGTGTACCCTATGGCTATATCACCTACAACATGACAGAAAAATTTAAGATCATACATAGGATTATGGAGGTAAAAATATGAACCAAATGTGCTCTTACTCATACCTTACTCTGTAGTATCCCATCAAGCTCATCTCTGTATACTCTAACATGTTCAGGTGTCATCTCTCGCAGGTAACCCTCATACCACCTGCAACCAATGCTCAACCCATCCAACTCTGCCGGAAAGAGTACCTACAATGTGGGTCGACCAACATGTACATGCTCCCACCACCAAACCTGAAGTAGGTGCAGACATCCTACCATGTTGGTCCGCTTTGGCCTTGTGGCCTCATTCAACTCTTTGTAATGGTGCTAGTTCAATCAGATGACGACTGACAAATACGATGGCCAGTCGATGCAATCGGGAATGACATGGAATTGACCTTCGTACGTACTATGGTACAGTTGCAGAGTGTAGTAGCGAGAGACGTACTGTGAATGACTCAAATGATGTTGCCCTAATACAATAATGACATGCAAACATAGAATGTGAAGTAACTGGGGTTTCCTGCATGTACAAGTACAACTATCTTGTTCTTGCAATTCAACCTTAAATGACATTGAGGACATAGCAAACACTTGAAATTCATTTAAATTTATTCTTGTGGGATCCGAGCATCTCCTAGTTTCACGCTCATTTGGTTACAACTGAGCCCTCACACGTGGTGCAAATATCGAATCATTCTGTATGATCAGATCAGAAGCTATTTCTAGACGTTTGGTAAAAATTGATACAAGATTGTAATAAATTGATGTAATTAGAGCTTATATCGGCAACCCACGTGCCCTCTTGAGCACACCGTTGAAACACTCTGATGCGTTAGTGGTCATTGTGCCATATCGATATTCGCCATCATTACTCAATGACCACTTCACATCTCTCTGAAATTCCTCTTGATATTTCATGTAAGGTGTGAATGTGGTTATATTACGCCATGTACATCTTCGACACACAAACTCAAAGATCGAAAAATCTCATAGTTAGATGTCTTCTTGAAATTCTCTCTAAGATAAGTGGCGGTGTTTAGCCCAAGGAAAAAATTGGCATCCACGCATTACAGGCAATGTCTCGAGATAATGCATAAATCTCGAGTACATATTAGCGAATGTCATGTAATGTCCTAATAAACCAACTCGTGACTCATTGCAACTATTGAAAATGCTAGAGGATACAAGCCATTATTTGCATCAATTCCAACTGCAGTAAAAAGAGTGTCTCTGTACTTTCCCAAGAGAAATGTACCGTCATGACTTAGGACTGGTCTGCAAAATTGCCAACTAACTATAGATGGCCCAAATGATCATAATATGCGTTGAAAATGGCCAAATTCTTGATCTGAATGTAGTCGTGTCGCATAGCACATACAATAGTGAAGTAATCCAGTGAACGGTATGACTCTTCCCAACTACCAAAAATAGCATGTATAGCCTTTCTACGTGCATCCCAAGCTTTCATATATGACACCCTAATGTTAAATTTTTATTCCATATGACTAATAATTTCCCTGGATTTCAAATCCAACTGGTATTTAATGACAGGTTGGATGTAGTAGCTAATAAATTGTGAGGTGCACTGCCTGTGTCTGGTGCTCAATATCAAATGAGAACATGTGTGGGTCACATACTAGAAAATTCTCCCGCACCAAGCATGTATCGCCACAAGCATGGCCTACTGGAATGATTGCTATGTATGCAAAGTATAGTGAACCTCATCTTGTTAGAGTCACATGTCACATATTCCATGTTGTTTGTTATGGACCAACCCTGAACAGTAAATTTAAGATGCCTTTTATCATGGAAACACATCCCCTCATTTAAGTCTGCTGGAATGAAATTCTCTTCAAGAAAAATAGAATCTGCTGAGAGGCATTTACAGTTCAGTTGTTCATCCCATTCTTGTGCTAGCAAGTCAATGTAATCATTGCTACTAAACATGTGTTCTTTCGATTATTTTGTTAGAGTAATCTCTTAGCAAATGGTCATTCCTGAGTTTGGACATCTTCTCCAATGTCACCTTCACTATCATCTGTCGTAACTTCGCTAGGCATTGTTTAGCCCCTCATCTTCGTTGGTAAAGGTGTTACATGACCAGCCATGATATTCATACAGAAGTTCGAGGCAATATGATGAACATGAATATGAGATGCAGATACATCTCTTTCATCAGTGCTGCACATTTTAATGTAGTGTATAAGATTAAAATGGAAAATATTAATTAGGCAATGACTTCAAGGTATGTACCTACGAAAACCTTCATTAAGGTCGATCTGATATGGTTCTTATGATAGTATAATGTTGTGGACATCTGGATGATGAAATTCAGCTCCAATGAAATTATGAACTTCACTATCATCGCCTTATTTCAACTCAATTTTGATACAATTAGTTGTATACTTGCATTAATGACTCATACTGCCATCTAATGGAGTAGCAATGAAACTGGAACCAACAAAATCTACATATGAGATTAATCCTAAAGCGTATCGAATCAACTTTCGACTCATGATTCGATTGCTTGTAAAATTAGCCCGTCGTGAAACTTGTAAAACGGTTTTTCCACTACGTAGGGAAGAAATTGTCACACCGAAGTTAATATAATATTAAACATACCGCAAATCATATTTGAATCTAAAATATCTAGAGACAGAATGTTGAATAGCATTAAAACATTTAGATTCATAAGAACTATATGAATCGTGACGAGACTCAATTTTGTTAAAGTAAAGACAACCAAAATAAATATCACCTAAAATTTCAAACCCCAAATCTTATTTTTCATTTTTGACATCTAATCAATTCATTCACAACATAAAACACATTCCTAAAGTCTATAATAAAATTCACATAATACATGTGTGAATCAATCTCCACTTAATACACATCCCATTTTTTTACAAAACAAAACTCACATGAGGCATCCTTTGTAAAATGAATTGCATAGAACACAATTACCATTGCATTTTAAAAGTTCTAAGATCGTATCATAGAGGTAAGACCACCAACCACATATCAAGATCGAAAAGAAATGATATCGGAGGCTCGCCCATCCTGCTCAGTTTTTTTTAAAAAAATTTTAGCCCGCTTAGCGAGCGGCTTAGTTTTAAATTTTTTTTAGTGTCTAATCCATTAATTATGTTTTAAAACATAATTATTTTAAAATTTTAGCCTTTAAGTAATATTTAGTAAAAATCGTTAATTAGATTTAGAAGAGGGGGGGATGTTTGGTAAAGGATTTAGTTAGGCTTAATCTAATCTTAATTAGTAATTTAGGCACTAAAAAAAAATTTAACAAAATAGGCCAAGTCTGAACGGACGACTTGCCACCACATCCATCCACGCCGTTAGTTCGCTGCTTAATACTAACGCCTCTTTTTTTTTTTTTTCATTTTAAAAAATGAGCAGATTTTAAAATTGAATGAAATTTGGTAATTGTAACAAAATTTTCTATAACTTTCATGTTGGTTAAAATTTACGATTGTGGCCCGATACATGTTTATGAAAATGCGGCCGAAATTTGAATCATTTTGCAGACGAGTCATACAAAGTTAGAATAAAGCTAACTTAGTATTGTTAGAATCGTAACAAAATGTTCTACAACTTTCATGTTAGTTGAAATTTATGATTGTGATACCAAGTTCTCCAAAGTTTCCCAAAGATTTGACTGGTGCAGCAATTTTTCTCAGATATTAACAATCTTAAATTTCAACAAACATGAAAGTTGTAGAAAATTTTGTTATGATTCCAACGATACCAATTTTGCTCGATTCGACATATGACTATCGCGAAAATAATACAAATGCGAATTTCAAATTTCTTTAGTTTTGCGCATTCGAAAACTTGCCACAATACAATAAACATGAAAGTAGAAAATTTTGTTACAATTCCAACGATACTAAATTTACTCAATTCCGACACCGTATGACTCCGATACGTGCAAAATACAAAAACTGCCCTAATTTTAAAAAAAAAATTAAAAAAGTGTCAATCATCCGTTCAACGACGACCGACATGGATCATATCGCAAGTCATCCGTTCAACAAGAGACTTGCCTATTTTTTTTTTAAAAAAAATTTTTGTCCCTAAATTGCTAATTAAGATTAGAATTAAGCCTAATTTAAAAATTTTGCCTTGAATTTATAACTCAAATAAGAGAGTAAATTTTATAGTTCTGAATTTAGTAAATTTTAAACTATTAAATTATTGAAAAATATTTAATATGTTTATAACTAAATTCTATTAAATCCAAAAAAAAATTATTTAATAACTTATTTTAGAATTTATGTCTATTAACTCAAATAACAAATTTAAATTAGTGAAAATTAATTAACTATCAAATATATGATAAATATAATTATATTTATTAAATTATATTAGATTTTATAACATTTCATTTAATCATAAATAGTATTCAATTAAATTACTTAAAATTAAGTTAAATTAAAGTATAAAATATTAACTATTAAATAAGTTTAAATTACTTAAATTTAATTTGTTATCACGCTATAACTATATTTAATAATTTTTAATTAACTTATAATAACATATCAATAAGTAATTATAAGACATTTGGGATCACTTTTATATTTTGTTTTTAGTAATTTATTTAATTTTATTTTGATTATTTTTTTATTTGAAACAAAATATATTTGATGGTAGTAATTATATTTTAAAAAAATTTCAAGACATTTAAAATTTTTTTTGAGTATTTTTAATAATAATTTAATTATTTTTAAAAATAAAAAATAAAAAACATTAAAATTAATCCAATAAATATATTTTAAAAATAATATATATATATATATATATATATATACAAAATTGATTATCCCCTTAGCATTTCATGTTCATAAACAAATGAGCATTCATATGTTTTTTCCAGGATTACTATGTTGAAAACTAATGAAGATAAAAATAAATTTATGTAGTCCAGATCTCATGTCAAATCATCAAGAAGATTTAATCAGAAGCGTACCTGAATCCATGAAAGAGTTGTTGCGAGAATTTTGGCCTTTCATTTCTAAAGGGTGTTCTTGAGAGAGAGAGAGAGAGAGCATTTTTTTCACTCAAGATGGGATGTGAAAAATAAGAACATATCCTTTAGAATGGAGACCATGACCCTATTTATACTTGAGTGCATTTCATTTTATTTTAGTCAATCATTAAAATAAAATAAAACGTCCAGTCTCTACACATGATAATTCCATACAAAATTAATATGATGCCTCAAAAGCCCAAAATTAATTAATCTTTATTTGATCACAAAATTAATAGGCTTAAAAATAAGATAGCACATAATATATAATTAAATTTATATGTGAGTCCATATTCAAAATTCTCAATAATATCTCACTTGGGACACATATATTGCTTGATAATTATACATTATTAAATACTTTAAGAGCTCAATATTTGTTATCTTCAAAGAGGAATATCTTTAGACAATCTGGTTCATTTAATATTGACATAGAATCAAAGTGTTCTTTATTATAATTTTTCTATAACAAGATCCATCAGTGATCACTAAATCAAAATGATTAATGACATAGATTAAGTATGGATGTATAGCATGGAAATTTCATGTAATGTTATCATATATTATGTCTATTTCTAACTGGTCCTATATTATAACTTAAAAGAGTTATAAATATAGTTTCATTTATTTATGCTAAATTGTAATTAAAACTACATAACTTTATTTCAGAATTTTTCACTATAAGATAATGACAATACTTTATTCTGATCAGAAAAATATATTATAATCATTGAACATCATAAGCAAACTCCCACTATGCTAGTATATCATTAAAGTAAACCACTCCTATGAGAGCCACATGCTCATGAAATACTTTATGTAGTAAACCTTTTATAAGTGGATCTGCAATCATAAAATTTGTACTAATATGTCTAATAGATACTTGAGAACTCTGAACTCTTTCTTTTATAACAAGAAACTTTAAGTCAATATGCTTTGATTTTGACGAACTCCTGTTGTTCTTTGAATACAACTCAGCGACTCTATTATCACAATTTGTTTTTAATAGTATACATATTCCATCAAAAATATTTAGCCAAGTGATAAAATTTCACAGCCATATTCCTTGATTTGATGCCTCATAACAAGCTAAAAATTCTGCTTTCACAGTGGAAGAAATTATAAGTGATTATTTAGAACCTTTTCAAGATATAGCTCCTCAAATTAATAAGAAAATATAACCTGAAGTGGATCTTCTACTATCGAGACAACCAGCAAAATCAGAATCAGAGTACCCTATGATCTCCATAAGATCTGATCTCCGATATGTGAGCATAAAGTCTTTTGTTCTCTCCAAATATCCCATAACCCATTTCACTATTTTTCAATGATTCATTCCTGGGTTACTTAAATATCTGTCAAGCATTCTAACAATGTATGCAATATCCGGATGTGTACAAACTTGAGCATACATAAGACTCCATACTGCAGATTTATGAGGGATCTTTTCCATCTTTTTCTTTTCAAGTTCATTTCTTGGACATTCAAGCAAATTGAATTTATCACCTTTAGCAATGTGTGTATCTTCTGGTACACAATCTTTCATGCCAAATCTACTAAGTACTTTATCAATATATGTCTTTTGTGATAAACCAAGTATACCATGAGAATGATCTCGATGAATTTGTATACCCAACATAAAAGATACATTCCCAAGATCTTTTTATTTCAAATTTATTTGAAAGAATTTTTTGGTTTCATGCAAAAGGCCTATATCACTACACAAGAAAATATCATCAACATATAGACTAGGATGATGAATTTACTCTCACTTATTTTGTGATAAATATATTGATCAACAGTATTTTCTTTAAAATCAAAAGAAGTAATCACTTGATCAAATTTTATATACCATTGACGAGAAGCTTGCTTTAAATTATAGATGAATTTCTTTAATTTGCATACCAGGTGTTTTGAATCAAAAGATTGAAAATTTTCTGGTTGCACCATATATATAGTTTCTTCAATGTCGCCATTGAAAAATACAGTCTTTGCATCCATCTGATGTAATTCTAAATTATAATGAGCTGCTAGTGCCATAATGATTCTAAAAGAGTCTTTCGAAGGAACTAAAAAGAAAGTCTATTTATAATCAATGCCTTCCTTTTGAGTGAAACCTTTAGCGACTAGACGTGTTTTATATATTTAGACATTACCTTTTGAATCCCATTTTTTTTAAATCCATAGCAGGTTTTCTTGATTTAGGCAATTGACAAGATCTAAATATCATTATCTTTCATTAATTTCTTCTCATCTTCAATGACTTTTATCCATTTATGAGAGTTAACACTTTGTTTGACTTGACTAAAAGAGATTAGATTAGTTTCCAATCTAATGCCAAACTCATGTTCTTGGAGATACACAACATAATCATCTGAAATTATTTATCTCCTCTCTCTAATAGATTTTCTTAATGACACTTCAATTTGAGGTTGTTGTGATTCCTCAATATGAGTGGGAGTTAACTCAAGAATATTTTGATTATCCGTATTTACAACTTGAATAAGATCAGGTAAAATTATCTGATCATTTTCCTATTGTAACTATAGGAAGAGTAATAAATTGCTCATCAAATATAAAATTCATAGGTTTATTACTCCCATAATATTCAACTTCCACAATAAATTTAGCATTGCTCGACTCGAAAAAGGATTTATTTGAAGAGTCATAAAACTTAAAACCCTTTGACCTTTCTGAGTATCCAACAAAATAGTAACTTATAGTTCTTGAGTCTTATTTTTTTTCATTAGACTTATATGGCTAACTTAATTTGAACATCCCGGATATGAAGATGTATAATACTAAGCTTCTTCCCAATCCATAATTCATATGATATTTTAGCTACTGTTTTGCTTAGAACTCTATTAAGGATGTAAACTGCAGTCTTTCAGGCTTCTCCCCAAAGTGATTCTGGTAAGGAAGAATGATTTATCATACTTGTAACCATATCCATAAGGTCGTTTCTCTCAACACCATTTTGACTTGGAGTCCCTAACATAGTGTATTGAGAAACGATGCTACATTCTGCTAAATATTTGGCAAAAGCGCATGGACGTTGTTCACCTGATCCATCATATCTGTCATAGTATTCATTTTCTAAGTTGATTTTTAACTTCAGCCTTAAAATTTTTGAATACGTCCAATGACTGTGACTTCTCATAAATCAAGTATAAGTACTCATAATGAGAATAATCATCTATGAAAGTAATGAAATATTGTTAGTCATTCCAAGCAGCTGTAGAGAATGGACCACAAATGTCAGTATGAATTAATTCCAAGATGCTTAAACTCCTATTAGATCAACTTTCTTGATATTTATTTATTTTTTCGTGATACATTCTATATGGAGTTTATCATCTAAAAAAACAAGATAATTAGGAATTCTTTCTGACATAAGTTTTTCAATTTATATGTTTAAAAATATGTCTAGCTATGTCATAATATATATGAATTCTCATTCATTAATTTTTACTTGTACCAAAATTACTTGCATGCAAAATTTCATTAATTTATGAAGTAGAAATGTTTAATTTATATAGATTATCAACCAAAGAACCATTACCAATAATATTGGAATACTGAAAGAGACTAAATTTTTCATTTTCAAATGAACAAAAATAACCAGATTTGTCCAAACAAGAAATATAAATTAAATTTTGTCTAAACGACGATACATAAAAAGTCTTATGTAAATTTAAAATACAACTAGATTCTAGATATAATTTATATAAGCATATTGCTTCAACAGGAGCTTTATTGCTATTTTCCACATAGATGAATCTTCCAGCATCAGTTGGCATTCGTCTCCTTAGACAACCCTACATAATCACAGTTATGTGAGTAGTTGCACTTATATCTATCCACCAAGTGTGATTTGATACTAAGGATAAATTAACTTGAAACAAATAAAGTTGAGAAATTTATCCTTTTCCGCAATTTAATTTATACTTGGGACAATCCTTCTTCATGATTTCTTTACAAGAAACAAGTAATAGCATTGTCTTATTTCTGTTGCACCTTATTCGACAAAGTCCATTTGTATGCAGCTCTTTTGCCATTATAAATTCTTTTTCTTTTAGTAACAATGCCACGAGAGGAAGTAACTAAGTGAACACTTTCTATTTTGTCATGTTTCAAACTCTCTCACTCTTGCACACATTGAGCAATGAGTTCATTAAGAGTCCATTTTTCCTTTTGAGTATTATAAATTATCTTAAAATGATTAAATTGTGTAGGAAGAGAGATTAAAACTAAGTGCACAAGAATGTTATCAGACATCTCTAATTTTAGTGCTCTTAGTCTAGTAACAAAATTAGACATCTTCATAATGTACTCCCTTATGTTTCCATTGCATGTACACCGCATTGAAATGAGTTTACTAACAATAGTAATCGCTTCAACCATTTTAGAACTAACGAAATGGTCAGCTATTTGGCATAGAAACTTTTTAGCGCATTCCTCTTCAGGCATTGCACCTCTTATGGTTTTGGGATGAAATGTTTCATGATCATAAGACTCATGCGGTTAGAACACTCCTACTTTTCAAAGTTAGCCCTTTGCTAAATAGTGCTTTCTGTAGTAAGGGCGGGAGGACGTTTAGTCCGGATCGCGTAGTCAAGATCCATACACCAAAGAACAAATGGTGATATGCTCTTTCCATTTCTTGAAGTTAGCGTTGTTGAGCACTGAAATGTTATTCAAATTGATAAATCTAGAAGAAACATTAACTGAAAAGAACAAAAATAATACTCACAATTAACAATATTATCATTTTCATATGCATATACAATGTAACAAAATATCAATAAAATATATGCTTGAAATAAAATATTTAATAAAATGCGCACATATAAGATACATAACACAATATTGCAATTTAGCCTTTGGATATAAATAACAATTTGTAAATGGTACTTTTAAAATTACAGTCAACAAATATTGATAATAAATTCTGCCAATGATATGCCTATCTTTGGATCGACATATTGTATGCATGATCGATATAAATTTATCACATATTTGTAATTGCATAAAATCTGACCAAAAAATAATATTTCTTTAGGATGATTATTTTTTGCATAAATTTAAATATAATCCTTATGTAATATTCATATATTTCAAAAATAAATAAATTGATATAATAGAGGTCACTTTAGTTACATAATATTTCAATTTAAATTAATTTTAAAATAGCAAATATCAACTATATTATTCTAGTAATTACTTTAATTGATATAAACTTGAAGTATTTAAAAAATAGTAATAATAAACTATTTATACATAAACGTTTAATAATATATAATAAATGTTTTTGAACTCATACATTTTTATAAATGATAAACAGTAAGTATAATTATTACATTTACTTAACAATTATTTCATTTGGAATTAATTGCTTTATAGCTGTGAGCTATAGGTGAAGTGAATCTACAGCAAAACGTTTCTAATAATGCGACAACAAAATATGAAACGACAAGAAGATTTTTTTTTTTTCTAAAAAAATGAAATGTTTATAATTGTTTAATATAGAGCAAAACGTTTACAGCAAAATAAAACGTTTAATATAAAACGACATTTCAGATTTTTTTTTATTTTTTAAAAGAAAATAAAAATTCTTGGAATTACGTTTGTTAGGAATTGATTCATTCGTTTAATTAATTCCAAATAAAATTCCTAACATAAGAACAAACTTAATTCATCTTACGGAGAATTCACATATTAATATAATCAACTGGAAATTTTCATTTTCTCAAATAATGATAATAATTCACAATACTTATGTTTGATATGACTTTTCATAATTTACAAATTCAGTGAACTTTTTTTTCTTATTGTTATTTAAAAAATAAATATATTGATCATATAAAAATTAAAATTGTGATCAAAATATAAAACAAATATAGCTATATTATTTTACTCAAAAAATCAATAATAAAAAAATCATCTAAAGAATATTGATACTTCATGCACATGCCCAAATCATTTGCTAAATTTTTTTTGAATCATGTACTTTGATCTAAAATTTTCAAATAATCAATATAAAATATTAAAAAGAAAAGTTATTTCTCAACGATTCAACATGATAATCACTCTGATACCATTTGTTAGAAATATATGAAGTTAAAAATAAATTTATCATTTCGATCGTATTCGAAGATTTAATCGGGCGTCTGAATCCATGGAAGAGAATTGCGAATTTTAGCACTTTTAAAGTGTGTTTTTGATAGAGAGAGAGAGAGAGAGAGAGAGTATTCTTTTCACTCAAGATGGGATGTGAGGAAAATAAGATCACACCCTTTAGAATGGGGACCATGATTATTTATGCATTAGTGCATTTTATTTTATTTTAGTTCATCATTAAAATAAAATAAAACGCTCTATCTCTACACATGATAATTTCATACAAAATTAATAAGATGTCTCAAATTTAATTAATCTTTATTTGATCACAAATTTAATAGGCAATAGAATGGGGACCACAACCTTATTTATAATTGAGTGCATTTTATTTTATTTTAGCTCATCATTTAAATAAAATAAAATGTCTGATCTCTACATATGATAATTACATATAAATTAATAAGATATCTCAAAATTCCAAAATTAATTAATCTTTATTTGATCACAAAATTAATAGGATTAAAAATAAGATAACACATAATATATAATTAAATTTATATGTGAGTTCACATTCAAAATTCCCCACATACTTGTTGCGTCTAAAAACCAATCGAGTAGAGTGAAAGTTACTTAGCATTGTTAAGACATTATAAGAAGCGAAACAAGAGAACTCAGAATTTTGCTTAAAAAAAAGAGGGAAAACCACTCAGAAAACTATGTATCTTTTGAGTCTGAGTCTTCACATCTGAATTTTGTATGAAGGAAAATAAATTTATGTAACAAGATCATTGTAATGGTTCTTTGTAGTAGGTGGAGATGTAGGAGACAATTCATGAAAGTTGGTGATGGTGGTTGATCCAGTAGAAATTCCCTTGGAGGATCTTCAAGCTTTCCTCATTCTTGAGCTTTCTTCTCTTTGTTTGGATTCTTCTCTTTCAGTTCTTATCTTCTTCCTTGATAAATTCCTTACCATTTCTTAAATTCTTTTCGAACTCTTCCTTCACTTTCTTTCTTAATCTTCTTTTCTTCTTTCTTCTTCCAACTTCTTCTGACTCTCCTCTTCTTCTTTCAGATGCCCTTCTTGTTTATTTCTCTTTCTTCGCCTTGCAGGAATGAAGGCCTTTATAGATGGGAGGATTGAAATTCATGTAAGGCTCTCTCCTCGATGACGGCGATGATTATTGATCATTTGATGTATTCGAGCATTTGGATGCCCAAATGAAATTGAATTATGAGATCTTAGGCTCGTTAGATCCATTTCGTCAGACGCTTTGTATAAAATTATTTGAGAAATTTTGAGATTTAATTGATAAAGATTGATGATATTTTAAGTCTTGATCTTGATCGGTTTTCCAAAATCTATGTTTTCGTCAGATTTAATCTATAGTCGTATTTGAATATATCAATACTAATTAGAGAACTTATCATTATAGTAAGACATAAATACTGCAGCTATAGCAACCATTTCAATAATATTAATATCTACCTTTCAAGCAAAATCATAATGCTGAAACTCAAATGCAGCCCATTTGAAATAGTAAATCTTAGAACTTAGAAGAATATCATTCCACAATCTCTAATTTGTTATTGATCAAAGCTTTTATCTTGGTCCCGAAAGATGGGATGCGTTTGGCTCTTCAGAAATAACTATGCGAAGATCACCATTAGCATTCAGAGTTGCAGAGGTGCAGAAGTTGAAGTCTAGATTCGCCTCCATGCTCGAGCTCCCCTAAAACCTTCACCACCGTCGCCATGGACGGCCTTCTTGCTGTCAGTCTGCAAGCACAACATCGCAACCTCATCATCTCAATAGCTTCATCTCCATGCAGCTGCATATCAGTTCCTTTCTATCAACCATGTCTAAGAGATCAACCTGACATTCTCCTGCAACAGAGAAATCAGACGAGGGCTTTCTTCAGGCTGAGAACGATCCAAATTCTTTCTTCACACACAATTTCCATGACCACAACTCCGAAGCTGAACACATCAACCTTTTCGGTGATCACAGATGTCAACCAATCAGGAGCTAAATATCAATCGTTTTTCTCATTCTGGTATGGAATTCGCGTTGATCGCGATCGATCAGCTTCGCGATGCCGAAATCCGCAACCTTTGCGGTGAAATTCTTATCGAGAAGGATGTTCTGAGGCTTGATGTCTAAATGAGCGATTTTCTGCCTGCAATCTTCATGGAGATATGAGATCCCCTTCGCTATGTCCATTATGATCTTGGCTCTCGTTTTCCAATCAAGAGCCGTCTCAGGAGTTCTGTCAAAGATCCATTTATCAAGGGATCCATTTTCCATGAACTCGAAAACAAGAATTCTGTGTGATGCTTCCGCACATAATCCAATTAGCCTCACAACATTGACGTGATGAAGCCTGACGATTGTTTTCACTTCTGCCAAGAATTCTCTTCTCCCCTGACCAATAATACCATCTTCTAGCTTCTTTACGGCAACCCTAGTATGGTCAGCAAGCCTCCCCTCAAACACAGATCCAAATCCTCCTTCTCCAAGCTTATGGCAGAAGTTTTCGGTTGCAATTTTTAATTCCTCGAAAGAAAATCTGGCTGGCAACGATGGTAGGTTTAAAATTTCGTCTTGATCGTCACTCGCCACTTTCTTTTTGCAGACTCTGTGGAAGATAAAGATGATAAAATAGGAAATGGAAATGACTGTGATAAACAAGAAACTGCGAAACAATATACTCATCAAGAGCGCAGAGACAAATACGAAGAGGGGGAGGAATAAGAGAAAAGGCTTCACCTGCTGTATCAAGGTGAAAGCCATCTCCGAATCCAAGAGCAATTCTGTTGCGAAGGATGACAGGATGTGTTGTCTCACAGAGTAATAGATACACGTAAGGCAATAAATAAGAGGAAGAGTTTCAACAGGACTTGACAACTGACAAGAGGAGAAATGATGAGTCTCCTTAACGAATAGTTAACTGCGTCCAGACGCCGAAGTGGAAGACGATGAAGAATGGAAGAAGAGTTGATGGAGTTGACGTGCATTTTTATTTTCATTTTGTAGACATATTTTATTATAAATTTATTAAATAAAATTTTGATGATATATTAATTATTCTTCTGTTTTTGACATCTAATCGTTTGAGATTAAAGATATTTTAGATCTTTAAAATTTTAGAAAATCTATAGGAGATTTCCCAGGCTTTTTTGGTTACACCGATACTTTGAGTGTATATATATATATTGAATGCCTTATTCAGATATGTTTAAACTCAAGTTAAGGAAGATATTACATGTAGACTATACACATAGAGTTATGTTTGTTGTCCAATCAAAATATGATGTGTAAAAGTGTATTTTTTAATAATAAATTAAACTTAGTTTGTATTCTATTTGACTTTAATTGACAAATTAAACTTATTTTCAGTAATAAATACATGGAGTACACTCTCGGTATACTCAAGGTTAAATATGTGCTAAACATTATTTTAATAATTTTAAACTTCTTAATAATAAATTATATGTTGAATGTACAGAGTACACCGATAGTATACATCGCTATCTTTTAATAATTTTAAATCATAATTGCCTTCTGATACTTCAGAAAGATGTCAAAGGTTCACCACATCTTGGTGTGGAATCCTTTCAATTCCATCTATTTTACTCGGTGAGGAGGATATTGTGGAGCGCATTGGAGTATACATCGCTATCTTTAAGAACTCTCTCTCTCTCTCTCTCTCTCTCTCTCTCTCTCTCTCTCTTTCTCTCTTTGAGTTAAACTGATTCACATGTTCAGCATATTCCAGTCGTAGGCATTGACTGATGACTTAGAGTAGCTGCCGAGCAATTTCTAGCATGAATTTTCTATGATTGCCTTGTATCTATAGTTTAATTTTATTTGATTATGAGATATAATGATATAATTGAGAATGGTATAGAGTAAATATAATCCTTGAAAAAAAAACAGCAAGTGATTGCATAAATCTTTAGATTAAGTCATGTAAAATATTTAGTAATTTAGTAATAAAACATTTTTTATTCAAATTTATCAGCTATATAAAAGTAATCAGAAAAAAGTGTACTATATAAGTCAATAATCAGAAAAAATATTTCACAAAAAAAGAATGTTATATATCCTAAGAATCTTCATGTGAGTCATCTAGATCATTATTGTTGGAATAAATGAATGCTATTCATGAGATTGAGGATTTTAGATGATGTGAGCAACCTCCCTAAAGTCTTATGAGAAAGCTTTTAAAAGGATTAAATATGGATGAAAATATATATTAAAATACCTTAATATAGAAGGAAGAATGAGATTCTTATACTTCAAAATGATAGTATTATTGCATATGTGAGTTTATTTGATGATTTGTTAAGGCATGTGAATTCATATTTTAATAAAATATAGACATTCAAATGTGAATGCTTATCTACTAGAGTTAATATAAACATATAATTAATGGCATTGCTTTATCTTATTGAAAAAAAAATTAACTCTAAAATTAGTTTTATTTATATAATTTTTAGCTCTTACAGCTCTTACCCTAAACCCTAGGGTTGTCAAAAAAGCTCATTTTTTCAAGCAGCTCATGTTTTTCTAGTTAAGTAGATCATATTCGAATCATTCGTTAAGTAAGATAGCTGAACATGAACAAGTATTTTAAGCTCGAGTTATAAATGAGCCGAACATGAATAACCTTTTGTTCTATAATGTTCGGCCTGTTTTAGCTAAAAAAAGAATATTATTTATATAATAATATATTATATATAATTACATATGAGAATAGTCACTACAACTCAAGTGGTGTAGTTGTGTGTCTTCTACTATATTAGAGAGGTGAAAGTTAAATCTAACACTCTATATATAGTTTTCTAATTAAGTTTATTATTTATTTTTTCAATAATATTATATTTTAGTCTCACATCACAAAGAAAAGTAAGTGGAAGTGATTTAGCGTGGTTAAATATCAATCTTTCTTCAATGAGTGGCTTAAAGGCTCTTAATTATATGAAATTCGAGCCAAATGAGCTCATTAGGAGCCCAACAAAAATAATAGGTTTTCAAATAATTTCAAACACGAGTCAAATTTGAACAAATAAATTTTCAAACAAACATAACAAGAATAAGCAGTCAGCGCACTCAAGCTCGGCTCATTTACACCCTTACTTATCAACATAATTATTAAAAAGATGCTTAATACAAAAAAATTACTAAATTTCATTATATATTTATATTGGATTCGGATTATGTGGGGTCAAGTTCCTATGTCTTATTTCAAATTAGAACATCATATTATTTTGGCATGGCTCCATGCTATTTTGGATCTTAGAGAGCTTCGATAATAGTAATGCCTTGAAGGTTAGTGGCATTTTGAGTAGTCAAAAGGTTGAGTTTTTAAATTAGTTTGTGAATACTATTAGTTTAGGATAATGGTTTGGATGATGTAGGAAGTTTGGGAGGATGTTGTCTTGGTAGTCGAAATTAGAGGAGTTGTTTGACTGAATAGAGGAAAAACTTGGATGATTTGATTTTGGTAAGGATGAAGTTTTGAGAGTAGAAGTTTATGTTGTTGTCCAACATAGAAACAATTGATACTGGAGGGATCCTATTCAAATTGGTTTATGATTTAGCATGATTGGAATGATTATGAAGACATATAATGTGAAGGTGACTTCAACAAAGTTGACTTGATTATAGGTTTAGAATTTGTAAGTGGATTGATCGAGAAAGAGAGAGGCACTTTTAGTGAGAGAATAATCAATGAAGATACATGTATTGGAGCGAGCATCAAACTTTTGAGAAAAGTGGGGATAAAATTATCGATAACACAAGCAACTGAAAATACGAAGATTCAAATAGGTAGGAGAAGTTTAGGACCTTTTTTATACTAGGAGGAGAGATGAAGAGTGGGTGTTCACATACATTTAATAAAATAAAACACCATGGCAAAGGAAAAGTCTAGTAAGTAAGAGAAAGGGAGGCATGAGTAAAATAAGAAAAAATCAATTTCAACTATGTGACCATGATTTTATTTGGAGAATTGTAGTGTTCCAAACCATGCAAGGTGATAAAGGAGAGAAATGCCATTAGTTGAGAATAATGTAGTAAATGCTTGATATATTCCCATCATTATCAAAATATAGCCATTATTAGAGTATATAGTGTGGTAATAGAGTACTCAAAGAGATTTTTGATGTAAGCTTGAAATGAACAAAGACATCATGCATATGTATTTTTAAAACAGTAAAATTATATATATTTTATAAAGTGATTGATAAAAATTAATATAATATTTGAAGCCATCAATATAATGAATATGTAAGGTCTACACACAAAAAAAAAATAACTTTAACAAAATGAGAAAAGATAATCAAGGAATAAATAATGATAATTTGTTACTTTGTTACATTAATGGGCATTGAATGAAGTAATTGACATTAATTGGCTTGATAAAGATATGAAATGTATAATTAAAAATTAGGTGCTTGAAAATATTAAAGGCATCTCTAATATGAAGTATCACTTGGTTAGAGTGGTCTTAACACTCTAAAGTTAACAAGTTGTTGGAGATGACAATCCATTTATACACACTATATTTGGTTTGTTTGTCACATTCTTTTAAAAAGAGTCAAGTGAAATTTAATAAAGGCATGATTGGCATGAAAAATTAATAGATAGATATAATAGTTTTTTTTATATACTAGGTGCACAAAGGACAATCGTTAAAAGTAAAAATATTTATAAGCATAATGGCAAAATTAATACAAGTAATGGGTTATTCTGCCATCTTTGATCATGATATTATTGATATCATCATATGGGGTATGATATGTGAGGTTATCCAAGTTGATGATGAGATAACCAATTATCCAATAACCAGGTGAGTATATCAATAGTGGTGGCAACAAATTAATGGGTTCAATATTGTTACTAAGTCGAGTGGCATGGTGTCATAGGATGTGAATTAGCGATGTCCACCATTGCTTGTGAGATGTTCAAAAGAAAAGCGAGACATTATTTAAAGATGTAATCTTGAACTTCACATGCGTGGTAATACCTAAGATACAGTCGAGACAGGAGGCAATCAAAATCAAGTGGAAAGGTAGGATGAGTTCACTAGTTCTCGGGAGAGGAGATTGTGACTCTGATACGTCATTGATGTATTGAAATTATTGGATGTGAATTTGATATTTCAAGAAATATTATGACTATTAAAATAAGGTTTGATAATTTTAAATATTTGTTATTTAATTTATATACAAGGGAGTAAAGTTAGAAATCAAATACTAGTAATAATTATATATTCAATAGTAATAAGGTATATATTTTTCTGTTAGTAAAGGTAAGTAATCAATTTAAATATTCAAGAATGGGACATGGAAAAAAAGGGAGCTCGAGAAATAAATGTGATAAATCAATTACAACAATTAGAAAAACAAGCTACGTTTCAAAATTTGAACATAATTATTGCCCTAATTTTAATGAAAAAGTGATCATTTAATGAAAAAAATATTACATACTTGATATATCATAAAAAAAAATTCATTCTCGAATCTTAATACAATTCTCACATCTAAAAATTCCTAAAGAATTAACTACGTGATCCTAAACTTCATTTTTTTGCAAAATTATAAGTGAAACAAATGTATCGATAAGGCAAATCTAATAATATCCATATGAACCTAAATCAAATAGTCAAAATTATAATTAAAAACTCCACAAAATCATTAATACGTTAAAATGTCTACAAATTATTATATAGTTATTATGCTAGAAAATCAGAATAGAATAAAACTTCATGCCTTAGCTTGTATAAAATCCAAAGACACACATGTGATATTTGAGAGAACAAAAAACTCCAAATTTTTATGTGAAAAATCCTAAAAGAGGGAAAAAAATCATGAGGCATTGTCCAGAAAATGCTAATATATTTACTTTGAGTACAAAGTTTAAATCTTCCGATAACGGATTATAAGATTATATGTAACAAAAAATCTTGATAATGAGAATTTCATAATCGATTGCATAACTACGCAGTTGCGCGTTATACATGACAATAAAAGCGACGGTTAAATGGGTGATGATGAACTTCAAATTTCTAGCTCTCTCTCAGCTTTCTCCCAAGTTCTCTTTTAGCTCCTCCTTCCCCTCAAGATAAGAATGGGGTCCTATTTATAGGATTCTGAGATTGGTATTTTGGTCATTATAGCCAAAATCTCAAAACATTCTATCGATTCAGATTGATTCATTATGATCATAGATAGTTTTTTGGTGATTTGACCATCCAAATGATTTCGATCTGAGCGATCTTAGGCTTGTTGAATTTGACTCATCGATCTGCTCGATTCGATTATAAGCATATCAAATTTGAAAGTCATTTAATCATCCAATCAATGTTTCGAAGTTTTCATATGTAGCTTTTGGCCTTAAATTGAGATCATTTGGGCTCGATTTGACCCGCTTATAGTGTTATTGGACTCATCTCACTCGGTCGTTTTATTTGATTATATACATGCTTTAACTTGATATTTGTGCTTGACTTATAAATTTTAAATAAATATATCATTTGTCCCCCTATTTTTGAATTTTAAAACTTATTTCATTCAAAATAAAATCAATTTAGCTAAACATTATTAGGATTTGTAATAATATATAGGAAGCTTAGTGAGCATCCCAAACTATCCTATGGTTGAGCTTTATATATTTGAAATTAAGAAGAATTATATATATTTGAGTTGAAATTTTATTAGAAATTTAGGACTTATAATACCACAATACAAGATTCTAGAAATACTTAAGAGGTGAGGATTTATGCTTGTAGCCCCAAAGGGAAACAATAAGCTTGGATCCTAAATCTAAGGAGCTTCAGCGAGGGCCAAAGTATGATCTAAATCTAAAGCAATAGTGGGTATATTATTTACCTCCATAAGAGAGAGTAAACCACCCAACTGTTGGACTTATAACCGCCCGGAGTGGTAGGCAGCTAACTCCTCATACATTTTAAAAATCATGTGATCAAGTCTTATAAATTTGCAAGATGGCTAGGTTGTTATTATTTAGAAAAGAAACCACATCCTTAAACCCACTCCCTAAGAGACTAGAGCATGAGTGGTATGAATAATGACTTAGTCTAATGTAAATTTTATCAAATTTTATTTAATTTTGGACACTTTATTTTTAAAGCTATATAATTTTATATGCCTAAATGCATGATGAAGTTGGTTATGGGATAAATCAAAAGAGAAAGATGTGTTTTCCATCATAGGCTCTCAAAGGTTAAGCATTTTTCTATCTGGCGAAGATGGAAACCCTCTCTTAGCCAGAGTGAAATAAAATGACATGCATGATATTAAGCATACAACATCTAGTTAAGGGGTTATTAAATATTTATTATCTTGATTTAATGCTTAGGCTTTATGTGATGTTATGAGTTTTTTTTTTAGAAAATGTAGTTATGAATTGTAGTGAGATAGAAAAAAATAAATTTTATCTTAAGAACCTAAATGGATCCAGGCCACACAACAATCATCAATCATAAATAAACTATGAAAATACATGCCATTTTTATTGCATAATGTAAACAAATCATCAAACAATTTATAACTCCAATGTGAAAGAATAATAGGTCGATGCCGGTACCACCGCAAAAAAAAAGAAATGGGTAGCTGACCTCTACCCTTATACATCCCTGTACAATAAAAAAAATATAATTTAATTACAACAAATTAATGGGAGCTATGGGGGTCTTCAAACCTTCAAAGCTCCTTATTTCCTTCATTTTCTTCTTTCATTTTTTTAGGCAAGCTCCATAGGATCACATGGTACATAAGACTTAGTCTTGTTCCCAACATTTATCCTAAGCCCCCATAGCCCTAATCCTAATTCCTAATGTAAAATTACATTAAAATAGGAAAATTAAATCTAACTACACCTACAAAATAAGTATTAGCTAAACACACCATACAACCCAAGCAGTTATATCGATAATTTGGACTTAGCACCATGCACATGGGTAACCAAGTCCAACTATCCTAATGTAGATTATGCTTAAGGGTTAAGCAACCTACAAAAGAGAGCATTTATATTTATTTTAAGCACCCCTTAAGCATAATCTCCGCTAAAAAATATGATTAGACTAATCACTGACCTAACATCCAGGTACAAAACATACACCCTAACATCCGCCTACAACATTACATCACAAAATGAAACATACATCAAACCATGCATCTAACAAAAGGCTAGAAGTGATGACTTAATCTAATGTTTATATGTTAAGGCTTGTATGATATGTTCTAGCTAGGCTTTAGAGTTAAGGTTTTCTAAGTATGAAATATGTTTAATTATGAAGGGTGGATTCAATTTAAATGGTTTAATTGATTTGCAAATTTTACTTAATATTTCTTTTGTTTCATTTGACCTACACTTAACAACTAAGTGTTATGAAGAGAAAGAAAGAGATGATCACTCTCTTTTATCCTTATCTTAAGTCACATCTAAAGCAAATTAATTAACCAATTCACTTTAGTGAATGGCTTATTATATGTTTTAATTAGTCCTAAGTTTATGTTCACTTTAAGTAAGCTCATTCAATAATAAATGCATCTTAAGCTTAGTTGGAATGAATTAATATTACATAACACATGTTTATTTATTTCTTTCCATCATGTATATTATACATATGATTAAATCTTAACCATAGCTATACATTCAATTTATATCTTAGCACACTTAAATAATGAATGTGAGTAAATGTATTTGGGATTAATGTTCCATCTGGTTGAATGATTTTTCCATATTAGTTTAAAGCTCTACCTAAATTCTTATGCAAAAGTATAAAGAAAGAACCTTAAATGACATGACTAATCAACTCAACTAATTAGACAAGATATGAAAGCATCTCTTTTTAATGGAAAAAGGGGATTTTCATTCATTAGCTAAGTACACATCCACATGTATAGAAGTTTTAAGGAAGTATGTCACCATTGTGCACCAAGGAACGGTAGGAACCTCCTTGCGCTTAAAGCCATGCATCCTGGAATGTCCAAACTATACCGCTATCCTTAGATACATGTGGATGTATAAACAACTACAAGAATAGAAAGCCATGCAAAAAATTATATTTTTAATTTGATTGATTTATTTTGTGTAAATGAATTAAAGCTCTATCTAAATTCTAATGTCCAAATGCATAAAATGAAATCAAGCATCGCCATTATTCTACACCAAGAGAATGAGGTAGAAACCTCCTTGGGAAAGAAATTTAATAATGATGTGACTTTTAATGATTTATATCTTAAAACCTCCTTAGGCTACTTAAAGTCGTGCATCCTTGGGATGTCCAAACTAATATATCGCTAACATTCTTACTTATACAAATTAGCACATGAATGTAAGGAAGAGACTTCATTTCATACATTAAATTTATATTCATTTGCATTTCCTATGTATATATAACTAAATTTACAATACATATATATGTGTTCATTCATTAACAAACTTTTGAACATGTATTGGAGATTTAATAATGATACTAGCTACACATATTTTTAATTTAAATCAACACATGCAATTTGACATACAAGAAATAATCTTTATTTAATTAATTTTAAAAGAGATGGATGCATGAATCATATGACATACAACATTTAGCATGATTGGAAGGAAATAAAATAACATAAGCATGTGATTTCATTCAAATCAACTAAGTCCTAAGGACAATCAAACCAAATAAGATTATTTAAAACAAACCAAAGTTCTTTAATGTTATTTCATTTTCATATTTAATTTGATTTAAGAAATGTGAGAAGGGTTTTCTAATCCTAATCCCATCCCCCAAGTATGAGTTAATTTGGTTTAATGAAGAATATTTAGGTTGATTTTTATGTCTTAATTAAGTTTGGGTATAAATTAAGTCAATTAATTAACCCTTACCTACATCACCTTAAGTTAATTAACTAATTAATAATGAGTCAATATGATGCAATATGAAAGTAAATTAGCAATGCTCCTACGAAATTAAATGGGCCTAATGCAATTGACTCATGATTAATAGTTAGTTAGGCTTAAGGAGCTCACTTAACTACTTTTTTTGGTTTTCTCACATGTGAGCTAACCATAATTTTATTAGCTTTCTCTTTAGGTTATTGAACACCCAAAGAGCTACCCAAGATTGATTAGAGGTGATTATATGTGAAGTGGATTTTAGATTGAGTTAATTAAGCTCATTAATCCATTTGGTTAAGCATTAAACATGTTCAATTAATGAAATGAAATTAACTTAAGGAAAGATCAAGAAAGAGTTCTTAATCTCAATCCCTAAGCCATATTTGATCACTTAAGCTCGATTTTATCTTGAAGATTAATTAGTTAACCAACCAATTAATTACTTCATTAATCATTAATTAATTTGATTCCCAAAAGTAAAGGAAACTTAAGAAATGAATTTAAAAAAATATCTTAATCACATTCTCGAGCTCCCTCTCGGTAGTAATTAGGCTTAAATAATTAATTAAGTCACTTTTCATTCACTAATTATCACTAATTAAATTAGAGAGTGATTAAGGCTTAATCAATTAATTTCCTACAACCAAAAATACGAAAAAATAGAGGATCATCTCCCATAACATCCATAAAATTTGAGATTAATTGGATGATTAATTAAGAGTAATTAAGCTAATTAAATTTTTTATTAAATCTTAATGAAGCCAAAATTATTAGTCAAAATTAATTAATAATAATTTTCCTAGATTATACCCCAAATATCTTTAAAATGAGCCAAAATTTGTATTTTTTAGATTTTTAAGATTATATATGATTTTAGAAGTTTCAACATTAAAAATAAATTAATTAACCTCCCTAATCCCATCGGTGCCACATGGTGGCTGACACAATGTGCTTTCCACGTGGTGCGATGGGATTAGCTATTTAAGTTGTTGCATCAAAAGGCGATAGGGAATGTTTGTGTGGTCGTCCGATCTAAGATCGACGACAATGATTAAAACATGCATTCGGAGAAAAGAGGGTTCTATGCATGATGATCTCTATCCCAATCATGAGGAATGGATGATGGTGATCTATCTCCTCTCGAATGATGAATGACGATACCGTATCAATTTCGCTCAATCAATCGAACTCGGATGGAGATGAAATTTATCCCACACCTTCGGGGAAGCCTAACAAGCATATATAATGGTGGAAATCGCATGAGACACAAGTTTCTTTCACAAAGGATCAACCTATTTTAAGCTAATGATCGATTTTAATGGCATACCTCACCGGAGCTTATGACCGATGGTTCCAATGATTGAGAAAGCTTTGTTTGGTATAAATAAAGCATTATTGAACCACACGAGCTTTTATTTGGTGTAGTTTGCTTAAAAGACCAACCCACGACACATAAGTAATCAGTCTTGATCTAACTCCACCTATGACCATCGAGGAAGCTTAAGAAATGATTCATTTTACTTGCCTAGGTCCAAGGATGGTGTGTGCAAAATTAATTGCACTCTGGTTGCAAAATGAGGAAATGGAATCAGTGGTTTGCTCCCCTATTTTGATTTCATGTAAAACCGAGAGTGGGGATTTTGAGGAGCTTAAAAAATGTAGGGAAGGCTCTGGGATCTCATTCCTTGCCTATTAGGGTTGAATCAAATGTGAGTCTCTGAGTTTGAGTGAGAATGAGGGGGATATACCCCTTCCTTCCTTTGTTTGGGCGATGGTGATGGTTTCAGCTTGGTGGATCTATGGCTAAGATGAGGAGCTTGAATTGGGTAGGGAATCACTCCATTTGGCCTCACATGAGTGTAGGAAGGGTAGGAGGTGGATGCCATGGGAGTAGTTGGTGTCCTTGGTGGTTTGAAATGCTCCAATGGGAATGAGGAGGTGATTTTACCTCCCCATAAGTCATGGTCGACCCAACCGCCTTTAGGTTAGATCAGCCATGGTCTTAGGTGCTTTAGTGGAACTATGAATGGGTGTCAAGAAGGGGAGGAAATGACCAAATATGCATGTGTTTTATCTCATGGGATGCCCTAGACCCAAGGGAAAATTGGTCATTTGGATATGGTTTTGATTTGGACAGATTTGGGATGGGTCAAAAGTGGGTTAGCCCAAATTTCAAGTGGTTTGGAGTTTATTTGGTTTGATTTGACTTGATTTGACCTATTTATGTCAAATTGGGCTAGGTTGGGTCAAGTTGACCAAATGGTCAAATTGGGTCAAACCAAGAGTTGAGTCAAGTTCAGATGACCAATTAGAGTGTATTGGTGTCATTGATTTTATTCAATTTGCTTTGAATTTGATTATGGCTCATTTGGGTTCATATAGGTCAAATGGGTCAAGTTGACCAATTTGACTTGATTTGACCTATTTAGGTCAAATTGGGTTAGGTTAGGTCAAGTTGACCAATTGGTCAAATTGGGTCAAACTAAGAGTTTAGTCAAGTTCAGATTAGGGGTGTGCATTATTTGGTTTTAACCAAAAAACTAAACCGAACCAAAGTTTTTGAGTAATTTGGTTCAATTTTGAACTTAATAATTTCAATTTTAGTTTTAATTAATGGAAACTTTGGTTTTTGATTTTTGGATCAGTTTGTTAAATAAAATTTTGGATGGAACCAATACGATATTATTAATTTATATATTATAGGCTTATAGTAAGAATTATAAATATAAACTACTATTGCTTGTTCATTATACAATAAAATATTATGCAAATAATTTTTAAATGTAGCGAACTTCGATTTATCCAAAACCAAACCAAAATAACCAAACCAAATTGTTATTAGTTTATTTGGTTTCATATTTTATTTGGTCGATTTGGTTCAATATTTTTAGGAATCCAAAACCAATTGGTTTTAAAATTTATCATCCAATCCATCCAAATCAACCACACGCACACCCCTAGTTCAGATGACCAATTGGAGTGTATTAGTGTCATTGGTTTGATTCAATTTGTTTTGAATTTGAATATGGCTCATTTGGGTTCATATACGTCAAATGGGTCAAGTTGACCAATTTTACCAAATTGGGTTAGGTTAGGTGTTGAGTCAAGTTCAATTGGCTAATTTAAAATGATTGTAGGCTTTAGTTTGGTTTAATTTGGATTTTGGCTAATTTGACCCTTTAGGTCAATTTGGGGTAGGTTAGGTTAGGTTGACCAATTGGTCAAATTGGTCTCAATAATGGATTTGGTCAAGTTCAATAATTAATTTGAAATGAACTTGAACCATTGGTTGCAATCAATTTAGGTTGGATTGTGATTTGACTTATTTTGGCTTTTTAGGCCAATTTGGGTCAACTTGAGTCAAATGGCCAATTGAACTTGGTTTGACTCAATTGAGGGTTTGGTCATATTCAATCATTGATTATGAATTGGTTTGATCAAAGGTTTAAGTCAATTTGGTGTATGGTGTGTTTTGGCTAATTTAAATTTCAGGCTAAAGGTTGACTTGGTAATGGCTAGGTTGACTTGGTTGACCCAATTTAAGACGTGATTAACCTAGGATGATTGTTGATCATGATATGAGGTTTGGATTGGCTAAATTCACTTTGATTTGAATTGAATTGATTTTGGTTCATGTAGGTCAAATTAGCCACTTTGGGTCAAGTGAGCCAATTTTTACTTAATTGAGTTGATTTTGATTTTGAGTTTATATATGATTTGAGATTGACATGAAATAATTGGTTTGGTTCAAATGAGTTTGACATTTAAATATTCATGAAATCAATTTGACTTGATTGATTTTGATTTGGTTTGATAATGTAGTTTAAGTATAGTGAACAATTTGAAGGAATGATTGAATCATGAAGAAATCCATGGTTTTGATTTGATTTTTGACTTGGAATTATCTTGATAAATTGGAATTGGTTTGATCTTGGATTTATTTTATATTTGAATTTATATTTTATTTATATTGGAATAATTATTGAAGATATAAATGAATCATGAAGAAATCCATAGGTTTTGATTTGATTTGGATAGATTTGACCAAGTCAAGATCTCAAAGTTTAAAGGGAATTGATTTGGTTCAATTTATTTTGGTCATTTGAATTTATATTTCATTTATATTTGGGGATATAAATGAAGATATTGATTCATAAAAATCAATTAAGTTTGATTTGGATTTGGTTGAAGTCCATAAGATTCAAAGAGCTTAAGTTTTGATTTGGAGATGCGGTCAAATGGAGTTTGGAATTAATTATGATTTAGAGTTTGAATTGATTTATTTTGGTCATTTGAGAGTGGGGGTTCATTTATATTTGAATGAACAATAAGTTTATAAATATTCATGGCTAATTAAGTTTATTGTATTTAATGGAAATGTCTTAAGACTTTAGGATATAAGAAAATCAAGAATCACTTAGGAGTTTATATATATATATATATATATATATATATATATATATATATATATATATATATTTTATTTTTGAATTTATTTTATTATTTTTAATAATCAATGAATAAAATTTATTATCAATTCTAAATTTATAAATTTAATTATAATTTTATAACATATTTATAGGCTAAATAAATTTTATTATTCTCTTAGCTCAAATCTCATTCACTAAAATCACTAAATAAAATATTAAAAACTATATTTAAATTATTTTTTATATAATTTTAATTCAATTATTTAGGACACGCGTGTATCTTTAATTTTTAAATATTATTTTAATCAGACATTTCTCTCACGTGTCTGACACGTGTTAGAGGCATCTCGGACCTGTGTCCATGTCCGACATGTGTCGGATACTGCACACTTTATTTTTAAATTGTCATCATGTTTTAGGAAGTGAGCCATGAGCCAACATGAGCTCTTTTTTTAAATTTTATTTTATTAATGTTGTGAGAGGGAGAGAGAGAGAGAGAGAGAGAGAGAGAGAGAGAGAGAGAGAGAGAGAGAGAGAGAGAGAAAGAGGGGGAGAGAGAGAGACGTGGAGAGAAAGAGAGTGAGAGAGAGGAAGAGACTTTTTTTAAAGAAGATGAAGAGTGTTTTTTAATAAGAAATATAAAATGTTTTTTCATATGAAGATTTATTTTTAAAGAAGATGAAAAGTTTTTTTTTCAAGTATAAATAACCCCCAAAGGGTAAGGAAAAACTCGCACCTTACTTTATTTTTTTTTGGTAGCCTCCAACGACCTTATAACAATGCACCATCGAAGCTCAGCCCCTCCCTGGTTAACTGCTGGTTAGACAGCGCATATCATGAATTTAGGTTCCAGTGCGCTTCTAAGTTTCTTTTCAAGTCTTGGAATCTTCCACTAACCTTTATGATGGCATGACCTCCTCCTCCCTAGTTCTCCATAATCAGGTTTAAAATGACCTAGTTAGGTGGCATCCCAAATTGCTCAGTGTAATTTTAGATCCTTCATGTTTTTTTTTTGAGTAAAGTTAAACCGTCACGGATATGGGATGCATAAACTACTTTCACAGGCTTTAGTTTTATCTTTTATGTATGTTAAGGCCTTTGCCCCCCTCGTATAAAAGATATATATTTTTCTATAAAATTTTTGCCCCTCAATGACGACAGTAATCATATATCACTTTTCAGACTTTGACTTTGAAAGGATTATGATTTATATATATCTATTGAGATTTTTGGTATACATGTACCTTGTGAGGCTTTTACCTTCTGAGATTTTTAATGTACCTATACCTTCTTACGCTTTTGTCTTCTGAGATTTTTGATGTACTTGTATCTTTTGAGGCTTTTGTCTGCTGAGATTTTTGATGTACTTGTACCTTCTAAGGCTTTTGCCATCTAAGAATATATATGTACCTTCTAAGGCTTTTGCCTTCTGAGATTTTTGATGAGTGGAGATCCTATCAACCACTACTTTCTCTGGAGTATTTCTAGTGATGACCTTGTCCACTAATAGCTTCCCATTGAGGCACCCTCAGGGGCATGCCATCTAGGGGTGGAATCCATAAAGAATTTTTTACCAATCCAAGGTTATTTGTTAAAGTGTTACTCGATGATATTTAACCTGTGAGGAAGAGGTCAAATAAAAATAACCATTTAAGGTTGTAGCCAAAGTTGCTCATTGATCATTGCCTTACTTTCATGAGTATGATTGAATCACAATTTGCAAAGCTATATATTTTTTAATGTTGAAATTACTCTGCATCATTGACTTGCTTCTCGAATTAATAATCAATTAGATATCTAGAATATTGATTTGAATGATCTTTTGAGATTAAGGATTGCCCCCCAACTTTTGATAAGAACTAAAGTATCAATGTTTGATGTTTCTTCATTCATCATATATGCTATTCCGAAGTAGAATTTACTCCATCATATAGATGGTATTGCTCTTAACTTGAAGTCAAATTGTCAACTATTATGAAGATGTAAATGGAATATTTCTCACAGACATCGCCAAATTATTGCATTCCAGAAAACCATTAGCAGTAGAATAAAACTTCACGTCTTAGTTTGTATGAAAATCCATCACACACATAGATATTTGTAGAGAGAACAAGAAACTCATGAATTTTTACGTGAAAAAACCCCAGAAAAAGAGAAAAAAGACCACAGGGCATTGCTAGTAAAAATGCTCCACTATATATCTACTTTGAAATTTCTTCAAATCTATGCATGCTTTTACTCAATATACCGATCATATTGAATTAATTTAGTTTTAGTAAATTATTTTCTGAAGATTTGTTGTCATTTTAATCAAGCGATTTGTCAAGTTTTGAAAACCATTTAGCATTTATCTTCATAAAGTTGTATAGTTTGTCCTATTTGTGAAAATAGGATCAAGATGGATAGGTTCATTGAGGTTTAAATATGACGGTATTATGGTTATTACTATAAGCATATGCCGTTTGATAAGTTATGATATAAATAACACTTCCTTGTCATAATTGTATACGATCTAGTTTGTGTTTTAAAGTAAGTGTTCGATCAAAATGTCTATCGTTAATGTTGATAGCATAATTCAGATGTAGATTAAATAATAATGTTTGATAGCATAAGTTTCCTTGTATAACTCTTAATAAGGCACCTTTTTTAGAATGAGTAATTCGATCGTCATAGATTCATAATGTTATGGGACTATCAATCCCTTTTCTAAAATATGCTTTTATAAGTATTTGAATACTGCCAAAAAATGCATGTCTATATTTTCTGAGATGTGGAATTTTTGTAAATCTTGATTTAGATGATAAGATTATACAAAGGAATCTTTGTACTTCCTTCTATTATTTCAATGGGATATTCGCTTGGCAATTGTATAATATACGCTTCTTTTCCAAGGTAGTATAGGCATATCAAAATCTTTAATTCCTAAAGATAATTTTCATTTTCTAATCTTTTATATTCGTCTTCCGAAAGCATTAAATGTCTATTATATTCAAATTGGTCATCGATAATTGTATCCTCTTCAGAGATTTTTTCAATGTCTGTCATACAATCAATCAGAATATAAGTATTCGTTTAAATCTGTATCGCGATAACACATCAAATTAATTAAATCTTCTTCGGTGTTAGTTAATTCATAAAGTTCTTCTTCAGATTCGATTTCAAAGATATCAAAAATAAGTTATAATTCATTTTCTTCGATGATTTGAACAGATTTTCTACTTGCTATTTTCTCGTCGGACATTCGTTTGCATAATGTCTTCTTTACATAACCAACATTTACAAATTTTTAGTTTTTTAGTAAATTGTTTTCTTCGGAAGGTTCATTTTTTGTTATTAAAATTTTGTTTATTAGTTTTCTTGAAGAATTTTTTCTTTTTATTTTTACAATTGTTATTGCAGGTTTTTGTTTCCCTAGAACATCCTCATTGATGGGCAAAGTTAGTTTTATGGCAGCATAAAGCTTGTTTATATTTTTATTTTGTTTATGTAGGTCTAATTATTGGTAAGCTTCATTAAGTCGTTCTTCGGCAAATTGTATTATACTTCTAGGTGACATCGTTTGGATATGTTTGAGTAAATTGTTGACTCCATATAGTATTATATGGTTAATTTAGAAATACATGTCGAGATATAATGGTTGATCATTGGCTAATATTATAAAAGAATTTTGATATATTTTATATTCTTGTAGATAGCAAATATTACAAATACTTAAAAGAGTAAGTTTTTGTTTTGCTATTTCGATTATTTTTTCATTTTTTCTTCATCAAGTAACATAGTAACCTAAAAAATCACTTTTAATATAATCTGCGTGTACGGTTGGCCATCTTCCGGGAGTGCCTATAGTGTTTTCGGCCCCACATGTGGACCGGATGATAGCTCTTTGTTCTAGTTTTAAACCTATAAATCATTTTTTATAGATTCCTGTTAATGTATTTTCGAAGAATGCATAAGCATCTTCTCCTTGTAAATTATAATTATATGACTAAACTATTTTTATGGTCCATTTGTCAATGGCTTCAGATATTTTGCATCCAATGTTTAGATATATTCCATGTCCACTAATTGGTTCTGCTGAACAAGTGTTTGATTTGTAATTTTGTTGAACTCTAGGTGTAGGTATATGCCTAGTGGTAGCTAGTACAAATGTTTGTCTTGTACTATTACTTGAACTAGCTTGAGGTTGTTAACGGATTGGTGCATAGGTGTATCCATAGTTGGACTCTGGGGTGTATTCATAAATTGATGTTTGTTTAGAACAGAGATTAATTCTTCTAATTCCTGTGATGGTTCTTGTATGTCAACTATTTTATTAATACGAATAGCTCCTTGGATCTGAGGAGATCTAAAGTTATTTGTTTTGATTATGAGTTTATCTTGTTGTTTTAAATTCATATAATTAAGGACCGTCCATTCATTAAGATTACCAAGAGGTGCTTTTATATGGAATAATTATTCTTACGTAAGATTTCTAATTGATTATTTAAAATATTAATTTGTAATAGTTCTTGAATTTGATTGAATTCAGTTTCGAGATATTCTTTAGTGAGCTTAGGCATGGAAGATATCATCCTCTAATTCTTCTATTTTAAGACATTTCTTTAATTTTGTTGTTCTTTTATTTCTCTCTCATAAGAAGGGAAATTAGATTCATATGTATATGATGGTGTATAAAAACATGATCAGTGACCACTACATCAAATCTTTTTTGCTCATACCATTTTTGCTATTCTACCTCTAAATTTGTAGAGTTTTGTTCGGTTATTTTTTGTGTAACTAATGTCTTTAATACTTTAGTTGCTGCTTCTAATCTCTCTACTAAATCCTTAAGTTCTAATTCTAACGTTTCTCTTGATGCCATAAAAAAAAGCTCTCTCTGTTGATATCTATAAGCATATATTCAATGGGTTCATTACACTTCTGTCTATATTATCCTCTGGTTGTATAAATAATCTACTCTTCTCCTTGCATTTCTCCGTCATGGGATTTGACCTTGCATTCTATGGTTCATATCATATTCTTCATCTAGTGGATTTCTTAGGAAGATAAGGGCTCAACACTTAAGACCACCACCCTATATGATCACTTCATAGAAAACACGCCTTCGCTTCATTTCTACACTAGGCGTAACCAATAATGCAAAACAAAATATAACAGTATATTATTACAAACCAGCGAGTAATACAGAGAAAAAAAACTAAAGGCAGAGAAACATACTTACAAACATTAGCAGAGAGAAGCTATTATTTAGCCAAACAGGCTATGGTACATACTTCTCTTGCTTAAAAAACATAACAGAAAAGAAGAGGAAGAGGAAAGAAGCTCACAAGCTCACTCTAGATCTTTCTTGGACTAACTCCCCTTAGAGCATAACTGAATCCTTTATTTATAGATGCTGAAGGATGATATGTCGTAGTGGATCAATAATTCCTTGTTGCTTTTGCCTTTCCTGAGTGCTTTAATTATTACTACTTTACGTAAAATAATTCTGAGAGTGCTTCAATAATTGCTTACTTCCAGTGCGGTTTTATCGAGTGCTTTAAATAATTGTTTTAATAATTGCTTGCTTTTTCCCGAGTGTGTTTGCTTTATCTAAGTGCTTCAAATAATTGCTGCTTTTTGCTTTACTATTTTTTCTTTTATCTCGAGTCGCTTGTTTTGTCTCGAATGCTTTTCATGATTAGATTCTATCTTTGATTCAATTGTTCTAAAATGCAGAATGAATGTTCTTATAGTAGATACATTGATGTAATTTGTCCTTTTGTATTTTTACATAGAATTTTTGTTTTACATCAGGATTGGCTTTTATCATATTCTTACGTAATAAGTTGATCCATTTTTGATAGAGAACTTCATGAATTCTTCTTGTAGGAGCATTGCTATGGATGTATATAAATAAGTTATCACAACAATGATATACCCATATGTTGGCTGAATCGATCTTTCTTGTCTCCAACCATATTTAATATAAATCTTTGTCATTTTGTCTTTCATAAAATGGCTTTTCCTGTAAATATTTTTTGGGTAAAATGGTTCACTAATGATCCCAATTTGGATATAAGTGATATTTGTCCTTGGTATCTCTAGATATGTTTGAAATAATTTAATATAGATATTCCGGTGTTAAATGACGATCAAACATCTCAATTGCATCGAAATACCTTTGTAATTTTGAAGGGAGATAAATCTTCAAGATAAATCATGCGGATTAATCCTGACTCATATAATTCGTGAATAATTTTGACATCGGTAATGCCGTATATATATATATGCTACATGATATTTTCCATATGTATGGAAATAAATCTGAGCATTAATACGTTCCTGATATAAGGAATATCTTTGCCAATTATCAGCTATTTCTAATATGGTTTTCTATTTTGGTGCTTCCTTTTGTAGAATAGTCAAAAGTAAATGATTAATTTCACTTACTGAAGTCATACTTGTTGGGACACTGTCCGTATTTTTTGTAGGATGCTGTCTGTATTTCTTTGTATTTTTGAAATTGAGGGTAGTTGATCTTCATCTACATCTCCGAGGAGATATTTTTTGACATTCTATAATTCTGTTAGTAATTTATTTCTATACGCAATTTCGTATTCTAATTTCCATAATTGTTGATCTAGTAATTCCATATAACTTTCTAATATGTGGTCTTTAGATTTGATGGAATCTTTTGAATATGTATCCATATCTAGTGTATCTAGTAAGTTGTCCATTATTAGCTTCGGAATAGAACTCATGACCGCAAAATTCGTGTTAAAGTGTTAATGCATTTCTTTTCCTTCAATATAGAAATAATGATAAACAGAAAACCAACTTTGCCATCTAATTAATCTTTTATTTGATAAGAATCAATAATTTTTCCTTTAATAAAAGAAATAGTTTATTATCGTTCGACAATAAAGTGTTCATTTAGAAATAACTCAAATTTTTTAATAGATTTTTTGATTGCTAATAGTTCTTTTTCATTAATATGATAATTTTGTTCAGTTGGTGTATAGGTACCAGATGCATATCTACATAAAACTTCAGTATTTTGTCGTACATCTTTTAAAATGGCTCCCCAGTAAGTATCAGAGCTATCGGTTTGGATAATTAATTTTTCATTTATTGGTAGAGTTAATTTAGGGAGTTGTTACAATGTTTTTTGATTTGAATATATTTTGATCAATAATATCCCAAGTCCAAATTATATTTTTCTAAGTTTCAGTGGAGCTCTAAGGGTAGCCAAATCTTGAATAAATGCTTCTGCATAATTAATACAACCAAGAAAGTATTGTAAGTCTTTTTGGTTGGTTATCATTATAAAGTTATCTATTTTTTATAAAATGTGATCTTGTAATTCGATCGTGCCGTTATCAATTTTTAGTCATAAAAATTCAATAGCATGTGTAACAAAAATAACTTTCTTTTTGCTTAATGCAATACCGTGTTTATATGCTTTTTCAGTGAATAGCGTAAGATGCTTTATATGAGTTGGAAGAGTAGTACTAAAAATGAGAATATCATCAACATAAACTAGAGAAAATGTGTTAAATTGAAAAATAAATAATCCATCGTTGAAATATTTGTGGTGCATTTTTTAAGAAGGCATAACATTCCATTGATATTGTCCTTGGGGTGTACTAAATGTTGTTAATTCAATACTATCATGATGCATTTTAATCTTCGAAGCAATCAAGTTTTAAAACCATTTAGCATTTTTAATTTGATTAATAAGAACTTCTTTATTTGGTAAAAAGTATCCATCAAATTTGGTATTGTCATTGAGTTTTATAGTTAATAACCATTCGAACCTTTCCGAACCTCGATGATTTCAACAAGAAAAGCGGACTTCTATGAGAGCTAGTAGAGATGAGGTGTAACAGTAGTTCAAAGTTGTTTTTTAAATTCAAGTTTATCATCACTAGTATATTTCATGGGTCAAACTGGATTACTAATAAGGGTTAAGTGTTACATATATCCAAAAAATGGTATCGAGCAATACCATTTTTCTTGGCTCTACCTCTAAATTTGTAGAGTTTTGTTTATTTTTATGTAACTAATGTCCTTTAATACTTTAGTCTTTCTAATCGCTTCTACTAAATCCTTAAGTTCTAATTCTAACGTTTCTCTTGATGCCATAAAAAAAGCTCTCTATGTTGATATATATAAGCATATATTCAATGGGTCTAGCACGCTTCTGTTTATATTATCATCTAGTTGTATAAATAATCTACTCTTCTTCTTGCATTTCGCTGTCTTGGGATTTTACCTTCCATTCTACGGTTCATATCATATTCTTCATCTAGTGGATTTCTTAGGAAGATAAGGGCTCAACACTTAAGACCACCACCCTATGATCACTTCATAAGCAAAGAACCTTTGTTCATTTCCCACTAGGCATAACCAATGCGAAACACAAATATAACAATATATTATTACAAACCAGTGAGTAATTCAGAGAAAAGAAACTAAAGCCAGAGAAATATACTTATAGACATTAACAGAGAGAAGCTATTCTTTAGCCGTATTGTATACATACTTCTCTGCTTAAAAAACATAATAGGAAAGAAGAGGAAGAGGAAAGAAGCTCACAAGCTCACTCTAGATCTTTCTCGGACTAACTCCCTTAGAGCATAACTGAATACTTTATTTATAGATCGGATGTTTATGTCGAGTGAATCAATAATTCCTTGTATTGCTTTGCCTTTCCTGAGTGCTTTAATTATTGCTACTTTTTCTGTGAAATAATTGCTACTTTTCTAAGTGCTTCAATAATTGCTTGCTTTTTCTAGAGTGCGTTTGCTTTATCTGAGTGCTTCAAATAATTGTTTTAATAATTGCTTGCTTTTTTCAGAGTATGTTTGCTTTATCTGAGTGCTTCAAATAATTATTGCTTTTTTGCTTTACTATTTTTTCTTTTTGTCTTCTGAGTGCGGTTTGCTTTGTCAGAATGCTTTTCATGATTAGATTCTCTGCCTATCTTTGATTAAACTATTCTCGAAATGCCTGTAATTTCTATTTTTCTTACAGTAGATACATTGATGTAATTTGTCCTTTTGTATTTTTGCACAGAATTTTTGTTTTACACTTGTTCAGCAGAACCAATTAGTGGACATGGAATATATCTAAACATCGAAAATATTCATGACAAATGAACCATCAAAATAGTTTAGCCATATATAATTATAATTTACAATGAGAAGATGCTTACACATTCATCAAAAATACATTGAATCTATAAAAAATGGTTTATAAGTTTAAAACCGAACAAAGAGCTACCATCGGTCCACATGTAAGAAAATAGTATAGGCACTGAAGATGGCCAACCATAATGATATTATATTAAAAGTGAATTTTTAGGTTACACTATGCATTACTCGTTGATGAAGAAAAATGAAAAAAAACAAATAGCAAAAAACAAAAACTTACTCTTTAAGTATTTATTTGCTATCTACAAGAATATAGAGTATCAAAAATTCTTTTATAATATTCTAGCTAATGATCGACCATTACATCTCGACATGTATTTCTACACCCGAACCATATAATACTATATGGAATCTACAATTTACTCAAACATATCCAAACGATGTCACACTAGGAAGTAGAATACAATTTGCCGAAGAACAACTTACTGAAGCTTGCCAACAATTAGACCTACATAAACAAAATAAAAAAATATAAATAAGCTTTATGCTGCCATAAAATTGACTTTGCCCATCAATGGAGATGTTCTAGGGAAACAAAAACCTGCAATAATAATTATAAAATTAAAAAGAAAAAATTCTTCAAGAAAATTAATAAACAGAATTTCAATAACAAAAATGAACCTTTCCAAGAAAACAATTTACTAAACAACCAAAAATTTGTAAATGTTGGTTATGGGCAAATTGTGTCTTTAATGTCTCATGGTACATTGCTTAACCAAACCTTTTAAAAGCATGATCATGAAGCTTCCTCATCAAGAAGCAAATTAACTAGAAAGGTAAGAAGAAGAAGAAATGCTGAGCTGAGGGCTCAGTGGATCCTACTTGAATGACCCAGTGAACAAGCAATACTACCACTAGAAGTGAGTATTCCTATCCATAATAACTTTGACCATCTAAAATGGGTAAAAAAGAATAGCTTTACTGGTGAAGTGAAGCGGTCTTTTTGGACTCAACAATATCAATCTCCATCACTGCAGAGAAGATAACTTGAAACATTTTCCGCTAGAATACATAATGTTCTTAAAGTAGCTGAGGAAAGAGGCTTAATGAAAAGAAAATTTCAAAGGCCTGTGATGATTTAAAATACTGAAGCTCCACCAAGGAGGTTTCCATCTCTTATGGTGACTAGTCATCAAGCCAAGTATGCTTTACATGGTGAGCATCGGAGCATGACACTTGGATCGTGTCCAAGAATCACCGAAAGGTCTGAAAAGAATATGGAGATAGGCCCCATAATGAAATTCAAAAGAAAGAAAGAGGTGTGACATATAATACACATATTGAAACCCACCTTAAAATAACTCATCGAGGGGATAAAAGAAGGAATACCACCGATAAAAGTTATGATGGTCGACACCTTGGAGAGATTCCTCTAGGGATCCCATCATCGATCGATTCACTCCACAAGAGAAGGTTGACTTTGATCGTCCTTTAATGGAAAAAAGTGTTTGTTCCATAAAATGAACCAGAGATCCATTGGAAGCGTTGATCAGAAATTCATCTACATAAAGAAGGTGATGAAGAGGACACTATGGAAGTGGAAGTCGTCTATATGGTTAGAGATATAAATGAACTTTTCGCTCAACACCATCAACATCAATATGATTCCAAGGAACCTGAACCTGAATTCGACGTTTATGAAGAAGAGTTTTCACATAAGCAAGTAAAAGATGGATCTTCAATCTCTAATGAAGAGGAAAAGAATAAGATCAAAATAAAAAGAAGGCCATGGGAGTTGAAGCTATTTATATGGTTGAACCAAAAAATGATCACCGGGTACACGCTTTACATCATCATCATTCATTAAGCAAATGTGCAAATGCACAAGGAGAAGGGCAGTCAAGTTCTTCCCCTGAAGATGAGCAAGAAGCAGAACCACAATAAGAAATATAGGAAGAAGAAGAGCCTGTACTTGTTGATGTCGCGACGCTAGCTAGAGAGCAAAGACAAATGCAGCATCAATTGAAAGCCAAAGATAAGGAAATTATACAGCTTGGTACTAAGATGAATGACATGATGGTATAAATGAATATCATGATGGATATGTTGTAGAAGAATATCACATCAAATGTAGCACCTATTTCATCTAATAATCAATAGGTAGTTAATAATACAACCTCTATACCACCAGTCGTTATAGTACCTCAAGCTCCTATAGTACATGCTACTCCTGAAGTGAGGAAAGAAGTTAACCAACTACCTCTTCAAATAATTCAAAATATGACTAGACACGGAATGATAACAACCGCCTAGAAATAATAATTAATGAAAAGATAAAGGCTTGTAGCTTGAGCAAGCTAAAAGTTGGTGAATAAGTCGCCCTTGAATATGATCAAGTGTCATAAAAGATTAATCAAGACTAAAATTTAATATTTTGGTTATGGTAATCCAAAATAACATCCAAATTCAAGGCTACTTGTGGTAACATAGAGGAAATGATGCACGCTTTTCACCTTAGCACTGGCCTCAACTACTTTCGACGTATGCTTAAACTTCATATTATTCAATCAGATGAAGAAGATAATGGTGAATCCTGTCCAGTAGAGACGTGCCAAATTATTTATGTGATATCAGATGTTCTTCAACATCAGTTACTCCAAAATGATAAGGGTAGTCAGACAGACTTGACCAACTCATCAAAATTCTCATCAGGAAAGTAAGAAGAGCCTGAGGAGTTAACATCTGAATTTTGTTTAATGACTCAACAAAAAAATAAAAGTTTAGATGAAAATTTATGTTTTCCAATGGAGAAGAGTGAACTCATCAACAACATCACATATGAAATGTATGAAGTTAAAAGTGAGTTTAACTATTTTGGTCAATCCTCGAATAATAAGTGAATTTGAAGAAACTACCTCATAAGAATCGAGCAAGATATGGTGATTCAAGTTCAGTTAAGAAGTGATAAAGTTTTACCACCATCATCAAAAAAGGGAAATGCAAATAAAGACAAAGGCAAACAAATTGAAGTCAACGAAGATATCACAAAAATTATAGAATAAAGCTTAAATCAAGCAAAAAGATGGATTATAATATTCTATCACATCTAAGAAATATCCCTGCATAACTGAGTGTGTACGAGGCTTTCTTGATATCAAAAGACATCCAAGAAACTTTGATACAGGCTCTCAAAGATCCAGAAAGTTATGAAGCTTACTTTACCGAGAAATGTATGAATGAATCATTGTAAACTCAAGATCTCCCAGTAATCACATTTTCTAAAGAAGATCTTATGTTAGGAACAGCAGATCACAACCGTTCTCTATATGTTATCGTAGAGAGTGATGACATCTTAATCAACTGAATACTGATTGATCTAGACTCTTCTATCAATCTTATAAGTCTAAAAACATTAAAAGGATTATCACTCAATATCCAACATCTTGGGAGAGATAAGTTGATGGTTCATGATTTCAAGAAAGAAAAAAACCGGCTCTTTTATTCTCCAGCTCAAGTTTCAAGATTTATATAAGCCAAGTTTCATGTAATCGATGCCAATATATCATTTAGAGCTCTCTTGGGTCGACCATGGTTGCATGAGTATGGCATGGTCCCATCAACTATGCATCAATGTATAAAGTACCTAAAAGATGAAGAAGAGTTCAAAATTCCTGGCAACCTACAACCATTCTCCATCCATGAAGCAAAGATTTATGAAGATACAAAATTTTTCATCCCTAAAGAGCCTAAACTGACAGAGCCTCCTGAGGCAGTAGCATCCACTTCAAGAATTAAAAAGCAACTTCATAAAGTGAAGGAGCATAAGCAAAGAGGAAGAAAGAAGGCCATACCGACTTTCCCTAAAGCACTTGACTTTACACCTAAATCAAGAAGATCAGTTCCTCATTTGGGAAGTGACACACAAGAAGAAGAAAATATTCCTATCAAATCTAAGGAAACTTATAAGCTCTCAAGAAAGGAAAAGTATAAAATAAGAAATTCTGATTCAGACTATGACTTTTAATCTACTTATGGAAATAGGGTTTAGAAGGTCACATTAAGAAGGATAGCTCTCTTGGCAGTGTCAGATGACTCCTTTAAAATTATACCCATCTCTCAATAGTACTTCAAATAAATCACTCCACTGGAGGTTCATAATATGGAAGAATTCATAATATTCTATGTGCCGCCGTTGAGTGAGAGTGGTGAACAATAACTCTATTTTATAAATCAAGAGTCTCACCAATTTTGATTTTACTCAACATAAAAAATTATGATGAGATAGTGCCAACAAGAATATCAATATACTATCCACAGAAATTATGAAGAATGATGCATAAGCTTGAAATTTATATTGAATCTACTAAGTAGAGAACTCACATCTTTAATAGGATGTGGAGCCAAAGAAGTCCTCAAGCATCACAAAGAAGTGATAAGTTTATCAATAAAGGTCTTGGGTTCATCCACAAATCTCATCAAAATAAAGTTTGTTATAATATAATAGAAGATGAGATCAAAACTAAGAGTGATGAAGAAGATGATCTCTATGAAATTCTTCTTACAAATGATGAAGAAGTAGAAGCCAAGCTTGCACCTAAAGAACTCGAAGATGGTGGACAAATGGATACTATAGATGAACTAAACAAATCAACTTAGGAGTCGAGGATGATCCGCCCCAACTTTCATCAGTGTCCTTCTACCTAATGAGAAAGTTGAAGAGCTAAAAATGCTACTTTGTGAATTGTGGATTGCTTTAGATATTTAAATTCGTGCTTATCCCCTAATGTAGTAGTTCATAAACTTGCTATTAAACTAGTATGCCTAAGCAAGCAAGGTGAATGAGATTGAGATTAAAGAAATGTAATTGCATACTAAGAAGTCGATCGGCAGCTTCATCCAAGAGAAGTATGCAAATTGGATTGCTAACATTGTCCTAGTTAGAAAGAAGAACGGCCAAATCCATGTCTATAATGACTTTCAGGACCTAAATAAGACGTGCCCAGAAAGATGACTTTTCACTTCCAATATTAGAACTACTAGTGGACAATACTTCCAACTATGACAAGTTCTCATTCATGGACGGATCATTGGGATATAATCAAATTAAGATGACACCTGAAGATGAAAGACATACATCATTCAAAATACCTATTGGCATCTATTGCTACACAATCATGCCCTTCAAATTGAAAAATGCTGGAGCTACATACAAAAGATCCATGACGATATTTTGATGAGTTGATTCACCGAATGTGGAATGTTATATTGACGATCTGGTGGTGAAGAGCTTAAACTGTGAAAATCACTTTGAAGACTTGAGAATTGGAGAGAATCAAAAAATATGATCTCAAGATGAATCCTCTAAAATATGCATTCGGGTATCCTCAAAATTCTTAGGTATATTGTACATCATGAGGAATTGAAATTGATCATGCTAAAATCAAGGCAATTATGGAGATGCCTCCACCAAAGAGTTTGGGTCAGCTCCATTCTTTACAATGACAGCTTGCATTCATCCGTTGATTTATATCAAACTTATCAAGATGATGTCAATCATTTGCAAAATTGATGAAGAAGGATGCTCCATTCAAATAGGACAAGCAGTGCCAAGAAGCCTTTAATAGCATTAGAAGCTACCTTAAATCCACAATCCTTGCGCCTACTCGGAAGCCCTCATTCTATATATAAGAGTCCCTTGGAGCATTATTGGCATAACATAATGAAGAAAGCAAAGAGAATCTTTATTATATCAATGAGGTTGATAGAAGCATAAATGAGATACTCGATAGAGAAGCATTGTTTGGCATTGATCTTCAGTCAAAAATTCCATCATTATATGTTATCTCACAAGATTGATCACGTACTTGATAATAAAACCAGCATTGATAGGTTGCTTGGCAAGATGGGCGTGATATTTTTACAATTTGATATCACATACATTAAAATAGTGAAGGGAAAGTCTTACTTGATTTTTCAGTTGCACATCCATCCACATGAGACTCTTCTCTTAACAACGATTTTTCGATGAGCAAATTATGCTCATTCATGAAAGAGAAAAATCACAAATTTAGGAAATGTACTTTGATGAATCTCATCGGTCAAATAAGTCCAACCTCTAAATTTTCCCAAGGGCAAGAGCAGGAATCTGCATCATCTTCATAACACCAGAAGGAGTGATAATGAGATGAACATATGGGTTGACTGAGCCAAGAACTAATAATGAGGTCGAGTACGAAGCATTAGTGGTAGGTTTTAAATAAGCTATTTTCATAGACATTCAAAACTTGCATATTTTTGATGATTCTGAGCTTATTATAAATCAAGTACTTGACATCTATAAAATCAACAAGCTTGAGTTAGCTTTTCATCTGGCGAGTTCTCAACTTATGAAGCAAATACCAAATATCACATTAACTTCGTCTCTCGAAGAATAGCAAAGTAGATTGCTTATCAAAATTAGCTAAGGAGATGACAAGTATGAATGGTGATTATGTCATGATCAGGATATTTACTCGATGAATTTGAGCCGACAAGTACCAATCCACGCATGTAGAGGGGTTATCAAATTGATCTGACGGTGCGACTCAGTTGCTCCTCATACTTCTCGAAACCAATAAGAAGTTATACCCAGAAGAGCTAAGAATGACATTGCTTTAGAAAAGCAGTGGAAAGCCTTTATTGTAGAAGAGCCACATGATTTGAGGCAACCTTTCATTGACTACTTTAAATAAGGTAAATTACCAAATAATAAATTACTAGCAGCTCAAATTGAGAAGAGAATGTTGCGCTATGCTTTCGTCAACAATACTTTGTATCATAGATCCTTTGAACAAATATGACTATAATGCCTAAATATAGATGAAGCTAGTAAAGTGATGATTGAAGTTCATGAAGGACTTTGTGGTGCATATCAGTCAGATCCCAAGATGGCAGTAAATATCAAAATGATGGATTATTATTGGCCATCTATGGTGAGAGACTGTATCAATCATGCTATGAAGTGTCATGAATGTCAAGTACATGAAAATATAATCCGCCAACGTCCAAATCCATTACACTAAACAATAACATCCTAACTATTTGAATGTTGGAGTACATACATAATTGGACTGATTGATCCACTGTCATCAGCTAGACACCGCTTCATCCTAGCAGCGATTGATTATTTTTCTAAGTGGGCTGAAGCTACCCCATTTAAAGAAGTTACTGCTGATCGAGTGATTAATTTCTTGACGCATAATGTGGTCTATAGATTTGGAGTGCCACATCGAATAATTTTGATAATGGCACAACTTTCAAAAATATAAAGATTTATAGATTTATCGATCGACATAAAATTGATTGGCGATATTCTTCAATAGATAATCTAAGGGCAAATGGTTTGGTAGAAGCTTTCAACAAGACATTGGTCAAACTGCTCAAGAAGATCCTCACTACCTATAAGATGTCGACTAAAGCCACTCCTTTTTCATTAGTATTTGGAATTGAGGCAGTCCTTCCACTTGAAGTTGAGTTGCCTTCACTTCGAGTAGCCATCCAATACAATCTAACTGAAGATTAAAATGCTCGTTTGAGAATGGAGAAACTCGACGCACTTGATGAAGTTAGATTGCAAGCTCATCAAAATCTGGAAGTTTATCGAGCAAAGATGTTTAGGGCTTTTGACCATACGGTGCGATCTCGAATATTCCAAGAAGGCGAGTTGGTCTTGGTGCTGAGAAGACCAATTATTCTTAATAAAAAATTCAATGGTAAATTTGAGCCTAATTAGGAGGGCCCTTTTGTCATTGAAAAAGTGTATCAATGAGGGGCATACCAACTCATTGATCTAAAGGGTAAAAGACAAATGCACCAATTAATGGTCGATACCTGAAAAAGTATTATACATGATAAATATATTCTCGAGGTATAATAAAAATCCCCGCAAGATAGGGGCATTTTTTAGTATATTTATTTAGGTTGACATTGCGTTTTAAGCCGAGATCCATGAATAAATATACCTACTCAAGATGAAAAAAATTTACCGTGAAAATTCTTCCGTTACATAGAGGACATTTTTTTAGTTTTTATAATCAAAGCTATTCAATCCTTTGCTGTGAAACATGAGACCTTTTTGTATATACATTTAGGTTGACATTGAGCTTTATTTCAAAATCCATGAATATATATATATATATATATATATTATTGTTAGAGTTACAGGTTCTTGCAGGAACAAAAAGAATCTATTTCTACACATGAAAAGATAACCCTAAATGTCAAGAAAAAAATTTTCTCTAAGATTCGTCAAATGTCAAAGATCAAGTCAGAAGAACTCTCAATTTTGAAAGATTCAATCAACTGAATTAGAAAAATATCAACCTCTACATCCTAAAGTCCAGGACGATGGATTCTAAAGGTCAAACTCAACAAACCCACAAATGGCCAAGTTGTTGATGCTCTCCTCACTCAATAAGCCACAAGAAAAGGCCGCAGTGAAAGAGCCACCGTTCATTAGTCCGATGAACAAATCACCAACCCGTCATATCTTAAGTCAAAGACTCGAGTAGATTCTAAAGGTCAAACTCAATAAGCCCAAATGTGGCCGAGTTGCTGATGCTCTCCTCACTCAACTATAAGAAAATCAGTAATGAAAGAGCCCTACCGTCGGTCAATGATGATAGCTGTTCAATCTCAAACCAGATCCAACTTAGTGACTCCAAGCCACTAGAATCTAAAATATTTTTCTACTTGATCGATAGACCAAGGAAATCTGAGAAAATTCTTAATTCAGAGCTACCTCAAGTCAATCTTTATATTGCCTGCAGGGTGATATTTCAATTTATTCTCAAATGATCTGATCAAGCACAAAGCACAAATCAAAACCAATTTCCTCATCAAGTCCGTCAAAGCAGAAACATAAGATCGAGGGAACAATTCCATAGTTCATACAAAGCCAATGACCAAACTAAAAGAATTTTGTAGTTATTCAGTCTGTTAAAACACATATTGCTAAGCTGATAACTCGACATTAAAGACCTAATATAAGCTGAAAGGCTAGTCCATCTATACGCATCCTTCAACGAGTCTGTCAAAGTAGCAAGCAGGGCTGAAGATATATGTACACTCTTTGACAAGTCAATATGGACAAATCAGGTCAATCCTTCATCAAGTCCGTTAAGCTTAAAGCCAAGACAGAAGGAATTCCAAATCTCTAAACAAACAAACCAACTCCTCCATCAAACCCGGTCTAGCATGAAGTTAGGGTTGGAGACCATAAAGATAAAAAAGAAGGAGCTCTTTAGCCAACCCGTTGAAGCTAAAGTAATTTGAAATTCATGGTTGACACGAAAGGTCTACCAATTTTCAACAAATATAACTCATTTCATGCACGAACTATATTTGTTGGGGGGCATTTGTTGACCCTCATTCGCTCAAACTGCAAATCATTCCCCTCTTCCGCTCACAAAGCTTGCTCGCATTCGATCTTTTACTTAAAACATAAAGCGCAACCTCACTACGTTCCTCCCTCTCTCGTCCTCCCTCCTTTCTTATGCGATACCAAGCCGCACGCAAGTCGTGCAAGTATTCCTCATTGGAGCACTGTAGTTCTTGCTCGACCCGAATCACTCAAAACATGAGCCTCACCCGATCTCCCCGTCCGTGCATTCCTCCCCTGATCGAAGACCTAGCCGAGCCTCCCTTCAGACCATCGCTCTTGAGGTGGTGAACTTCACACAACAACTGGATCATCCAACTTGTATGTCGTCCCTCCTCGTTTCTCTAAATCCGTAAGGTTAGCTACCAACATGATTAGTGAATTTGATTTAACTTACGGAGTGTGGCTTTGAGATCATAAAAGCGAGATTTAACTTGTCCAAAGTGTCATTTGACTTTGGATTTAAGTATATCCAAATCTGCTCAAATCCTTCATAAAATACAAGCCCCTCCATCCTCTCCTCTCTTTCTCTCATCCAAAATAGGAAATGAGATTTCAAAATAGTTGGTAGATGTGTAGGAAATGTGGAAATAGTATGTGTATGTGTGCTTCTTTTGTAGGTTCGAAGTCATGCTCATCAAGCATGAGATGAAAAAGTGGTGTTTCAAAACCGCTCCGCTCATCGAGCGTGCGGCGGCTAAAATAATTCGATGTAGCCTTTACGGGGATGTTGGAATATTAAATTCGAATTTTACATTGACAAAAACTCAAATAAATTATTTTAAATTGATAATTCTAAGCTAGTTTTAAAATTTAATTTGAGTTTGCTAAATTTTGAAGCAAACAAAATTATCGAAATTTGAATCCAACTTAAATCAAGAATTAGTCAACTGCTTTCAAATGAATAAACATCTCACTCAATATTCGAATTATCTTAGATTTCATATTGAGATAATCAAAAGAAAATTTCTATTATTTTTAAGATTGGAACATGCAATATCTAGAAATATATTCAGATACTCGATCATGAAGTGATTGAAATGAGTTGGATATTTTGGTGATAAACATAAGCTAAGCACTTCAATATCTCATTTCAATTGATGTGAAAGATTATTTGATTGAATATCTAATCAAAGTACAAGAAATCCCTTGGAATTAAGATACTCTTCAAATACATCCAAATAAATTGAAGAAAATCAAAGGATGCATAAGAGATACCTAATGAAATTGAAGGATTGCTAATAAGCATAATCAAGAAATTCTTAAAAATATTTGAAACATGATATTCATCATATTAAATACTCAAATTAGATTAAAGAGAAATTGAACAGAGATAGTAACAAGTTTGAAGATCGTCAATAGATATAAATTAAAGTCTATTGAAGATCCAAAGACTAAACAACTCTGAATAAAAGAAAGCAATTAAATATTATTTTCAAGGGATCTAACAAGCTACTAGAATAATTTAAAATATATTCTACGCCATCGAATCTATAACTCTTCGTACAAGCAGACAGAAGGGGTTGGCTTAAATTCTGAATAGACTTCAAATGTATTAATTTTGCATAAATTATGGAGCCAATTATCACTCAATTCAAGTGCTTCAGAATTTGTGCAATCATTTGAAAGAAATGAATTCTTGTACGAAGTATAATGCAATCTTCAATTCAATTTGAGCTTTCCAAAAATTCATCAAGTATTCTGAATACCCGCATGGGCCCGACACTACGCTGAATGCTTAAATTTGGTCTTAGGACCGGGTCCGGGTTAACAAAACCTAAAAATCTAATTATTATAAGAATTTTAGCTTATTGAAACATCCAAGAAGCTAATTGTGTCATGTGACAGAAGATTTGATCCTCTATTATTAAATTAATAGAGTCGACATGATCTAAAATAATAAATTAAATGATCAAATAATACACCTACCCTGATGATGGCTGCGTTGAATGAAAATTTCAACAGGAGAGGATACTTCCATCAAAATATGATTCAAATCTCAATTCAAATTAACTTAAATTAAGCATCGATCTAAAAAATGCGCAAATAAAATTTAATCATTAAAAGATTAAAGTAAATGCCATTCAATCCACCTTCCGCAGTTTGTTGAAGGTAAATTAAGAAAACTCTAGCTATAAAGGATGTCAAATCAGTATTATCTATATTCACTCTCAATCAATGCGTAGGGCGTGGAATGTCCTCTGACTACGTGGCTTGGTTAGCAGGCCCTACATATGATGCAGTTACGACCAGAGTTGTGAATCATTATATTACGATCAGAGCCAGTATGCTCGTCAAATGGAACCATTATATTATGATCACGGTCATGCTCCCCATGGCTCGCTTTTAGTTATGAATCATAGGGTATCTTGATGTGGGCAAAAGCTCTCTGTCAAAGGTAGATTTAAGCGCTTCTTCAAAACACTCAAGGTCTGATTTCTTAGATGACGTAACCCATGTATTGTTGATAAGGATCCTTAGGTCAGGTTGGGCCAACTACCTCCTCTGACTAAGTAGACTAGGGACTGCGACAGTCCGGGATGACGGAAACATGGAATCTAGATTGGACACATCATCATTCCCCCAACCATCCGCTTTAAGCTAATGATGATGAATTTCATAAATTCTAAATTTAAATTTTAAACTCCCACATCTCTATATCATTCGCGTTTAGCGACTTAGCCTTAATCAAAGTTCTCTCTCTCGTGAGAGGGTAATTAACTATAAGTGGTTGCGCTTATATGAAACGGAACCCATTTAAAGTCACCAAATCGGATGAAATCTCGGTAGTATCTTATCTACTTATTCCATCACAAATTAAAGCTTAATTAAATCATTCTTCATTTGTCGAGAATTCGGTAATTTTGAACCCAAAGATTATGATAATTATTTTAAAAAAAATTTAAGACATCTAAAAACTATTTTAAGTATTTTTAATAACAATATAGTTATTTTAAAAATAAAAATAATATTAAAATTAATCCAACAAATATATTTTAGAAAAATAACATAAAAATAAAAATATATATAAAACAAAATTGTTTCAGAACACCCCCTTAGCATTTCATGTTCATAAACAAATGAGCATTCATTACTTTTCAGAGACAAACTTCTTATTACAGTAAGACAAATACTAGCAGCCATTTCAATAATATTAATATCTAGCAAAATGCTGAAACTCAAATGCAACCCATTTGAAACAGTAAATCCTAGAACTTAGAAGAATATCATCCCACAATCTTTAATTTGTTATGAATCAAAGCCTTTATCTAGGTCCTGAAAGATGGGATGCGTTTGGCTCTTCAGAAATAACTATGCGAAGATCACCATTAGCATTCAGAGTTGCAGAGGTGCAGAAGTTCAAGTCTAGATTCGTCTCCATGCTCGAGCTCCCCTCTAAAACCTTCACCACCGTCGCCATGGACGGCCTTCTGTTGCTGTCAGTCTGCAAGCACCACATCGCAAGCCTCATCATCTCAACAGCTTCATCTCCATGCAGCTGCATATCAGTTCCTATTCTATCAACCATGTCTAAGAGCCGATCGATCCTAACCTTCTCCTGCAACAGAGAAATCAGGCGAGGGCTTTCTTCAGGCTGAGAACGATCCAAATTCTTTCTTCCACACACAATTTCCATGACCACAACTCCGAAGCTGAACACATCAACCTTTTCGGTGATCACAGATGTCAACCAATCAGGAGCTAAATATCCAATCGTTCCTCTCATTCTGGTATGGAATTCGCGTTGATCGCGATCGATCAGCTTCGCGATGCCGAAATCCGCAACCTTTGCGGTGAAATTCTTATCGAGAAGGATGTTCTGAGGCTTGATGTCTAAATGAGCGATTTTCTGCCTGCAATCTTCATGGAGATATGAGAGCCCCTTCGCTATGTCCATTATGATCTTGGCTCTCATTTTCCAGTCAAGAGCCGTGTCAGGAGTTCTGTCAAAGATCCATTTATCAAGGGATCCATTTTCCATGAGCTCGAAAACAAGAAGTCTGTGTGATGCTTCCGCACAGATTCCAATTAGCCTCACAACATTGATATGATGAAGGCTGCCGATTGTTTCCACTTCTGCCAAGAATTCTCTTCTCCCCTGACCTATAATACCATCTTCTAGCTTCTTTACGGCAACCCTAGTATGGTCGGCAAGCCTCCCCTCGAACACAGATCCAAATCCTTCTTCTCCAAGCTTATGGCAGAAGTTTTCGGTTGCAATTTTTAATTCCTCGAAAGAAAATCTGGCTGGTAACGATGGTAGGTTTAAATTTTCGCCTTGATCGTCACTCGTCACTTTCATTATATTGTATATATAAATTAAATTTGAATATTTATGTAATTCTCAGTTGAATCTTTACTCATCATAATATATTTAATTTTAAAATTGAAATTATATGTTTCACCCACAGCGAAAAGAAAGAAGGGAAAGAGATTTTTTTATCTTTCGGCAAGCCTAAAATCCAACGAAGCGTATGAGAAAATGAGAAAAGAATATCTTTACTGAAATTAAATAATTTGCAAAATAGTTGATGAATTCGTAAGTTATTACGTGAAAGTTTAGAATTTATCTTTCGATCTTAGTAAAATCATCAATGATATATAAAAATATTATCAATTTAATTTTTTTAAAAAAAAAAAATCGATAGATTTATTATGATAATATTTGACGATATATTTTTAAATTTTCTTTTGCCTAATTTAAATTAAATTAATCAGGTCTATTTTGAAAATTTAGCCCTTTCTTTTTGTAGATTCTGCGACAGCTAAAGATGATAAGATAGGAAATGGAAAAGACTAAGATAAGGTAGAAACGTCCAGTACGTATACTTATCGTGACCCCAAGGATAAATAGGAAGAAAGAGAAGAGGAATAAGAGAAAAGGCTTTTCCCGCTGTATCACGGTGAAAGGCATCTCCGAATCCAAGAGCAATTCTGTTGCGAAGAATGAGAGGTGGTGTTGTCTCGCAGAGTAATAGATTCGAGTAAGGCGATAAACAAGAAGCAATACTTTCAACAAGACTTACCTAGCAAGAGGAGAAATGAAGAGGATGAAGAAAACGTTTTACTGAGTCTCCTTAACGAGTGACTACTGCATCCAGACCCCATCTTGGTGTGGAACCTTTGAATTCCATCTATTTTACTCGGTGAGGAGGAGGATATTGTGGAGCACATTTGAGTATACATCGCTATCTTTAAGAACCTCTCTCTCTCTCTCTCTCTCTGAGTTAAACTGATTCACATGTTCAGCATATTCCAGTCGTAGGCATTGACTGCTGACTTAGAGTAGCTGCCAATCAATTTCTAGCATGAATTTTCTAAGATTGCCTTGTATCTATAGTTTAATTTTGTTTGATTATGAGATACAATGATATAATTGAGAATGGTATGAGTAAATATAATCCTTGAAAAAAAAAACAGCAAGTGATTGCATAAATCTTTAGATTAAGTCATGTAAAATATTTACTAATTTAGTAATAAAACATGATTAGTATTCAAATTTATCAGCTATATAAAAAGTAATCAGAAAAAGTGTACTATATAAGTCAATAATCAGAACAAATATTTCACAAAAAAGAATGTTATATATATATATATATATATATATATATATAGAGAGAGAGAGAGAGAGAGAGAGAGGTATGTATATTACATTTATGATTACACTATTGCTGTGGGGTGAACTTCGGCATCAATCCATCAAAATCACTTCAAAAGCTTGAAGAGAATAAGAAAAATGAAATAAGTTATATGAATTAGTCTATAAATACAGATGACGATAATGCATCTAAATCATTCTAGAAGTGATGAGAAGAAGGACATTTAGATATTATCATTAAATAACAGGAAAAAATGTGAGTATCCTAAGAATCTTCATGTGTGCAACCTCCCTAAAGTCTTGTGAGAAAGCTTTAAAAGGATTAAATATGGATGAAAATATCTAATAAATACGTGCGTTACAAATCTTCTAATTTAAAATGAAAGTAAATATTAGATATTATAAGTAGATATAAGATATATATATATATATGTATATATACATATATCTTTAATGTGATAAGATGAAATTATTATTATTATTATTATTATTATTATAATGTGATAAGATGAAATCACTCAAAAGTTAAAATCACGATATTTACTTTACTTTACACCCAAAATTATTCCAACCAAACAACCCCCAATATTATTCCAACCAAACAACCCCTTAAATCCAATCAAATATTATTTTTGGACAAGTTAAATATGATGCTTTGTGTAATCCACTCAAAGAGCTTTGTAATTATTGGATTCGTTTTACAGGATTTAGATAAGTAGAAACGTTTTTTTTTTTTTTTGACTGATAGTAAGATTAGAGCCGTAACTTAAATTCAATCAAACGGTATTTTTGGCTAAGTTAAATCTTATGCTTTGTGTAATCCACTAAAGCAGCTTTCGCATGGTTAAATCAAAATTCACTAAATCCTATTGGTAGGTGGATTTACGAAATTTATAGATGTAGAAATGCGTCCATTTTGCTGAGAGTAAGATTTGACTAGATTTAACTTAAATCAAATCAAATGGAATTTTTGGCCGAGTTAAATCCGTTGCTTTGTGTAATCTAGTTAATGCTGCTTTTGCAAGTTATATCCAAATTTACTAAATCCTATTTGTAAGTAGATTTATCTGATTTAGAGAATTACCGATGCACGAATGTTAAGTTTAATACAATCAAATGATAATGTTAGACAATTTAAATACGTTCCATTTGTAATCTCATTAAAGTCATTCTACAAGGCTAAAGCCGGATTTCATAAATTCTATTGGTAGGTTTTTTACATGTTTATTATTTAGTTTCCTAGTGCTTTTGATTATATTTTAACTATTTATTTAGTATTTAGGGTATACTATTTCAACAATGAATCAATAATTGATCTCGTTGATCTTATTCTACGATGACGAACTAAGTATTGACGATCAATTTATTCTAACTTACGTTGGTGAAATCATCTCATTAAAGTTCAATGTGAACTTATGAGATCTGAAATAAAAGATTTTAATATCACTACATATTGATTTAGAGTGCCACACAATTAATTTGACATAACATTTTTCAGTGGGGACGGATTTATAGTATAAGTCATTTCTGATGATGAAGTTTGTAGTATTATATTCAATGAAACTTCTTATCAAATGTTAGTGCTTTATGTGGAAGTGAAAAATCTTAATATTTCCTCCACATCAGCTGATCCTTCCTTGAGGCACTCAAATATTCCATCAAATCCTACGCAAATTCATTTCACTTGCTACAATGATGACACAGAGAAGCTTTGAGGAGTTGAATCCTCGATAATTTCTTGTCTAACATGAGTTAATTTCATTGCTACTTTCCTCTATTATACAATACTCTTGCTACTTACTTGTAAAATGAAATTACATATCCACAGAGAATGTTGCCTTTCATTCATACAAACAAACTGTAGCACATTCTAGTACACCTGATGATGAGTATGAGACTATGTACAGTGACTCAAGTAGTGCATCTAAGCACAATGATAGTGATGATGATTGTGCAACTAACATACTGACTCCAATTGATAATATTAGTAGTCATAATCTTTTAAAAAATCATTCTTTTAGAAATATTGAACATGAAAGTCAGATGATTTCTAGTAATGACTATGTATGTATTTGTCAAACGATAAGAGACATCAAATCGTAAGAACTTAGAAAATATGTATACAAATATAATAACCCTAATAGAGTATGTCATCATGCATTATACATAAGAAGCCCTAGGAGGTGCTTGGAGAATATCCCAAATTAGAAATGATCATATATGCATAAATACATTGAGTCATCATCAACGTAATTCTAAATTCATTGTTTATTTCATTCTACCTGTAATAAGGCATCAAATAAATCTAAAACCTAGGAAGATTATCAGTCAAATGGAATCAAAATCAAATGTCAATGTATCTTACATGAAGGCTTGAGATGCTAGGCGTAAGGCTATAAGAACAATTTTTGGTAGCTAAGAAGAGTCCTATAGGTCTCTCAATATCTTTATGGAAGCAATGAACTCTATTTTACCAGGTACAATTTACAGAGTACAATCAACAACCTCTCATCATTTTCAGAGAATTTTTTGGGCTTTCAATCCATCAATTTAGGGTTGGGAAAGTTGTCATCCAATCTTGAGCCTAGATAATACTTTCTTGCTTGGAAAGTATAATGGAACGTTGCTTACTATCATTGGAATTGATAAAAATAACAGATTGTTCCCTCTTGCCTTTGATGTTGTAGAACCCAAATAAAATGAATCTTGGCTTTAATTTCTAATTTGTCTCCAATAGATGCTTCCGGTAGTCTTTGCATGGTATGATCTCTATATAGTATCAAATAAATATGTCGACTTACCGTGGTTATAGAGATGTATTTTCATGGGCTCGTCATCATCATTGTTTGAGGTATCTACAAAAAACTTTAAGAATGTCATATGTAAAATGGGTATTGAAGATGTAGAATTTTTATGTCAAAAAATGTATACGGTAACACCGACGATATCGCGACTTTTAATCATTACATAGCGACATACAAAATATAAAGGAAGAGGCACACAAATGGCTTCTTGATCGTATTGTAAAGTGGTCATTGGTGCATGATAGTGGATGCATTACGAACTATGGACAAATGAGTTAGAGTGTTTCAATAGAGTGCTTAAATGTGCACGTGGTTTGTCAATTCAAGCCCTAATTATTGCAATTTGATATAATATTATTGTAATGTTTATAAAAGATTTGCTAGTGGAACTTCGATGGTAAGAGTTAAACATTTCCATGTTCACACAACTGCAAAAGACCCTACTACAATGTTTTGAATGAGAGGCTCGCATTTTCCGAAGCCACATAAACCTTAGAGAATTGCAAGTGTCTGATATGTCATTCAGATCATTAATAATTGATTTATCTAACAATGGATTCTGTAGGTTCAGTTGTAATAGAATAATAATATATCATTTGTCTTATCAACATATTATTGCACCATTAAGATACAAAAGATTAAATTATTTGATACATATCACAGTATTACACTATACACCTCTATGAGGAAACATACGCTGCTGAATTTCATATGCTACCAGATCATTTTGATTGGCCAACCTATAACATTGATCAATGTATTGTTGAGTTATTACCACCTGCTTTTTGAAGAAGGTCAGGAAGACCATGCACCAGTAGATATAGAAATACAATAGATGAGAATAGAACTAACAGTAGTGTGTCATGTAGCTTATGGAAAATTATTTATCATTATAAGTCATCGTGCCCTTACAATATTAGTAGTAGAAGGTAAGTTGTACCTACAAATGTTAGAACCACTAAACATGCTTCAATACATATTTGTAGTAGTTCTCTTCTTCAATTTTTTTTTTATTACTGATTATATAATATATATATTTTTGCAAGTACGTTGACCGAGGAGCACCTCCCTCCAGGTAGACGACATGGGGAGACATGCTAGGGAGGAGTCGCCATGAGATACACCACCTCAGAGGCCCACCCTAATATAGCCTTCATGCGTGGTCGACAAAGCCACCAACTCAATACAAAGAAATAAAGTATTAGCTTCATTATATTATGCATACTTGACACTAATATTTCTTTTCTTGTGTTAACTGTAGAGTATTATTAGAAGTCGCTTCACATTTACTTATGTTGAAGGAGGCCAATCACATGTCTTAGATTTACAGATTAAGCATTGTGGCTAGGCTTTTAGACAAATGTTAAATTTTTCTAGGATCATCATATGCTTATTGCATTAGTTGAGAGATGTTCTCCATAGACCAATACTTTCCATCTAGCTGTTGGTGAGATGATAGTGACTCTTCAAAATATTATGATGATCTTGGGATTATGTGTTGATGGGCTGCTAGTTATATATATATATATATATATATATATATATATATATATATATATATATATATATATATATATATATATATATATATATATATATATGGTGTTTATTTTTGAATGTGGGACACTACAGATCTTAGGGGTGCTTTTGAAGTGATGGGTACTATTAAGGAATGATGCACTATCTTGAAAGGTAGAAATCATCCCTTATAATGGACCTAATCAACTAATAAGGACTCTTAAGGCATGATGGGTCATCAAAGATTTTTTCCCTACTTTATATGGAAAAGAAAAGTAAGGTTTATTTTAAGCTGGGTCTGTTAAATTTTCTATGGAGGCAATACCCTATAGTTAATTATATCCTAAGGAATGAAAATTATTTAGGAACACTCTCGATTAAAGTAGAAATTAAAGTCTCCAAAGATTTCAAGACTAGACTATCAAAAGATTAGTTGCATATAGAAAATCAATCGGGATAGATCAAAGTAGAGACTTATTGTCGAAACCAAAGAGAATAAGTAGGAAATGCTTATGATACTAAGAAGCCTAGTAAGCATTACAATCTATCCTACGGTTGGGCTTTATATATTTAAAATTGAGAAGATCAATTTAGTTAAAGCTGACATTTTATTAGAAAGCTATGACAAATAATCCAACAATACAAGCTTATAAAAATGCCTAAGAGGTGAGGATTTATGCTTGTAGCCCAAAGAAAATAGCTACCTTAGATCTTAAATTTAGGGAGCTTTAACACAAGTTATATCACAACCTAAATCTAAGAAAAATATGGTCTTATAGTTTACCTCCATAAAAGAGGATAAATCACTTTGGACTTACAACCACCTGGAGTGGAAGCGAGCTAACACCTCATACGCTACGAGATAGTTAGGTTGTTGTTTATTTAAAAAGAAACTAAAGTCTTTAAACCCACACTCTAAGAGATTAGAGCATGAGTGGTATAAATAATGAATTAGTCTAATACAAAATCTTCTCAAATTTTATTTAACTTTGACACTTCATTTTTGACAAAGGCTTTAGGATTTATTATGCCTACATGCTTGATGAAAATAAGTTATTAGCTAAATCAGAGAAGGGGTGTCTTCACAAGGGATGCCCTCAAAGGTCACCCCCTATCGTGCAAGGATGGAAGTCTCCTATTTTCAAGAGCGAAATAATATGAGATGCATATTGTGGAACATTCAACCATAGAGCTAAGGGGTTTCTAAATCTTTTAATTATCTTATTTAAGTACTAGGTTTTATATGAGGTTATGAATTGTAGAAAATTTTTAGTTATGAGTTATTAATTGGGGTAGAAAAATTAATTTTACCATAAGAGCTTAACGTATCTAGGTCACACATTCAAACATTAATCATTTAAGAAACTATAAAAAGCATGCCATTTCTAATGCACACATTAAACATAATATCAAACAATTTCATAACTTGTGCAAAAGAATAAGAGGCCAATGCGGTCGGGTACCACCATACAATTTGAAAAGAAAAGATGGGCAGCCGAGCTCTACCTTTATACAACCCGGTACATAAAATAATAATCACAATTATAAAGGAATATATGCTATTGGGGTCTTCATTCCTTCAAACTTCATGTCTTCTTTCCTCCTCCTTTGGTTTGGTTCACTTCAACGCATCACATGGCATATAAGACATAGTCCTCAGCCAATGCTCATCCTAATTCCCCATGACACTAATCCTAATTCTTAATTGCAAAATTATATTTAAATTGAAAAAGTAAATCTAACTTCACCGCAAATAGAGGTTAAAACATACATTCCACCTAAGCAATTGTATTTATAATTTGGACTTAGCACCCTGCACATGGGTAACCAAGCCCACCCATCCTTATTTGGATTATGCTTAGGGGCTTAAGTAACCTACAAAGAGAGCATTTATATTTTTATTACAGTGGCCCCTTAAGCACAATCCCCTACATAAAATATGATTAGGCTAACAATGGCCTACCATCTAGTCTACGAAGCATACATCCTAACATTCAGTCTAAAATAATACATCATAAAATAAAACATACATCACACCATACACCGTCCTAACTTAAGACTAGAAGTGGTGACTTAATCATAATGTCTGTGCATGTGGCTCGCACGGTATGTCTTAGCTAGGCTTTAAAGTTAAAATTTTCTAAGGGTAGGAAAGTTTAATTTAACATAAGGGTTGGTTTCACTTTAAGTTGTTTAATTGATTTGCCTATTTTAATTTGTGATTTGATTTGTTTCATATGGACCTACACTTAGCAACTAAGTGTTATAAAAAGAAGAAAGAGAGGTTACCATATTTCATCCCTACGCTAAGTCATTCCTAAAGCATATTGATTTGATTTAGCTCTCATTAGTGAATAACTTATTATACTTTTTAATTAATCCTAAGTTTTTACTTTAAATAATCCTATTCAACAACATGAAAGGCATCTTAAAATTAATCTAATTGAACTACTATCACATGATATATATTCAATCATTCCTTTCCATCACATGTAACATGCATATGATTAAATCTAAAACAACCCATGCAATATATTTTAGCACACTTAAATAATGGATGTTAATGTATAGTTTTATATGTTTCATTTGATTGAATTACATCATCATTAATTTAAAGCTTTATCCAAATTCTTATACAAAAATACATAAGAATGGATTTAAATAGTACGTGCTACCATAACCGGAAGTGAGGTAATCAAATGACTTCCTTGGGGCTTAAAAGCCTCATATTCCGGGATGTCGATATACCCATTTGTATTCAAACATATGTAGAATCATATATATGAAAATAGGAAAAGAGACTTCAAATCATATAACTAATTAATTCAATCAAATAACCAATGATGAATGTATGTAATTGTGGTGTTTATTTTTGGTGTTTGGGACACCACGTAGATCTTAGGGGGTATGACATTAAGGAATGATATACTATCTCAAAAGATAGAAATCACCACCCTATAATGGACCAAATCACTTAATAAGGAGTCCTAAGGCATAATGGGTCTTCGAATGTACTAGAGATATTTCCCCAACTTTACATAAAAAAGTAGAGTAGAGTTTATTTTATGCCGGGTTCGTTAAGTTCCCTATGGAGGTAAGCCCCATAGTTACATAAGGAATGAATTCCCTTAGGAATACTCTCAATTAAAGTAGGAATTTAAGCTCCCAAGATTTTAAAGCTAAGACTATCAAAGGATTAGCTATTTTAGAAAATCCACTCAGATAGATTAAGGAGAAGACTTATTTTTGGTATCCAAAGGAGAAAGTAGGAAATGTTCATAATACTAGGAAGCCTAGTGAGCATTCCAACCTATCCTATAATTTGTCTTTATATATTTAAAATTTAAGAGATTTATTTGTTTGAGTTAGAATTTTATTAGATTGCTAGGGCTTATAACTCATCAATACAAGATTATGGAAATGCATAAGAGGTGAGGATTTATTCTTGTAGCATGCAATTAGAAACAATAACCTTAGATCCTAAATCTAAGGAGCTTTGGCGAGGGCAAAAGCATGACTAAAATCTAATGTGAAAATGGGTATATGATTTACCTTCATAAGAGAGAAAAAAATCACCCAACTGCTGGACTTATTATCGCCTGGAGTGGTAGTTAGCAAACTCCTCTTATGTTTTAAATCCATATAGGCAAGTCATATGCTTTGCAAGATGGTTAGACCGTTATTTATTTATAAGAGAAACTAAGTCCTTACACTCACTCCCTGAGAGACTAGATCATGATAGGCATGAATAATGACTTAATATAATGCAAAATTTTAATAAGTTTTATTTGATTTTTGGATTTTTTTTTATTTTGACATAGGCTGTAGGATTTTATATGCCTAAATGCATGACAAATTGATTATGGGCCAAATCAGAAGAGAAAGAGGTGTCTTTTCATCAAAGGCTCTTACAAGTCAAGTGTTTATTCTCTGGCACAGATGAAAGCCCTCTCTTAACTAGAGTGAAATAAGATGGTTATGCATGATGTTCAACATACAATCATCCAGCTAAGGGGTTGCTAAATATTTTATTATCTTGATTTAATGCCTAAGCTTTTATGTGAGATTATGAGTTATTTTAAAAGTTTAATTATGAATTATTAATGGGATAGAAAATTTATTTTATCCTAAGAGCCTAATCTCATCCATGCCAAACAATCACCAATCATAAATAAACTATGAAAAGACATTCTTTTCTAATGCACAAGTTAAACAAAATATCAAACAATCTTATAAAGCTATCAAAAGAATAAAAGGCTAATGCGCATAACTCGAAAAGAAAATGGGTAGCAGCTCTACCCTTATACAACCGGATTACAAAAGAATACTTACACATAAATGATCAAATGCTATGGGGGTCTTCATTCTTCATAACTCCTCCATTTCTTCATTTGAGCTTACATTGGATGTGTTTGCTTCAAAGGCATCACTAGGCCTCCTAGGAAAAAGCCTTTTAGCCTCCGTTCATCCTGATCCCCCATATCACTAATCCTAATTCCTAATAAAAAATTATATTAAAAGAAGAAAAATAAATCTAGCTATACCTGCAAAATAAATGTTAACTACATACACCATACAACCCAAGCAGTTATATGAATAATTTGGACTTAGCACCCTGCACATGGGTAACCATGCCCACCTATCCTAACTTGGATTATGCTTAGGGGCTAAGCAATCTGCACAACAAAAGCATTTATATTTTTATTATAATGACCCCTTAAGTACAACCCCCTGTAGAAAATATGATTAAGCTAATAATGGCATAACATCCAGACTACGCACATTCACCTTAACATTCAGTCTAAAATATTACATCATAAAATAAAACACAACACCATACATCACAACACATCGACCTAACCTAATTCTGGGGTTGGTGACCTAGTATTCTAGTGTGTGAAAGGAAGGGTTTGTATAGGCTAGGCTCTTTTAAGTTCAAGTTTTGATATGAAGTTTGAATTTGTTTAATTTTTTTACCTTTGGTTGATTTAAATTCAAATGGTTTAGTGAATTAATTCCCATTTTCATATTCATTTTATTTGTTTAAAGTAGTGTTTAGGTTTTCAAGAATGAGAATGAATTTCATTTTAGGTGAAACTCACTTAATTCCGTCCTAAATCTAATGGAGTTTCCAAAAGTCTAACTTAGATCCTTAAGTATCTTAATTAATCTTTTTTCTTACTTATGTTTGGATTGGTTTGATATTTCTTTTCTTTTCTTTAGTTGAATTTGATTCATTTAGTTTGTTCTCTTGATATGATTCATTTTATTTGGTTTTTTTTTTTTTTAGGTTTATGTTGACTTTGTTTTACTTTAATTGATTTGATTCCAATTATCTTTAATGAGTTTACAAAGTTAAAGTTGAATTATTCTTAACATTTCATTAGCCTTTAAGTTCTTTAATTTAAGGTATTTAACTTTTTTTAATGATGTTTTATTTCATTTGTTTTAGTCATAATTTTATTAGCTTGGAGTTTAATTAAAGTTTTAGTTCAAATTATTTCATTTCCTTTCTTTAAGTTGTTTCATGTTTACTTTGATTAGTTAATTTATTTTATGTTGGTTTTATTTCATTTAGGTTGGTTCATTTTTATTTTGATTGATTCAATTTAATTTATGTTAGCTTTATTTTATTTAGGTTAGTTCATTTCTTTTATTTGACTTTTGTTTTAACTTTGCATTAAGTTTAGTTATGTGGGTTTCATTTAATTTGATTTATGATTACTTGAAAATGTTTAAGTTAAAATTTATTAAAATTTGATTTATGTCTTAGCTTTAAATTTAGTTATGTTGATTTAATTTAGTTTAATTTATGATTACTTAATTCAATATTCAATGTTTATATTAATTTCATTTGATTTGATTAAGTTTGACTTTTGTCTTAACTTTATATTAGGTTTAGTTATGTTAATTTAATTTAGTTTGATTTATGTTTACTTGAAAATATTTAAGTTAATTTTTGACTTATGTCTTAGCTTTACAATAAGTTTAGTTGTGTTGATTTAAGTTAGTTTGACTTATGATTACTTGATTCATTATTCAATGTTTATGTTAATTTCATTTAATTTGATTAAGTTTGACTTTTGTCTACCCTTTACATTAAGTTTAGTTATGTTAATTTCATTTAACTTGATTTATGTTTACTTGATTTATTATTCAATGTTTATGCTAATTTCATTTAATTTGATTAAGTTCATTTGTGTTTATTCAATTTTTATGTTATTTTCATTTAATTTAGTTTAAGTTATATGCTTAATTGTTCATATTTCTTTATTTCATTTAAGTTGAATTATTTTATTTATTTATACTTGTGTTTTATTTAATTAGTTTGATTATGAGTTTACTTTGTCCTAAAGTTTAATTAGATTTTCATTTGATTTAGCTTAAGCTTAAGTTGTTTATTAATTAATTTTGTTTGGAACCTAATCCTATCTTTATTAATTTCAAATCTTAAGGTAATGTTGATTTAGTTTGATTCTTAGCATAATATTATGTTGATTATGTATAGTTTCATTTGGATTAATTTACTAAAATTAATTTGGTTTGTTTGTTTGGTTTATGTTAAAGGTTTATGTTATCCTTTTAGATTAAGTTATTAAGTTGATTTAATTCCGTTTATAAACCTAATGTGCTTAAGGTTTTATATTTATTCTTAGATTAGATTAATTGCAAGTGTTAAGGTTAATTAATCATTTGTTTTAATTTAAGTTATTTAATTATGGATTTGTAAGCTTAAGGTTTAAGTTCATTAATGATTTAGTTTTTTTTTGGACTTAAGTTTGTTCATAGATTATTCTTAACTTAAAGTACTTAGGTTAATTATTAATCTCATTTGATCTAATTTAATTAATCTAAGATTTATTCTTAGATAAATTAGAGATGAGTGATTCCATTAAATTTTATTGATTCAAAGTTGAATGTTTAAGTTAATTAATAATTTTGTTCACCTAAGGTTTTATTTTATTAACTTAAGATTGAATTTGATCACTTTAATTGACTTAGGATGTTTAGATGAACTACCCAAGTATTTCGACATTTGATTTTGGTTCATTATTATTATGTGATTTAATGGGTTAATGAATTTCCTTAATCCATTATTGTTTAGCAATGATCTAAGGATTTAGAAATTTAACAACTCTGAGAGATCATTTGGCTTTGAAAGTTTCTAGCAAAGTGGGGTTTCATGCCAATTTCATGTGTTCAAAGTTTCATTTTAATGAGATTTGTAATTACAGTGTAATTAGGATTTTAATTATTTTATTAAAACCTAAATTAAGCCTAATTCAATGAGATTAAGTTAAGGATTATATTGTTCATAGATTCCTCACTAAAATATGTTTCCAATGAGTGTTCATTCATAATTTTTGGATTATTGGTTGATTTATTATGATTTAATTAAGTTCAAGTTATTTAATTAAATTATTTGATTCATTTAATTGCTTAATTAAGTCAATTTAAAAATTATTGGGTTTAATTAAGTTTTAGTGGTGTTTAGTGTTCACTGAAGTTTATCAAGTTGATTTAAGGTTGTTTGATTAAATTTTCCTAATTATTTCATTAAAAAGTAATTAATTAAATCAATTTATGAATTAAGCATATGAAATTATAATTTCCATTTAATTTGAATTAAATCTGAACAATTTTCTAAGGTGTGATTTAGGGTTAATTTCATTTCTCCAAAGTTTCATTTTAATTGGCTTAATGGTTTAAGAGTAATTAGGGTTTAATCTATTTCAATTAAAACTAAATTAAGGGAAAAATACCCAATAAGAATTGAGGATTTTACTTTTTATAGATTCCACTCATCAAAACAAATCCATAGAGCCCTCATTTGCATTTTTCTGATTTTTCTTTAATTTCTTATGAATTTTTGAAGTTTCAATTATTTTTAATGATTTTTAAATCGTTAGGTAATGGTTTTTAACCAATTTTAATTGATGGGCCCCACGTGACACGGAGGGCCATGTCACGTGCCTACGTGGCACATCACACCATGTGGCACACATGGATTGGTCCACGTGGCATCCACCAACGCCAAGATGATCCGGATCATCCAATCACGCCATGGTTCCTAAGGGTGAAAATCATCTAGTCCACCTAGATCTGGAACGTCCGTTCCTTTTAAAAGGAACTGACAGTCCCGATTTTGTCTCCCTCGATCTCTGTGGGAGCCAAGAGCCGTCCGTCTTATTTGCTAATATATTTTGATGTAGGTAATGAAATCACACGATTTCAATTGCAAAACACTTAGTGAATGAAATCCTTTCTTTCCACACAGCTTGATCTCACTTAAGATCAAGTCTCCTTTAAAAATGTACAAGGTCGAAAAACTTAAGAAAGATGAGGGGAGTGTTAATGGCATACCTCTGGTCCGACAATCAACGGCTACGGGATCGATTCCAATAGCTTCGGAACTTCAAGAGAAGCTTGCTTGCCAAAGGAATTGGATCAACTCCTCGTGGATTGCTCCCTAGACCAACTAGGCTTTCGATTTTGAAGGCTTTGACAATTCTCCTTGTTGCCGGCGATTTGGGAGGTGGGGAGAATTTCATTTGGCTTCGGCTTGATCTTGTGAAGGCAATGGAAGAGTTTTTTTTTGCTTGGGGAAGGCTCTAGGTTAATATTCCTACTTGGTTGAGCCTCTTTCATTGCATTTTATCCTCTCCTTTGGTTGGCCATGCTAATGGGAGGAAGTTTGGAAGCTTCTTTGGTTTGTTGACTTCACTTGAAGGCAGCCTTCTCGTTAACATAATGGATGGAATGGAGGGAATTGGCAAATGGAACTTCTTTTTTGACCTATTCCCCCCTCTTGTCATTTAGATTTTATGTAATTATGCAAGAAAAGTTCAAATGGCTTGATGTAAACTTTCATTTAAAAGTTTTAAGGAAACCTCATCCCCATCCCATGTGATTTGGTTGGAATTAGTGCATTTGACTAACCCTTGGATAATTGGATGTAGCACAATTTCATCCTTTGATTAATGTTCAATTTAGTGTTAAATGTTTATGAACTATTAATAATTCTCCATGAGTTAGGAAATTATTAACTTTCAATCTTCAAAGTGCATTAGGTATGTTGATTCATTTGGCTTTATGTATTTTGAATTGGATTTTTGGTTAAGTGAAATGACTTGATTGACTTAATTAAGTGATATTTCATCTTTAATATGGGTAATCTAGACAATTTGAATTGCACTAAATTAACTCATTCCAAATTTTATTTTGGCTTAAACCCATTTGACCCAAATTAGGGTTAATGGGTTAAGTTTGAGTTTTATTGGATCAAATGACCCATTTGACCAAATTATATCTAATTGGGAATTGGATTACATTCAATTATCATTTTAAATTGATTTTGGACAACCAAATTGGATTCATTTGGGTTGGGTTGGGTTGACCAATTTGGGCTAGGTTGGGGTGGGTTGACCAATTGGCCAAATTGGGTCAAACAAAGACTAGGGTTAGGTTCATATGATGATTTAGAATATTTTGGTCCAATGAGTTTGGGCCAATGGTTTCAATCAATTTGGTGTATGGTGGATTTTGGCTAATTTGGGTTTCATTTGGGCTAAGTGTTGACTTGGTCAAATGCTAGGTTTGACTTCATTTGACCCAATTCAAGGTGGTTGATCACCCCATAATGATTGTTGATCATGATTGAGGCTTAGATAGGCTTTGTTCAATCCAATTTGGATTGAATTGGAAATTGGTTCAAAAAGGATTCTTTAGGTCAGTTTGAGTCAAGTGAGCCTAAATGGGTCAATTGGCTTGATCAAGGCTTGATTAAAGTTGAGTTGAGCTTACTCATGAGCCTAGGATTGAAATATAAATCCAATTGCAATTGGTTTGGAGACAAATGGATTTTGGTTCATATGACAAATTCAAGTCAAAAGGTCAACTTGGGCTTGATTTGGGTTGACTTGGAATTGGTTTGATAATAGTGATTTGTGTTTATATTTGGGTCAATGATTGACAGAATGATTGACTCATGAAGAAGTCCATGAGTCTTAGGTTGATTTAGATATTATTTTGCCAATGTTCAAGAAATTGACTAAGAGGGCTAAAGTTAGGAATTTGATTTAATTTGGGTTTGATTTTGGCTATTTGCATTTATATTTCATTTATATTTTTGAATATAAATGAAGATATAAATGAGTTATGAGAGAATCACTTGAGTTTGGAGTGATTTAGAAGCAAATTTGATTAAGCTTAAGGATGTAGGTTAAAAGGACTTAGGTTTTGATTTGATTTGATTTGTTTTGGTCATTGAGGGTAGGTTTCATTTATATTTGTGAATATAAATGAAGGAATGAGTGATAAAAAAGAAATCAATCATGTTTGGGTTGGTTTAAAGGAGTTTTGGCTAAGCTTATGGAGGTAGGTCCATATGGCTTAGAAAGAGATTTTTGAAATTTTGAGTTAATAATGGGTTCCAATCATTTGGAATTTAGAATTTATTTATGATTTGGAATTTGATTTGAGATTGAATTTAATAATTAAGAAAATTAATTAGATTGGGGTTGATTTATATTTGGTTAAGGCTAAGTCCATAAGATTAAATCAAAGGGCCTAGGAAGGGATTTGGAGCTTGAATTTGGTGATGGATTTCTCATTTGGATAGTTGGATTTGATTTTGGAATTTGAATTTAAATTTGAGGTTTGGTTTGAAAGAAGGAAGCAAGGATTGGGTTTAGGCTATAGGAAGGTCTTCCTAAATCTCTAAGGCACACCAATTCTTATGGCTAACTCTTCTAAGTCTTTAGTTAGGTTAACGCTCACCTAATCACTAGAAGTATCTTAAGACTAAGGAACTCTTAGTGTCTATAAGAGTCCTAGATCTATGATGAGAAAATTGAGAGCTCACTCCTAAAAGTGAGGTCAATTGTCTCTTCGTTCTAGATAATTTATTCAGATTACACAGGTGGGGACCCATCACTTTGGGACATCATCTTTGTATCTTCAAGACCTTCCAAATTAATAATTGTGAAGTGCAATCTTGGGATTTTGTCAAATTTTTCAAAACATTATACTTCTTCAATGGACCTCCAAATCCTATTAAGGTGTTACCAACTACCTTATATGAACTTGATTAATTCTTTCTTAATTTTTGGAACAAAAGAATTTTTACACTCGAGCATTAATTTTGCGGTACTCATGAGATTTAGACATTTTTTACTCTAAACATGATTCTGGACATTTGCTTTTGAAGTTTGTTAGATCTTTGATTGAAAGACTATCAAGTGGAACATCGCGAATCATCAATGGAAATGAAGACTTACGGTTTGATCTTGGTAACTCGAGCAAGGTGGTGTCGAGAAGAGCCAACATCTTAAAGAAAGGCATCCCTTGTCGTTCTCGGTATCGTATTATTTTGCGGCTTGAAATCACTTGGGTCATCTTACACATTCTAATTGAAGTTTTATAATATATTGCAGGAAAATGAGGAAAAGGAAGAAGGATGCTAGGGAAAGATGTGGACGAGTGTGCTAGATAGAAGTTATTTGTTTACTAGTTCAGATATCCCACCAATAAGGCATTTTATTATTATTATTTTTAATATTTTTTATGCCATCCATTAATAAGGCATTTACCACAAACAAGTGGTTGAAATTAAGGAAAGATGTCGCTTGAACTAATGGGCTAGTGGTTGGTGGTTCTATTCCCCATCTAGGCGTCGCAAGTTTGGAGGGCATCGCTAACCTCTTTAACTGTAGTTTCCTTAATCTTTAACCTCACCCTCCTCCAAAAAAAAAAAGAGCCAGAAAAATGAGAATTATTTGGATTGGAACAACAAGTTTGTTAGTGAATTTTGAAGATTGTTTGTCCAAGGGTGTAAATGAGTTAAGCTGAGTTCAATTCACATGTTGTTTGGGCTTGATTGTATTATTTTATATATTTTGATTGTGTTGATCAATCAGAGATGTAATATCCATTAAGAGTCTTCAATTTCGTTGGTTGAGCTCGACAGTGAGCTCATTGGTGGCGGGGTACGGAGGTAGCATGTCCTCTATGTAGGGTTCAAGGGTTTGGCCCTTGAATTAATTTTTATTTTGGTGTATAGTGCTTGCAGATGTAGTGCTTTGACGCTATGATTATGGAGGCCTTTGTTCAAAGACGAGCGCGCTCGATGCTAGAAGGATAGTATCATGGCCGGGATCTATGGATTTCTAGCGAAGAGAAGATAGCTTGCATTGTAGAGGTTGCCCCATAGCACTAGAATCGGGACACTAAAGACTTAAGAAAGAGGCTAGGGCCTTAGCATTGTGGCGATCGCCTGCTAGAACCCGTAGAAAGCTTAGAGGAAAGCGGTGCTAGAGTCGCGACACCTCTGCGCTACAAACATAGAGTTTGTATTTAGGTAGTTTTCTGCAATTTTTTAGAATATTTTCACTATTTTCTTGGGAGTGTAAGTGAAGAATGAGCACCTTAGACTGACTGAGATGTGAAGAGGTTTAAGATAAGTATAATCTTTACTATTCTTCTTATTTTCTTCATAGTGAATTTTGTGGTGTGGTGCGGCTTTGTGATTTTTTCTCGTTATCGGATATTTCCACATTAAATCCTATGTTTTTTATGATCTTGTGCTTTGATTACTTCTGTTCAATGTTTTGCTCAATCTCTTGAATCAATTTCTACGTTTTATTTCCCAAGATATTGATTCATCTAATATGAACTTAATTTTATGAGTTTGTTTGGTTCACGATTCATTTATTTTGCAAGAGAAGAAAAATAGTTGTTGTAATAAAGTGATGAAAGTAATAAAAAAATTAGAAGTAATAAGAAACTAATTGACATAAATAAGATAAAGAAAAATTTTAGATGCTTTTAAAGATTAATTTATATTGACATTTTTTAAAAGATTCAACTCATGAGCATACTAGTTGATTTGAGGCTAGTTGAAACTTGGCTTGCTAGTTCATTGAGCCTAGCTTAGGAGAGTTTTATTGTTTGAAGCTCAGGAGTTAACTTGGCTCACACAATTCTATGTTTGCATGTTGCATTCATGCTATTTTCATGGATATTAGTGTTTCTATCATTGTTTGTTCCTTTTTGCAAAAAATCCATTGAATTTTTTTATTAAACCATCAAAAAAGGACTCCTTATATCACTTGGTGAACTTACGAACTAATTATTTAAGCCTATATAGTTTTTGTTTCCGGGATTATTGGCTCTTATTCTTATATTAGAAAGAATTCAACTTAACAATCCTACTAGTCATGACAATCTAGTGCACCATGCAAATTCTCAAGCTTTGTTCTAATTTGTAATTTCAGTTGGAGATGTAACCAAATTGAATACACGCTCTGAGTACTTCAAAGGCATTAAGAAAGTTATCAACACGTCCATTATTATTGGTCCTTAGGAGGGTGATACTCGATAGGGCCAAGTACTAATAAGTTGTTGCACCGATATTTATTACGGGTCATTTGACAAACTTCCCTATATAAGCAGTGGATAAGTGCGTCCATACGAATTCATTAGATATTATGAAATAATTACTTTCATAATTTGATACAGGGAATCAATTTTTTTGAACTGAGGTATGGGAGTTCATCTTTATCAGTTTTGGCATGAAATTTTATCTTGAGTTAAACATTGATAGATAACATGGGTTTACTACTTGTCATGTAATCACCACTTATTAACTAACAAATTCTAAAATTTTATTTATGAATAGATAAAGGGAGATTCACAAAAGGTAGAGTTTATAGGAATGCAAAACTTGATCAAGGCTATAAAGGATAAAGTTGGCCTTGAAGGAAATTGCTCTTTGGGCTTAAAGGTAGGAGATACTAGATTCTTATGAAGTAATGTGGTGCAAGCCGACTTAAGATTTCTTATGCTTTCTAATTTGTTTCGATTTTCTTATTGAGAATATGAATTACAATCAGACGATTATGGTTGGTTGTTTTGATGGCTTATGCTTGGAGAAGCATTTAGTTAGAATTTCAGATCTCTATAGTCCAAGTCATGTTGGACTTGTTCATAATAACTTGCCAAAGTTTTTTGACATCAGTATAAACTTTGTACTTTTGTAGGTTTTTTTTTTTTTGCAATTTGTTATCTCTTAAGGATTGAGAAGTTCTTATGAAGTATAATTTTAATTTTGTTTTAGTAATCAACCTCTTCAATAAGCGAGCAAAAGGACAAGAAGAAGAAATAAGGAAATCTATTAATGATCTGAAAGTAACTTGAATGTATCCCTCAGTGGGTGGAACGAGAATCTAAATAAAATACAACACCTGATGCAGTTCTTAAAATAAATAAATTAAAAAGAAATATTGGTTAAGTAGTTATGGCTCCCATAGTCTTTGGCTCCTTTCCCTATGATGAGTAATGTTTAAGAGGCTCCTATGTTTGTAGTGATGATGTAATGATGGCTCTTGTTGTTATTTGTGAAGTCGATTAGTTTGAGGCACAGATTACTATCCTTACCATTGATTAGAAGCTTGAAGATTATTATATCTACCATCGATTGAAGACAGATTGTACTTTCCCACCATTGATTAACGGCTTGATTGCTATCTTCACTTGTAGATTGAAGTTACAAGGATTGTGCTTTCGACTATTGATTAAATGCTTGAGGATTACTATCTTCACCGTCGATTAAAGGCATAAAGATTGTGCTTTCTCTTAAACTATTCGGAGGAAATTTCTTGACAAATTTTATTTTATTTTATTTGAAACGTTTCTTTTTTGTGTGCTTCATCCCTCTATAAATTGAACCCTTAAAGGAATCATACTTTGTTCCAATTTTGAGTTCTCTCAAACTTCTTGTAAGAAAAGAAAAATAATGAGATTCTAATACAGCCATGGACATAAGGAAATTATCAAATCACATAAAAGTCTTTTTGCATCTTTTTGTGTGTGTGATTGTTTCAAGCTCTCTCTCTCTCTTTTCATTTTATTTCTTTTTTTCCTCTTTCAACCCTAACACTTGTCATCCCAAGGAGTTTATTAGAGTGCAAGAGGTATTATGCTTTTGGTATTGACATGTTAATAACTAGGGTCCACTCATTGGATTATGTTTTTGGTCAAATAAGTATTGGCTCACTATGTTTGGTCCAATTGGAGCTTCCTGTAGCTAATTCTCTCAACCAATAAGGGTGATATTCTTTTAAGAAACTTCTAACTAAAAGATTAGACCATGTTCTATTATGTAAATCATTATTAAAAAGAAGAATGCATGCACTAATACACCCAATATATAGGAGTTATCACACTAAACCTTCCATTTTGAAAATAATTGAGTCTATCCACACTCATCCCAACTTATCAAGGTAACATCACATTATTTGCCACATCGAATTCTTCCCTTTTTAATCATTTGTTATCATGAAGCTTGTGTTTGCAATTGATAATGAAATCATTGAGTAATATGGCTGCTAGCGATTGTGTTGATGTTGGTGTGGCAATAACGATTTGTCTATAAATTGCTATTGGATGAAACCTTGAAAAGCTTAGAACTTATCATAATATGACTTGTGAACAATATAAATGTATAAAATGGGAGGATATTAAGAAAATGTTGGATCCACTTGTTGGCTTAAGCTTTTGATCAAATAGGTATGTGTCCATGTTGACCTCACTTTTAGAGTGAGTTCTCAACCTCCTCAGCATAGATCTAGGACTCTTATAGACACTAAGAGTTCTTTAGTCTTAAGACACTTTTAGTGATTAGGTGAACACTTAACCTAAGTCTAGAGACTTAGAAGGGTTAGCCATAGGAGTAGGTTATGCCTTAGGGATTTAGGGAGACTTGCCCATCCCGTAGCCTAAACCCGACCTATGTGCATCTCCTCAAACCAAACCTCAAATTCAATTCAATACCAAATCCAAATCCAAATTAAATTAAATGATTGAAATCCATGATCAAATCTAAAATCAAAATCCCGCCAGCTATGATTTTATCTTATAGGGTTACCCTTAATCAAATTCAAACCAATCAAAATTCAATTGATTTTCTCAAAGATCAATTCAATCCCTCAATCATTTATCAATTTCAAATCCAAAATCAATTCCAAATGATTGAAATCTTAGATCAAATTTAAACTCCCAAATCCTCCTTAAGCCTTATGATTGAATTTCATGGGCTTAGCCAAATCACCTCCCAATTGAAGCCAAACTTGATTGATTCCTTCATGAGTCATTTATATCATCATTTATATTCACAAATATAAATGAAATATACATTCAAATAGCTAAAATCAAACCAAACTAAATCCAAATCAAATCAAACTAAATCTAAATCCAATCAAATCCCAAGCTAAGCCATATGGACCTACCTCCATGAGCTTAGCCAAATCCCATTCAAATCAACCCAAACTCAATTGATTTTCTTATAAATTATTCCATCATTTATATTCACAATATAAATGAAACTCACATTCAATGACCAAACTAAATCAAACTAAATCAAATTTCTTCTAAGCTCTTTTGACTTACCTCCATGAGCTTAGTCAAATTTTCCTTCAAACCAATTCAAATTCAGTTGATTTTTTCATAAATTATTTATATCTTCATTTATATTCACAAAAATAAATTAAATATAAATTCAAGTACAAAACCAAAAATCTAAAATCAAAAAACCCAATTTAAACCCTTTAAGACCCTTGGACTTAATCAAATCCAATCCAAATCAAGCCAAAATCAATGAATTTTCTCTTGAATCAATCATTCCTTTAATCATCTTACCTAAATATAAATGAAACCTACAATCATGTCAAGCCCAACTTAGCCCTTTTGACTTGAAAATTCCAAATGAACTAAAATTCATCATAGCCCAAATTAGTTCGATTTATATTTCAATCCTAAACCCATATATAAATTCAACTAAACCTTAATTAAATCAAAACCAAATCAATTAACCCATTTAGGTTCACTTGACCCAAAATGGCCTAAAGAACACATATGAACCAACTTCTAATCCAACCCAAATTGGATTAAACCAAATCTATCCAAATATCACACCATGATCATTAATCATCTTAGGATGATCAATTACTTTAATTTAGGTCAAATCAAGTCAACTCATTTGACACCAACCCTTAGCCCATATGAAACTTAAATGAGCCAAAACTCATCCTACAACAAATCAATTGAAACCACACCAACTCATAATCAATGATTGAATATGACTTGACCATCAATTGAGCCAAACCAAACCTAATTGGTCATTTGTCCCAAGTTAAACCAAATTGATCTAAAAGGTCAAAATAAGATAAATCATGATCTAACCCAAATTGATTGCAACCAATGGCTCAAGTTCATTCCAAATTGATTATTGAACTTGATCAAACCCATAATTGAACCCAAGTTGGCCAATTGAGCTCAATTGACCAACTTAGCCCAAATTGACCTAAAGGGTCTAATTGGCTAAAATCCAAATTAAAACTAAATTGATTCAAACCAAAGCCTACAATAATTTTCAATTAACCAATTGAACTTGAACCAACACCCAACCCAAGCCAATTTGGCCAATTTGGTCAAATTGGTCAACTTCACCCATTTGACCTATATGAATCCAAATGAGCCAAAATCAAACGTATCCTAAATTGATTGAAACTACTTGAACCAAAATGCTTCAAATCATCATTTGAACCTAGTCCATGGTTTGACCCAATTTGACCAATTGGTCAACCCAACCTAAGATGACCCAACATGACTCATATGACCCAAATTGAGCCAAAACCCATGAAACTAACTCATGGAGCCTTGGGAGCTAACCTGACCCAACCCAAATCCATTCTAGGTCAGCCCAAAACTAGCCCAAACCCAATTAAACCCAAGGCAAATCCCCCTTAGATATGCCTCCCCATATGGGATTTTGCCAAAATTGGCAAAGCCCACTCTCCTATCACCTTTGGTAGCTATCAAGCACCCATTCTGGGGTCTCAACTAGCTACCTAGCCCATCCTAAGTGGGCTTGGCTTGCCATGGACCAAAGGGAGATGAGTTAATTCACCTCCCTCTCAAATTGAGAAACCAAAGGTTCAAGGGAGAAGCCATCAACCATAGTAAGCCTTGAGCCACCTCCCAAGCAATCCTCCACTCAAACCGAAGCACGTGGACTCGATTGCAACTCCTCTGGCACTCTCTCTATTGATATAAATTGAAGAAGCAATCCGTCCCCACCTCTCAATTGAGGGGTATACCCCTTAATTCTCACGGAAATCACACCATTCGCTTCCTAAGCTTCCAAGAGAGAAATGAAACTCCCTAGAAGCTCTTGGCATTCCAAGCCCTCCCCACTTGAATTTCTTCTTCCAGAGCAAAGCAAAACATGACACCCTTTCCCAATTCAAACTCCCTCATCTCTCAACCAAAACTCAATTGCTCTTACACACACCTTCCATACATGTCGTCGAAGCCAAGAGAACCTTCCCTCGAGCTCCAAGCCCACCGAAGGATGGACTTTGATCAAAGATGAAGCTCCGAATCACCATTCTTGGCCAACTGAGCAATCCACTTGGAACCAATCCAATTGCTACTTAACAGGGCTTCATCTCAACTAGACAAAGCTTACTTAAGCATGCGAACCACAGGTCTTAGCTTTGGTGAGGTAAATCCATTGAAATTGAGCTTTAGGAAAAAATGTGTTGGAGTTTTGTGAAGAAAATTTGCATGTGAGCCAATCCTAGCCATTGGATTTTCATGGATCCTTCGTGTGAAGGTGTGGGGTTGTTTTGGAGTGAGTCCGAGCTCGGGTGAGCTCGGATCGAATGATCCATGGCGAACGGGCTGCATCATTCGTCACTGGTAGGAAGAGAGATCATGGGCTGTCAGTTCCATGTGATTGGAACAGTCGGCTGTGATCAGATCACGATAGATCATCCGTTAATTCCCCTTTTACCACCAGTTTGATCATATCACGATAAATCACATCTCGCCACCATCCGAGTCAGCCACAGATGTGACTACTTAAATAGCTAATCTCGCGGTGCCATATGAAAAGTGCGCCGCATCAGCATGCCATATGGCGACGACTGGATTAGGCTTAATTAAGGTCAATTAATTAGTTTTTAAGGTTGAAACTTTCATAATTCATAACTAATTGTAGAAAATTTTAAAAATATAAAAAAAGGCTCATTTTAAAGGTATTTTAGAGAGGAGTTCATTAAAATTATCCCTAATTAATTTTGAATAGTAATTTTAGATTAATTAGGATTTAATTAAATAATTTATTAGCCTAATTACTCCTTAATTAATTAATTAATCTCAAAATTTCTTAGATCATGTAGGGGGATGACCTTTGCCTCTCCTAATTTTCTTGGGATTTATTGATTAATTAATTAGGAAAATTAAGTAATTAGGCCTTAATTACTTTCTTAAATTAATTAAGGGTTAATTAAGTGCATGAACAGTAACTTCACTAATTAATTGAGTTCATTTATCACTATTTAACTGCAAGGAGATTTAGGGAATGGGATTATGAGTTATTTTAAAAGTTTAGTTATGAATTGTTAATATGATAGAAATTTTATTTTTATCTTAAGAGCCTAATCGCATCCAGGCCACACAACAATCACCAATCATAAAGAAACTATGAAGAGGCATGTCAATTCTAATGCACAAGCTAAACAAAATATCAAACAATTTTATATAGCTATCGTAAAAGAATAAAAGACCAATGCGGTGCCGCCATACAACCCGAAAAGAAATATGGGTAGTCGAGCTCTACCCTTATATAACCTGGATTACAAAGAATAATTACAATTACAAAATGATGAGTGTTATTGGGGTCTTCATTCTTCATCCTCCATCTTCATCTCTTCACTTTCATTTCTTAATTTTGATTTGTTCCATTTCTTTCTTCTTTTTGGCTTGATTTTGATGTTGCTTGCTCCAATGGCATCACATGGTATATTAGACTTGGTCTTATAACCAATGCTCATCCTAATCCTAATGCAAAATACATTCGAAGAAGGAAAATAAATCTAGCTACACCTGCAAGATAAATGTTAGCTAAATACACCATACAACTTAAGTAGTTATATGAATAATTTGGACTTAGCACCCCACACATGGGTAACCAAGCCCACCCGTCCTAACTTGGATTATGCTTAGGGGTATAAGCAACATGCACAACAAAAATCATATATGTTTCTTATTACAACAGACCCTTAATCACACCCCCATGTAGAAAGCATGATTAGGCTAATATACCTAGCATCCATCACACACATACACCCTAACATCTAGTCTAAAATAATACATCACAAAATCAAGCATACATCAAACCATGCACTCTTAATATAAACCTAGAAGTGATGACCTAATCTAATGTATATGTGTTAAAGCTTGTGTGGTATATCCTAGTTAGGCTTTAGAGTTATAATTTGCTAAGTGTGAGAGATTTAATTTATAAAGGGTAGATTACTTTTTAAGTGATTTAATTGATTTGAAGATTTTACTTAGTATTTTTTTTTATTTCATATGGCCTACTTAACAATTAAGTGTTATAAAGAGAGAAAGAGAGGGAATCTCTCTTCTATCGCTACCTTAAGTCACTTCTAAAGCAAGTTAATTAATGAATTTCCTTTAGTGAATGTCTTATTATATGTTTTGATTAGTCCTAAGTTTAGGCTTATTTTAAGCAAACTCATTCAATAAGAAAGATATTTTAAGCTTAATTAGAATGAATTACTATCACATAACACATATTTATTCATTTATTACAATCATGTGTATCATGCATATGAGTAAGTCCTAAGCATACCTATACATGCAATTTATATTTTTAGCATACTTGGATGATGAATGTAAGAAAATGCATTTAGAATTAATGTTTCATTTAATTGAATGATTTCATCATATTACTTTAAAGCTCTATCTAGATTCTTATGCAAAAGCATAAGGAAATAGCTTTAAGTCACATGACTAATAAACTCAACCAAATGAATAAAGTATGAATATATGTCTTTTTAATAGAAAAAGGAGGGTTTTAATTCATTAGTTAAGTACACATCCGCATATATAAAAGTTTTAAGTGAGTACATCGCCATTGTTCTACACTAGGGGAGTAAGGTACAAGACCTACTTAGGGCTGCTTAAAGCCTCCGAGCCCCGGGGTGTCTAAACTAATATACCATTTTTTTTTAGATACATATATATGTATAAACAACTATAAGAATAGGAAAAATCCATGCAAAATTATATTTGATTTATTTGACTTATGATTCTTATTCATTGGTCATATCATACATATGTATAAGAGTTTTAAGTGAGTATGACACCATTGTATTCTACACTAGGGTACAAAGACCTACTTAGACTACTTAAAGCCTCACACCGATATGTCCGACTAATATACCACTTTTCTGATCTGTGAATGTACAAAAGAACCACAACGAGAAGCCATACAAGAAGTCATATTTGATTTGATTATATGATTTAAATTCTTTTTAAGTCTTAACATGGAGATGCATATGAGTAGATTTAGACAAATGTTATGTTCTTTTAAATGAACTATACATTTGTAAGTTCTATGTGAATCCATGTAAGATAAGGAAAGAGAGCTTCATATTGCATATCTTATATTATCAACACATGCAAACTTATAGATATTTGTAATTAACATCACTCCATTTATTATAATTGATTTGTGAGCTTTTGAAAATAATTTTTGATTTAATAGTAATAATAGCCACACCTATTTTTAATTTGAATCAACACATGCAATTTGACATAAAAGAAATCATTTTATTTGGTTAATTTTAAAAGAAATGAATGTATGATTACACATGGCAAGCAACATTTAGCATGATTGGAAAGAAATAAAGGAACATAAGCACATGATCTCATTCATCCCAATTAATTCTTAAAGACAACCATCATACTAAATAAGGCTACTTAAAATAAATCAAAGTTCTTTAATTTTATTTCATTTTGATTTTGACTTGATTTAGGAAATGTGAAAGAGGTTTGCTGGTCCAAATCCCATTCCTGTGTGGGTTAATTTTGGTTTAATGAAGAAGTAATTAAGTTGATTTTTATGTTTTAATTGGGTTAATGTATGAATTAAGTAATTAATTAACCCTTACCTATATCACTTTAAGTTAATTAACTAATTAATAATGAGATATATGATACAACCACATGAAAAGTAAATTTGCAATGCTCTTAAGAAATGAAAGGGGCTTAATGCTATTGGTTCATAAATAGTTAATTAGGCTTAAGGGTCTCACTTAACTACTTATATGGTTTTCTCACACCGTGAGCTAACCATAATTTCATCTTCGGGTCATTGGACACAAAAGAGCTACCCAAGATTAAATTAGAGAAATAGATTCATTGAATTAATTAAGTTCATTAATTAACTAATTAAGTTTTAATTAACCTTAACCATTCAAAATAAGATGGACTTAGAGAAAGAGACAAAGAAGGGAGTCTAAATCTTAATCCCTAAATCATCTCAATTAATTAATTAAGGTTCAGGTATGATTTAGATTTTTAACTAATCTTTTTAATTAATTAATTAAGGGCTATTAATTAATTAATTTTTTAAGGACTTAGAGAAGGTTTAAAGAAAAGATTGGAAGAGGGAGTCCCAATCCATCTAGACTTCATCACCATTAACAAAGGTTAATGAGCATAATTGATTGATTAATTTGCTGTTCATTTGCTTAATTATCATTAATTAAGTTAAGAAAGTGATTAAGATTTAATCAATTGATTCTTCTAATTAAGCAACCAATAAAATCCCAGAAAAATAGGGGAGGCAGAGGTCATCCTCCTAAACATACATAGAGATTTGAGATTAATTGGATGGTTAATTATGGACTAATTAAGCTAATTATATTTTCAATTAAACCTTAATTCAGCCAAAGATACTATTCAAAATCAATTAATAATAATTTTTCTAGATTCTACTCTAAAATATCTTTAAAATGAGCTTAAGTTTCATCTTTTTTGGATTTTTCTAGAATTAGTTATGAATTTAGGAAGTTTCAAGATTAAAAATAAATTAATTAAGCCTATTTAGAGCCTTAATCTCGTCGGGCCACGTGGTGGCTGATGCGGTGCGCTTTCCACATGGCACGATGGGATTCACTATTTAATTTGTCACATCAAAGTGCTGACATGGATGGCGGCTTACGTGGTAACTTCGTGGACCGTCGATCGGACGGACACGATTAAACTCACATTTGAAGGATTAATCGAGCTACATGTGATTAGATGAGCCCATCGATCACATGAGATGGATGACGTGATCTATCTCCTCCCGAATGATGAACAATGGCTACCGCCCATCAATCGTAGCTCAATCTGAAGCTTGGATGGAGATAAAATGATCCACACCGGGAAGCACAACAAGCAAATCTAACGGTGGAAATCACATGACATAAAAATTTCTTTCATGGAAGACCAAACTATTTTCATTCAAGGATCATCATACCTCACCGGAGCTTATGAATGGTTCCAACGATTGAGGAAGCTTCGTTTGGAAGAAATGAAGCTCTGTTGAGCCGCCCGAGCTTTGGTTTGATGTAGTTTGCTCAGAAGACCAAGACACTAGGCGTAGGTGATTGGTTTTGATTGAACTCCACCCTCCAGCCATCGGGAAGCTTAGGAAAGGATTTATTCTCTCTCATTTAGCTCCAAGGAAGGTGTGTGCAAAGTTAATTGCACTTTGGTGGAGGTTTGAGCAAATGAGAATCGAAGGTGGCCTCCCCTATTTTGATTTTGCATAAAATCGAGAATGGGGATCTTGAGGAGCTCAAGATATCTTGGAAATGGCTCTGGGATTCCTCTCCTTGGTTATTTGGGTTGAATCGAGTGTGAGTTTGTGATTTTGAGTGAGAATAAGGGGGGTTTACCCCCTCATTCCTTGGATTGGACGACCATAGTTGAGTTGGATTTTTCTTGATCAATAGGCCATTTTAGAAGGTTATGGAGGTCCTTGGGTGGATGATGTGGAGGGTAAGGGTGTGGAGGTGCAAGGGAGGTGGTGCTTGTCCTTGGTGGTTTGAAAAGTTCCAATGGGGATGGGAGGTAATTTCACCTCTCCATGAGTCATGGCGACCCAACCATCTTGGGATAGGTTAGCCATGATCTAGGTGCCTAAGTGGACCTGGGTGAAAAGTGGCTAAGGGAAGAAAATGACCTAATGTGCATGTGTCTTATCTCATGGGATGCCCTAAACTCAAGGGTAAAATGGTCATTTGACTATGGGTTTGATTTGGCCAGATTTGTGGTGGGTAAAAAGTGGGTTAGCCCAAATTTCAAGTGATTTGGAGTTTGTTTGGTTTGATTTGGCTTGATTTGACCTAATTTAGGTCAAAATGTTTAAGTTAAATTATCAACAATCAAAGTTGGGTCAAGTTCACACCAATTGGAGTGTGTGGTGTCATTTATTTGATTCAATTTGCGTTGGATTTGATTATGACTCATTTGTTCATATAGGTGAAATGGGTCAAGTTGACAAATTTGACCAATTTGACCAAATTGGGTTAGGTTAGATGTTGACTCAAGTTCAACTGGCTAATTGAAAATGATTGTAGGCTTTAGTTTGGTTTAATTTAGAATTAATTTGGATTTTAGCTAATTTGACCCTTTAGGTCAATTTGGGTTAAGTTGGGTCAAGTTGACCAATTGGTCAAATTAGGCTCAATCATGGCTTTGGTCAAGTTCAATAATCAATTTGAGATGAAGTTGAACCATTGGTTGCAATCAATTTGAGTTAGATTGTGATTTGACCTATTTTGGCTCTTTAGGCCAATTTGAGTCTACTTTGGTCAAATACCAATTGGACTTGGTTTGGCTCAATTGATGGTTTGGTTATGTTCAATCATTAATTAGGAATGAGTTTGAATCAAATGTTTCAGTCAATTTGGCATATGGTGTGTTTTGGCTAGTTTGGGTTTCATTTAGGCTAAATGTTAACTTGGTCAAGCTAGTTGACTTGGTTTGACCCAAATTAAGATAATTAATTAACTTAGTAAGATTAATGATCATGACATAGAGTTTGGATGGGATTAGTTCAATCCAATTTGGGTTGAATTGAAACTTGGCTCAAAAATGCCTTTCAAGTCACTTTGGGTCAAGTGGACCTAAATGGGTTAATTGGCTTGATCATTTGATTCAAGTTTAGTTATATTGATAAATGGGTTTGAGATGGAAATATAAATTCAATTGCAAGTGATTTGAAGTCATCTAGATTTTGGTTCATATGACAATTTCAAGGGTTAACTTTTTTTAGCTTGGATCTTTTTGATAATTGTAGTTTGTGTTTATATTTAGGACAATGATTGAAGGAATGATTGAAACATGAAGAAATCCATGGGTTTTGATTTGATCTGGATAGGTTTTGACTAAGTTCAAGGAATTGACTTAAAAGGGTATAAATTGGTTTTTAGTTTGATTTTGGATTAGTTTTGGCTATTTGAATTTAAATTCCATTTATATTTGAGAATATAAATGATAAATGATTCATGAAAAATCACTTGAGTTTGGGATTGATTTGAATTTGGTTAAGATTAAGTCCATGATAAAATCAAAGGCTTAGAAAGATTTTGGGATTTGAATTCAATCATGGGTTTCAATCATTTGATTTGGAATTGATTTATGATTTGGATTTGGAATTTGAATTTGAATTTGATGTTTGGTTTGAAAGGAAGAAGCAAGGATCGGTTCAATGCTATAGGGTAGGCAAGTCTTCCTAAATCCCTAAGGCATACCCTATTCCTATGGCTAAGCCATCTAAGTCTCTAGGCTTAGGTTAAGTGTTCATTTAATCACTAGAAGTGTCTTAAGACTAAGAGCTCTTAGTGTCTATAAGAGTCCTAGATCTATGATGGGGAAGTTGAGAACTCACTCCAAAAGTGAGGTCAACAAAAGGACCCCCAATAGGTGTGGTGTAAGACGAGGACATAAACATATTGGCCGAGATAAATCAATAAAGTCCAAAGGATGCAAGCTAATCGAGTGATCTATCCTAAACTTGAGGTGTAGAATCAAGATCTTAGTGCAATGCAACACAACTTATGCCAAGGGCATAAGAGAGGAAGAAATGATCCACTGAGGGATTAAGCATGTGAACCTTCCACTAGGGAAGCATGTTTAGATTATCCACTGTGATAGAGGTTTGAGTTGGTTTGAAAGATTTGGGAAGGAAAAGATCCGCTAGGGATGAGTGTATGAACCTTCCACTAGAAAGGTTCAAAGTTATCCACTGGGATAGAGGTTTGATTTGCATCATGGGGAGAAATTTGATTTGAGTTAATTGATGGGGCATCCACTGGGGGGCAGTTGAAAATTTGATTTGATTTGTTGATTTATGATTTGAGGCTCCACTGGGGAGAGAAAATGATTTGGTTTTGAGGACATATCTGTTAGAGATATGAGCTTAGATTCACTAGGATAAGGTGGATGAACCTTCTACCAGGGAAGCAAGTTCAGATTTTCCACTATCGATAAGAGTGAATGGATTTAATTTGGAGTCCACTAGAGGGAGGATGGTGGATTTGATGAAATGGACCCTATCAGTATGTGATGGATCTACTAAGAAGGGGCTAATATCAGCCTAGACCTATCTCAGATTTACAAATCCAAAGGGATAGTCTACCCGCCATCAGGTAGGACTATCCAACCAAAGGGGCACCTTTCGGTGTGCAATTGTCAAGTTAGGAAGAAAACGTGGTGACTCATATCCTCCTGAACAAAGGACCACTTTGGTGATCAGTTGATAGCACAATAAACCATATCCGACCTATGATGACCTTTTGAGAGAATGCCACTGTGGACTCACATTGACTTTAATTTAATTTGGGATGGACCCTGTCGGTGTGTGATGGATCTACTAAGAAGAGCTAATATCGCCTCTAGATTCTTAGATTTAAAATCCAAAGGGATAGTCTACCATGGGGGTAGAGCTAACCAACCAAAGGGCTGCCTTTCGTGCAATCAAGTTAGGAAGAAAGGGGGACTCACATCCTCATGAACAAAGGACTACGGGTGATCGGTTGACACACAACAACAACCGAACCTAAGGTGCCCGTGTGCAATGGTCGTGCTGGAAAGAATGCGTGATAGACTTATATCTTCCAAAGCAAGGATGACTGCAGGGGTGACCTATTGGTGGCATGACAAATCGAACCCGACCTAAGGGTGACTTCTGAGAGAGTGTTGACTCGAGGACTTAACTCAACTCAAAAGTAGTTAGATGATTCCTTTAGGGAGTTTTGCTGACACTGCCCTAAAGATAGGATGTCTACTTGGGAAAAGGTACCACTGGGGGTTTCCTCTTAGTCCATAAGCGAAGATATATATATATTTGGTTTATATGTTTGCATGGACTTCTATGAGGACACACCGAGAAGGAGTTAGCCTAGTCCTATCGACTTATTGGACCAAGGGAGAATCATATATCAGAGATTCTCCAACCATAAGGTGGCTACTAGGAAGGGGATCCCAATCTAAGAGTAACCGGTAGTAGATGGGGTCGCTAAGGACGTGATCCAAATAGAGTGCCCATGGGGAGGTGCCGCGGCATCCAAAACTATAAAAGAAAGCTTGTAGGTATTTGGTGGCCAACTCAAGGAGAAAGCGGGACTCACATCTGCCAAGAGTGGTGTATCCACCGGGGTCCTCGATAGCAATAACCAACCAACCTAAGGTGCCCGGTGCAAAATAATGTCTAGAGAAAGGCGTGAGACTTACATCTCTAAATGGAATTGATCACCGGATAGTCTTCGCTCGATAGGGGTTATCCACCTAGGGCAACTAAGGTGAGAGTCAAAAAAAGAACTTGGACCGAGACTTGAAGTAGTCGAGGAAAGGGAGCCACTGGGGACTTATCCTAAGCCTCAAATATACTCGACCCAAGGTATGATGGTTAGTCAAGAAGAAAGCATGGCTTACATCATCTTAAAGAAAGTCAACATAGGGTAGTTTATTGGTTGCGAAGTAAGGCCTACTAAACTAACAAGGTGCTTGTCGATTTGCAATGGTCAAGTCAGAAAGAAAGCGCGGGGACTCACATCTGCCCAACAAGTGACCACTGGGGTGACACACTAACAAGGTAGCATATTGGCGACTAGAGCCTAATGAGTGTGTAGGGAGCTTGCTCCCACATCAAAATAGGCAAAAAGATATGTGTTTGTTTGATATTTGTGAAAGAGGAATATGATGCCGCTTGGGTTCTTTTACACCTACCCTAAACACATTGAAGAATGGATGAAATGATGCCACAAAGGGTAGTTGTGACTCCACCAAGAAAGGATGCCGCTTGGGTTCTCTCACACCTAACCTAGTTGTGCTAGTCAAAATAGGATGCCTCTTGGGTTCTCTCACACCTATCCTAATAGCACTGGAGAAACGTGTGTAGTTTATGTTTGTGTTGATGAAAGATAGGATGCCGCTTGGGTTCTCTTACACATATCCTAAACACATCATGGCAGATTCACAAGCAAAGATATTTCTAACCAAGTATGAAGAGAATTTTTATTGATAGTTATTTTCAAACAAGATTTATGGATAATATTTTTTTAGGTAGAGCCCGTTGATTGGAAGCATAGGGTGCTCTCCTTATAGTTTATGAGTGATAAGATCCTCCTTGGTAGGCCTCTATGGAAAAGGGCCTTCCCAAGTGGGTTCAAACTTACCTCCCATCTTTGAAGCATCAATTGGTCTCCTTAGAACTAAAATAAGCTATCCTACTTGAAAAGCTCTAGGACAGACCAACTTGTTATGAGCTTGAATCATTTTAGCTTTATACAACTCGAGGTTTTGGTATGCCCGTATGCATCTCTCCTCCAAACCTTCGAGCTCTTCTAATCGCAACTTGGCATTCTGCTCCGTTGTGATCTCACTACCCACAGATATCCTTAGTGATGGTAGTTGGACTTAATGGTAGAGCGACCCATACACCAAGGAGAAGGAGAAAGTGATTGAGTTGGAGTTCTATATGGTGCGTATAAAAGCTTCAATTAACCGCTCATGCCACTATCGCTTGTGAAGTGTCTTCTTCAGTATTTGGATGAGGGTTTTGTTGAATGCTTCTACTAGATCATTTGCCCTCAGGTAGTAGATGGTAGAATATCTCCAATCTATGCTGTGTCTTCGGGAAAAGATGTTGATTTTAGTACATTTGAATGCAGTACCATTATCAGATATAATTCATCGAGGAACTCCAACTTATATATGATATGGTTCTAAAAAATTGGAGCACATGCTGTGACTCTCGAGGATTGCCTCTACCCACTTGGAAAAGTAGCAGTTAGAATGAACGGTGACCCCAAGAAGGAGGATCAATCACCACTATGTTGGTACCCTAACACTCAAATGGCCATGAAACCCATGTAGGATGTAGAATGTTGGGTGGTGGGACCACCGTGTGTACGACATTGGTGGCATCTCTACATCCATGCGTTTGATCATCAAAGGGCAAGTAGTATCTAGTCTCTTGATCTTGGCTTTCATTTTGACTTGATTGATGCACTCGCATAAACTTGAGTGTACCTACCATGATTCTACCTTTGTGTTTGTCCAAACAATGTAACCACATATAATCAAGATCAGATAAGGTGTTGTTGACCTCATTTTTAGGATGAGCTCAACCCCTTCATCTTGGACATAGGACTCCTCTTAGACTTTAAGAGATCCTTAGTCTTAAGATACATTTAGTGATTAGGTGAACACTCAACAGCCCAGAGACTTAGAAGGTTTAGCCATAGGAATAGGTGATGCCTTATATTGAGGAAAATTTGCATACCCTATAGCTTGAACCAAATTCCTCACTTCCTTCCTTCAAGTCAAACTTAAATCAATTCCAAGATATTTTGAAACTCAAATCAATTCCACATGATTGAAACCCATGATTAAACAAATGATTGAAATTCGAAGTCAAAATATTTCTTAAGTCCTTTGATTCCCTCTCATGGACTTAGCCTAAAACAAGTTCAAATCAATTAGATTCATGAAATTTTCTCATTATTTATATTTCATTTATATTCACATATATAAATGAAATATAAATTCAAATCATCAAATTAAATTCCAAATTCAAATCCAAATAAAAATCTTTCCTAAGTCACTTTAATTCCCTCTTAAGGACTTAGCCTAATCAAGTTCAAATCACTTCAAATTTTCTCACAACCCATTTATATTCTCATTTATATTATATATATAAATGAAATATAAATTCAAATCAATCAAATCAAATTCCAAATTCAAATCCAAATAAAAATCTTTTCTAAGTCCTTTGATTCCCTCTTAAGGACTTAACCTAAATCAAGTTCAAATCACTTCAAATTCATGAAATTTTCTCATAACTATTTATATTTTCATTTATATTCACATATATAAATGAAATATAAATTCAAACAACAAAACCAACTTCAAAAATCAAACTCAAATTCAATAAAATCCAACCTAAGCCTTTCAAGTCAAAATCTTGAACTTAGCCAAATCAATTTCAAATCAAGCCAAACCCTTGAATTTTCTTCATGACTCAATCAACCCTTCAATCATAAATCCAAATATAAACATAAACTTCAATCACCAAACCAAAACTAAATCCAAAAAATCAAACCCAAGTCAAGCTCATGTTCACCCTTTTGAACTTGAAATTGTCAAATGAATCAAAACCCATTTGGCTTCAAACCACTTGCAAATAGATTTATATTTCAATCATAAGTTCATATGTGAGTTCAATCAAACTCTCAATCAACCTTTGACCAAGCATTTGACCTACTTAGGCTCACTTGACCCAAAGTGACCTAAAGTACCTTATGAGCCAAATTAATCCTAATCAAATGGATTGAACTAAGCTCACCTAAGCCTCTCATCATGATCAACAATCATCACAAGATGATCAATCATTCAAATTGGTCAAACCAAGTCAAACCAAGGGTTGACCAAGTCAATAGCCAAAATGAAACCTAAACTAGCCAAAATCCACCATAGGCCAAATTGATTGAAACCATTGATCAAAATGCATTCATGATCAATGTTTGAACTTGACCAAGTCAACATTTGAGCCTAACCTAGCCCAATTGGCCACTTGACCCAACTTGACCCAACTTGACCTAAAAAAATCAAAATGTGTCAAAACTTGATCTAAGCCAAATTGATTGAAACCAATGGGTCAAGTTCATTCCAAATCACTTGTTGAACTTGACCAAAGCCTCAATTGGCCAACTACTAACCTAACCCAGCCCAATTGACCATGAACCCAACTTGACTTAAAGGTAAATTGAGCCAAACCAAATATATAAACCAAATTGATTGGAAACAAAGATACCAATCCATTTCATGACCAACCAAATCATAAACCAACCCATGACCTAACCCAAATAGGTCAAATGGGTCAATTTGATCAACTTGACCCATTTGACCTAAATGAACTCAATTGAATCAAAACCAAATATAAACCTAATTGAATCAAGCCACCAAAATATTTCAAATGGTCATATGAACTTGACAACCCTTGGTAACATAATTTGACTAATTGGTCAACTTGACAAGTTGATCCATTTTGTCTAAATGGATCAACATGAGCCAAATCATATCAAACCAACTCAAATTCAATGAAACTTGGCCCAACCCATTTTTCAATCATATCAAACATATTCAAATTGAAACCTAAGCCAAATGATCATTTTACCCTAGTCAGGGTAAATTTTGGCAAATTCACTGAATTTGGTCAAATCCTCTTCATGACCACTCCCTCTTAGTGGACCAAGTGGACACTAGTGAGTGTGGTGCACCTAACCCAATGGGTTTGGGTCAGCCCAACCCAACCCAAGGTCAAAATCGACCACCTCCTTCAAATTGAGCACATGGAAATCCTTCCTCCACTCAATTAAACACATGGCAACTTTCCCACTACCTCCCTCTAGCCAAAACAACCCATGTGCAAGCCTTAAACAACCTAACAACCCATTGCATGAGGTGTATTGATAAAAAATGGCAAGTTCCTTCTCGACCGTTCGATTACTCTAGGAGGAGATATACTCCTTCTAATTCTAATTCATTTCATCACACTCCAATTCGATTGAGCAAAGGGAAGCCGAAGAAGCCATTTCCAAGTCTCCCCAAGCTATCTCAAGTGATTTGAACTTCTCCATTTTTGAATTTTCTCAAACCAAAAATAAGGGAGCTCAAGCCAAATTCAATCTCACTCCATACTCAATACTTAGCCAATTCACTTTGCAATCTCCATCATGGAACTCAATTGAGTTCACCCAAACCTTTTCCCAAGCTCCAAAGGCAAGGGAGGTATCACTTCGATCAAAGCCATAAGGAGTTGAAGGTGGATTTGGCCCATAGAAGGATCTACCCAATTTCAACACCTCAAAACTTCAAAGAAAGCTTCCTCCACTGAAGCTTCTCCAAGAGAATTGAGCATCAGTGATAGCCTCTAGCTTAAAGCCATTAAAACGAGCTTAGATTAGATGTGGTGTGGTCCTTTATGAAAGAATTTGTACTTCATGAAAATCTAGCCGTTGGATGTGATCTCCCTTGCATGGTGATGGTGTGGGTTGAATTTTGTTCAATCAAGCTCAATGAGCTCGGATCTTCCTAGAAGGTGGATGGTGGCCATCTCCCAGGAAGATTAGAGAAGAATCATGGGCCATCCATCCAGCATTTTGGATGGATGGCCATGATTAAAATGTAGGATCTAAATTATCCTTAAGAACGTGATCTAATCTTAGTCCATCCTTGATCGATGGATAGGGAGAAAGCATGTAACCATCCGACGCGCTACTATGTGACTACTTAAATTGACACTCCCATCATGCCACGTGGAAAGCGTGCGCCGCGTCAGCCTCCATGTGGCACCGATGGGAATTAGCTTTATAATTTAGGGATTAATTAATTAATTAATCAAGGAAATTTAAAATATTCATATCTAAGTGTAGAAAAATTAGAAAAATATGAAATAAATTGCATATGAAAGATAATTGAATGTAAAATATTATAAATTTGATTTTGATGGATTTTGAACAATGTTATTTTTTTTGAATTTGGGTTTTATTATAATAGATACTGATTATTCCATTAATTAATCTCAAACTTCTCATGTGTATTTAGTGGATGACTTTGCCTCCCCCTAATTTTCTTGGGATTTATTAATATTTTAATATAATTCTGGATTCATTCTAATTACTCTTCTAATGTAATTAAGCCTAATTGTATGTAATGGTTTAATCCTGATTGAGTTAATTAAGGTTTTAAATGAATAGGAGGTTTAGGAAATAATTTTGGAATATTTTTCTTAAGCTATTCCTTAAACCCCTCTTTCCCCTTAATCCAAATTCAATTAAGGATTAATCCACTAATTACCTACCTAATCAATTTGATAAAATTCTAAAACCTTCCAGAATGTAACTAATTCACTTTGGGTAGATGCTTAGTGTTCAATAACCTAAGTACATTAAGAAATCAAAATCCAACTCACATGTGAGAAGGATTATGAAATTACTTAACTTAAACTTAGCTTAATTAATCATTAATCATGAGCCAAATGCATTAGGCCCTTTTCTTCTTAGGTGCATTGCTAAATTTCTTGTGTGATTTTATGTCATATCATTGGCTCATAATTATTTGGTTAAATACGCTATGGTATATAAAGGTAATTAACACACTTAATTCATACCTTAACCTAATCAAAATATAAAAATCATCTAATAATCTAAAGATTAAACTAAAATGCCATACACATGGGAGAAATGGGTTAGGACCAACAAACATTCTTTCACATTTCCTAAATCAAACATAAAACAAATTCAAAACAAAAGTCACATTAAACAAACTTTGATTCACTTTAAACTTTCTTATTTCATAGGATTATCTTTAGGAATTAATTAGGGTGATCGAGTTTTTATTGCTTAGTTTATTTCTTTCCTAGCATGCTAAATGTGTATGTCATATGAAATTCATGCATTCATATCTTTTAAAAATCAAAATTAAAATGAAATGTTTTTTATATGTCAAATTACATGTTTTGGCTAAAGTAGAAATATGAATGGATATTATCACTATTAAATTCAAAATTATTTTCAAAACTTGTAAATCAAATATCAAAACTGAAAGGTATACTATTTATATTTTATTTATAAGCTTGCATGTGAATATAGAAATATGTCTTATGTTTGTTTCCTTTCTTTCCTCTTAACATGGATTTGAATAAGATTTGCAAAGTATATAGTTCTTTTAAAAGAACATAACACTTGTTTAAAATATATTCTTATCTTCTTCCATGTTATAACTTAAGAAGGATCTTTACATTTACACATATAAATTGCATAAATAAACCAAAAAATTAAATAAACATAAACTTTGCATCTTTCTTTCTCCATTTATTTAACATGCATATGTATTTAAGAAAAGTGGTATATTAGTCTGGACAACTCGATTAAGGCTTTTAAATGTAGTCTTTACACTGGTGCTAACAATGACATTTCATATCTTCTTTCATACATACACATGTGCATATGAATAAAGAATAAAAGAATACCCCTTTTTCAACTTAATGAAAATCATGCATCACAAAGCATTCCAATTCTCTTAAGTAACATTTCTTAGTATTCATCATAAAGTGGGCTAAACATTTCCAATTTTATGTATAGATATGCTTAAGATTGACCCATATGCATGTTATATATGTTGGGAAAGAAATGAAGTGATGTGTGTTTTGTGATATTAGTTCACTTTACTTAATCTTAAAATGCCTCTTCTTTGGAATAAGTTTGTTTAGGAAAATCTAAACTTAGGATTAATTAAAACACATAACAAAATCTTGACTAAACAAAATCAAATATGAATCCATTTTAGAAACTACTTAAGATAGGGAAGGAAAGATAAGTTCTTTTCTATTTTTTCTCTCTTTATAACTTAGTAATTAATTGCAGGATTCACTTAAACCAAAATAAATCACCAAATAAAATCACCCAAATCAACTAAACACTTAAATGGAACCACCCATCTA